>PRKT01000244.1:483530-506973 GCA_003671525.1 Saccostrea glomerata
TTTTTTTTTTTTTTTTTTTTTTTTATACATTTGATTCATTATCTTTAAATTCAGCATGTCTTCCATATCTCAAAACTTAGCAAACCTAATTTTACATGTAGATTAGGAGAAAAAAAGTCCAATATATTTTCAGATTTTCTTCTTAATGCGCTTACCTTACTTAATGTTGAAGGGTGCAGTGAGGCACTTGCATTTGAAACATCAAAGAAATTTTTCAAAGTTACCTATAAAGGACATAACATATATACAGGTGAAGATCGGATTCAAAAAAAGAAAAGCTTCTAGATATAAATTTATCATTGTTCTCCCTTGTTTTCTTAAGATACTTACAGGAGGGTTGAGAGAGATGTATCTGATATAAAAAGAAGCTGCTATGAGGAATAGATCCCTTCCCACCACAATTCCAGTCAGGGGCACTGAGATAAACAGAAAAACATGGAGAATTTTATTGAAAATTCCTGATACTGATTTTTTACTTAAAATTAATATAAAAATTGACTAAAATTTTTATTTTTAGCTCACCTGAGCTGAAAGCTCAAGTGAGCTTTTCTGATCACCCATTGTCCGTCGTACGTCCGTCTGTTTGTCTGTCTGTCTCTCTGTCCGTCCGTCCGTCTGTAAACTTTTCACATTTTCAACTTCTTCTCAAGAACCACTGGGCCAATTTTAACCAAACGTGGTACAAAGCATCCTTGGGTGAAGGGGAATTTAAATTGTTAAAATCAAGGGCCAAGTCCTTTTCCAAGGGGAGATAATCAAGAATTACAAAAATAGGGTGGGCTCATTAAAAAATCTACTTCTCAAGAACCACAAGGCCAGAAAAGCTGAAACTTATGTGGAAGCATCCTGGGGTAGTGAAGATTCTAAATTGTAAAAATCATGACCCCCGGGGGTAGGGCGGGGCCACAATAGGGAATTCAAGTTTTACATAGAAATATATTGGGAAAAACTTTAAAAATCTTCTTCTCAAAAACCACTGGGCCAGAAAAGCTGAAACTTGTTTGGAAGTATCCTGGGGTAGTGTAGATTCTAAATTGTAAAAATCATGACCCCCGGGGGTAGGGCGGGGTTACAACAGGGAATTCAAGTTTAACATAGAAATATATATGGAAAAACTTTAAAAATCTTCTTCTCAAAAACCACTGGGCCAGAAAAGCTGAAACTTATGTATAAGCATCCTGGGGTAGTGTAGATTCTAAATTGTTAAAATCATGACCCCCGGGGGTAGGGCAGGGTCACAATAGGGAATTCAAGTTTTACATAGAAATATATATGGAAAAACTTTAAAAATCTTCTTCTCAAAAACCACTGGGCCAGGAAAGCTGAAACTTATATAGAAGCATCCTGGGGTAGTGTAGATTCTAAATTGTAAAAATCATGACCCCCGGGGGTAGGGCGGGGCCACAATAGGGAATTCAAATTTTACTTAGAAATATATAGGGAAAAACTTTAAAAATCTTCTTCTCAAGAACCATTGGGCCAGAAAAGCTGAAACTTATGTTGAAGCATCCTGGGGTAGTGTAGATTCTAAATTTTAAAAATCATGACCCCCGGGGGTAGGGCGGGGCCACAATAGGGAATCCAATTTTTACATAGAAACATATAGAACAAATCTTTAAAAATCTTCTTCCCAAGAACGACAGGGCCAGGAAAGCTGAAATGTATATGGAAGCATCCTTGGTTAGTGTAGATATTAAATTGTTGAAATCATGTCCCCCGGGGGTAGGGCAGGGTCACAATAGGGAATCCAATTTTTACATAGAAATATATAAAACAAATCTTTAAAAATCTTCTTCACATGAACTACTGGGCCAGGAAAGCTGAAACATACGAGGGTTGTCCCAAAATTTCGTAGACTGAGCTCATATCTTTTCAAGAAGTTAATGTATCATAATAAAATTTTCAGGGTGGATAAAGCGTGTTCTTGGCAGATAAATTACGAAGTTTTATCAAGTTTACTTGAAAACTTTTCGAGTTATGGGATTTAAAGTGATATCGTCATCTAGCACCCGGAGCAATCTGCAACGTCAAAAAATACATATGTCAACGCTTCAAATTTTTGGAGAAAATATTTCAATTACTAGTATCAAATTCTTAAATTAACCGAAACGGTTATAGTTATAAATATGAAATATCTTAATTACTATGATATGATCCAACATTAAAATATGTAAACAAAGTATATGCATGTACAGGTATAAAATTATAATTATTTGAAAACACTATATTTCTATAGGTTTTTCGTCTGTTTTCTCTAATGAAATTGCACAATGGAGTTCTTGCCCATTTCTTAGCCATGTCTTTTATTTTAGTTACTGTTATTCACATATACTTAGAGAAACCGATTTGGTCATTTTAAATACTTAGGACGAGAAAAAGTTTCCTAGTGTACCAAACATTTATGACTGGTACATTTCTGTAAGAGTGAATTCAGGATCAAAACACTTGAACATAGTCCAGTGCGCCGCCTCTGCCAAAGCAACTGCCATTTTTCAAAAAGTCGGATTTAAACCCCATGTATATAAAACGTCGTAAAATTCATATTAATAAAAGCATACACACCAAAATTTGAGGAAATATAGTAAATAAATCTATATTGAGAATTTTCACCTTCATTAAAAAAATGCAGGGTAGTAATCACTTTTCCGTAGGATTTTATATATAATATACCAATTTTTAATTGTAACTTTTGGGTATTGCGCCGCCTTCCCACACCATACAATGAAATAGGTCTTTTAAGTTAGATTAATATGTGTAGTTACTCCATATTTGTCCATAAATTTATTAGATAGTGTTGGTTTAATCTATATACGAAGTTTCATTACATATGACATAGGGTTCCTACAATACAACGCTTGTCTACGGAATTTTGGGACAACCTTCGTATATGGAAGCATCCTTGGTTAGTGTAGATATTAAATTGTTGAAATCATGTCCCCTGGGGGTAGGGCGGGGCCACAATAGGAAATCCAATTTTTACATAGAAATATATAGAACAAATCTTTAAAAATCATATTCTCAAGAACCACAGGGCCAGGAAAGCTGAAACTTATTAGGAAGCATCCTTTGGTAGTGAAGATATTAAACTTTTAAAATCTTGACCCCCGGAGGTAGGATGGGGCCACAATAGTTTTACATAGAAATATATAGAACAAATATTTAAAAATCTTCTTCTCAAAAACCACATGGCCAGGAAAGCTGAAACTTATATGGAAGCATTATTGTGTAGTGTAGATTTTAAATTGCTAAAATCATGACCCCCAGGGGTAGGGCGGGGCCACAATAGGGAATCCAAGTTTTACATAGAAACATATAGAACAAATCTTTAAAAATCTTCTTCCCAAGAACGACAGGGCCAGGAAAGCTGAAATGTATGTGGAAGCATCCTGGGGTATAGTGTAGATTCTAAAGTACAGTGTATTAAAATCATGAAAGGAAAGGTGATAAGGGGGCACGATACGTATAGCAAGACGGGAAATCTGGTTAAGAACTGCATCTCCATAATTACTCAGGTGAGCGATGTGGCCCATGGGCCTCTTGTTTAAATTATTCACAATGTTATTATGAATTGGCCTTGCATGAATTAACGACAGCCCAGTTTACATTAAAATCAACTAAAAAACAATCCTTTACTGAGCTTAAGAAATAAGTTACTTAGTGAATTTAGGCATCACCATGTTGGATATGCAGCATACAGAATATCATAGGAAGTAAAATACAAATACCTGACAATTTTACCTGGTAAAGTCTGGGCCATGTAAATGTGGATTAGTAAGAATGCACTATAGTGATAATACATGTACCTATAAATCGTAGTATTTTGAGCTGGTAAAATGGTAGACAGAATGGTTGATTTTAACCAAGTACTGTAGTTACATTACTTTGATGCATGCTCTTGTTCAGTGTTTGAAATAACAGTGCGCCCGACTGGCCGAAATGCACAAATTTTGTCACAGGCGAACAGATGTGCATGTATTGAAGCCCTCCTGGTAGTTTAAAATTTTTCCATAAAAGGATGTATTCACTATGACAAAAGAATTGACCTATAGGAGAACATTTAAAAATTAATCTTTATTTGTTGTTTTCTACCGTATATATGTCTAAATTTTTCAAATTTGTATTTTGTATCCAATATTTATAATTTATAACTTAACAATAAACCTCCAAAGTTGGCAGAAACACCATTTTTTTCCATTAAAAGTAGGGATGTCAACGAATCTCGATCATACCGACTATCGACTAAAATTTCTTTAGTCGGTTATTCATTAAAAATGTGTTTCATCAAAGTAATTTTGAATTCTGCAGTGTAACATCAAACATATTGTATTGTATGCCAAATCAGTCAAGCATACATGTATACACAGTCTTCAAGTAAAACTTTCCTAAAGTAAGTTCTCTGCAAAAAATTACCCAAAAAACAGATTGGGAAAGAAAATCAAACATATTTCATTAATGATTGTCTACCTCTTACTGTTTTAAATGGAGAGAGCAATTTTTACTTTTGTAAATTCAAACTAAGATCTGACGTTATACAACTTTTCAGACAAAATATTCATTAAACAACTATTACAAAATCATAAATACATGTAAATTGGGGTCAGGTATGAGAGTAATTAAACCGTGTTTTCTTTTTCTGATACTAATATCATACAATCAATGATTGTTTGCACAAAATTTCATAATTAAATTTTATCAAAAGCTCTCACTCTCTCTTAGTTTTTTTTTTTTATAAGAGACACGCTTTAATTGTTTACCTGTCAAAGATTATTGACAGACACGTAGAAATTTGCTTCAATTATGGGGTACATGTACTACCGTTATGTAAAGAAAGGACAAATACGAGCATTTGATATCCTGCATTTAGATAAAATGTGCAGCTAATATATTAATTTTGAAATCCAATACATTGGATACATATTGATGAAAAGGTTTTTTTGTATTACGTACATGTTTACAATTCAGAATTTCATTGTATAATTGTGATAGCGTAGGTTAATTATTGTTCACTAGTCTGTAAAAGACAAACAGTGAAAATGATATGAAATAATAATCAAAATTAAACAAATATTCAACTATCGTTCGACTAAAGCTTCCGACTATTCGACTAAGCTGTCGGAGTAAAATTGACATCCCTAATTAAAACGTTGATTTTTGTTTGTATTTTGGCCTAGAAGTCCTTCAGGGCAGGCCTGCCCCTAAATAAAATTTTGATATTTTGATAGGTTGGGATGTAAGGAATAATTTAAGATAGGATAGGGGCACCCCTGCCCAGGATCGAAATTCACAAAAAAACCTACAAAAAATAAGGAAACCTGATTTTGATAATCAGCTTAAAATTTATGCCAAGTAAATTTACAGTCAGACTAGCTCGGTTGATATCTGCACTGACTTTTACACTATCGATACTTTCTTTTTAAAGTAGGGGGTTCGAATCCACCCGGTACCACACTTTTAAAGCTTTAAATTTTTGCCTTTTCAAAGACTAGTTTATTTTTTTTATAGACTTGTGTACTTTCTTTCAATTATCTATCCTTTATGCATGCTCATTCTTGATGTATAAGAAGCACTATTTAAGAGAGATAAAATCGTTTTAATCCAATGTACAGCTGTCAGTTATGCGGAACAAACCTTAGCATAAGCACACTTTCTCCGAGGGCAAGAATACCTCACTTTGTGCTACTTGGTACAGGTATTCTTGGCAGCATTGAGCCAGATAAGTCAGATCCCTATTTATGATGAAGTGATCCTTAAAATACAGATATTTGATAAAATTCCCTCAAATCAACTCATATTACTACATGTAGTTGCAAATTGTAACAACAAACAGGTAAAATTCATCAGCCTATAGGTCCGGGATCGAATATATAGTGAGCTGGCCCCATTCACATTATTGCTAAAATAAACTTATAAAAGCCATTTTTTGGGGGAGCTAGTACATTTTTGTTAGGGCTGACGACTTTCACTAGCAATCAGCCCTGCATGTCTAGCCAATTTTACAGTGAGTTTCAAGCATTGCTCTTGTTACTTTACCTATAACAGTCAAGAGATGGACAGAGTAAAAAAAAATGAATACTACATACTATACTTGGATATTATCATGGTGATCTTACCAAGAGCAAGTTTGCTATGGTCAGCATCACAATATATATATGGAACCTGAATAAATTATATAGTACACTGTCTAACATAAAGGGTATATATTAGTACCTGGTATAATATGGGCTACAGATAGAGTTGTAAACATCACAGTCATCATCACCTTGTCAGCTAATGGGTCCAGAAATGTCCCAAAACTGGACATTTGACCCTTAAAATTCCTGGCAATGTACCCATCCAGCTAAATGAAGAAAGATATATCGTACATGTATCACGACTTCACACATTATTACAGACATGTTAAAACATTAACAAACAAACATGCAATATCAAACATTTCAATAAAAATAACTGTCAGATGGATTTAACATCTCTCTGTAAGCTACCATCATGGTCCTTATATAAGCCTCATTGTCAAAAGGCACTACTTAGTCAGATAAAAATTGACAATGTTTATCCATAAAATTCCGAAATGAGGTCATTATGACTTGGTAAAACCAAGTTATAAAGAACGCATTTATAGGGAAATCAATAAGGCTTATTTAATGAATCCCCTCTGCAACATTTTACTATGTTCCTCATAATCATACAGGTAATTATATATTAAAGAATACATACCCCAGAATTTTGGAGTAAAATCTGAGGTCCCAGTGAATTTCTTTTAACTGAGTTTTACTCTTCTAGATTATTCCACTAATATTTAAAATCTGTGTCGATACTAACCACATCAGTAATGCCTGCTATGATGAACAAACCAAGCGACATTTCAAACTGACCATGTGTAACCATATACCCTAGAAATGGCGCAGAAATAATTCTACACGTTGTGATTATGTTTGGAATCGTCTTAATGCTCTCACCCTTTAAGAAAATGTGTGATAGAAGCATTTACATATTTGATTATTTACAACAAACGACATCTTCAACTGAACTACATAATATAGGCCTATATGAAAGGAGGCATCTCTTATTAAAGAATAATGATAATGTATTATAAATAATTTTGTTACTTCTCTTAAGACTTTAATAGAAAACATTATTCTTAATGGGAAATTTAATTATTATCTTTTTAATTAGACGCCTCAATAAATAGTATTCAGCATACTCAGTTCCACTGATAACAGCCACTAACGTAACCAACTCACCTGCACACTCTCTTTACCCGGAACACCATTTTTGTCATTCTTTCTGCAACAGTACCAACACGACGAAGAAAAATGTCGTTTTAATCCTTTAAAATCATGTTTGCTTGGTACAGAATATTTACAATTCGGAAGATTAAGACTTATAAAGGAAACTAAAGCACTGTTACAGTTCTTGTTGACTTTGGTGCAACAAAAGCGGTGTACGAAAACGGAAGATCTCCGAAAACGATGTGATCTTAGGGTAAATGTATACAAATTTTGACCAAACATTCTTTTCAACAAGTAGAAACAACCTTCACAGATCAAATAAGTATCACAATGAAGAACTTTTTCACTAAAACATTGACCTCGTCGTTAACAACATGGGCGCAGACATATTGGATCTGAATTTTTGTTTATCGATCCCGAACTTTCATTCTAACCCCTATGATTAGCAATATCCATAATCACAGATCCGAGCCTATATTCTGGAGTCGAGGAATCAAAAAATGGACTTTACTTGGCCTTTTCAAGAAGACTATTTAAAAGTTTCGAAGGTTAAAAGTTTTTTTTTCGTAATTGAAAAGTTTGGAAGCAATAGTTGAGGTAGTTTAAAAACGAAATTTTTTTTTTTAACATGGCCTGGGTCGCGAGCATCTGAAACAAAATCCTCCATCGTGTTCATGATCTTCTTAACTGTAACTATAGACCTGCTGGACAAGTTATTTCAGGTGATATAAATAGTGTTAATAATGATCGAAGACCTTAGATCACTTATTTTAAATGTCCTAAATATAGGGAACCCCGATCCTTCAACTGGTATGGGAATTTCATAAATAAATTCTGTTGAAGATTACGCCAGAAGATGGGCCAGCTATGAAAAAGAAGACGTTGACACTTGATCAGAATGAATGAAATGTATTAGATCCGGTGTAACGACGAAAAGTGACCCCCGTAGAATATTGACCAGGGGGCATATCAAAAAGGACATATGTCAACATGGTCGATGACCACAATAACCTTCCAAATAATAATATTAAAGCTAACATTGAAAGGCTTGGCGACGTTGAGGAGCTGCCTAGTAAACTGTGTAGAGGCCTTGTCCATATCGCCAATCTCCAGGTTCCCCACAGCAAACATACTCCAGGTAAGGGCGGGTCCTCTAGGTGTTACCTAAAAATCAAACTTATCAGTCTTCATTTTACATATAAGTGTATCCGGAATGAATTACGAAAATAAATGAGTTGTGTATTAGAGCATGCATTACTAAGAGCTTTGATACATTTTTAACTCACTGCTTCATATATCTGTAGGTCTTTCTTTCTAGTACTTTGTGCCATGTTAAGCATTAAAGGAAAACCCAACAAGATAACATCTGCTTGTTTTACCTGGGTATCTTTAAAAATACATAATAAAGAAAAGATATTAAACAAGAATATATAATATCGTTCACCTGAAACACTTTAACCGCACTGTTTTTTTTAAAACATATTAAAAATTCTTTTCCATATTCAAACGAAAAATATTTTACCCCAATTTGAGAAAATACTACATGAAGAACCCTAGTTGCTATAAAGTTAGAATTTCGGTATGGTTTTTAAATATAACTTTAAAAAGAGAATATGTGCATGAATGGACAGGTAAAGACACATTTGCCATATTACTAGTACTCCACTGGCATTAATTTTCAATTTCAGTGTCGTGGTTAAATGTTTTATGTACACAAACTTGCTTACTTGTTGTGTAGCCATCAAACTCAGGATGATAGTCTATATTCTTGTCGTAAGGAATGTACAGTCGGTCTGCAATAGCTTTGAACCTAGGATCGGGCCTGGTGTTTGTTAAATTCCCGACAAGTTCCGGCAGTAGAAGACTCAGTTTTGCCACAGCATTGGTAAATGCTGAGTTATTAACTTGCTGGTGCCATTCATCCGGTGGCATCACGTCTGCACATGTACAAACAGACTGGTTACGAATTCTACAGAGCTATCATGCTGCTTAATTCTGCTGAATGAAAAAGGCCAAGGTACATGTATTACCGTTGGATAGACTAAAGAACTGATCGAGCTCATAACAAATTTGAATTGAATACTCACGGTGCATTTCGTACATATTTGTTGAAGAATTGAAAGTAACACGTGAAGCCCAAAATTTAGCTATTTCGTTGATTAAAAGTTGTCCAGATTCTTGTTTCAGGAAACATGTCAGGAGCCCACATGGCTCGTGGAAATTTCAGTTAAGTTTAAACCCTGTAACATATTGTTTTAATTGATGTTTTAGAGGAAAACACTGTTTAAGAAGTAAAATGAATATAGTAAAATACTTGAAGTCTATATCAATAACTTGTACTATAGACTGATGATGTGAAGTCCTGAACCAAGCAGTCAGGACAGGAAATAAGCTAGTGTATAAAAGGACACACTATATTTATAATAATGGATATCATACATGTACAGTGTGCATTGATATGAAAAAACTTGACTAGTTAACCAACACTTAAATAAGCTCTTTGTAGTCTCTGATCTTGTTAACTGATATGATTGGAGCTTAAAGTATAAGAACTTGAAATGAATTCTCATTTATACATGTATTCTTATTTATACAGTAAAACATGCTTATAAGGAAGTACAAGGGAGAGGCCATTTTGCTTCATTATAAATGTAATTTGTTATATCTGTTAAGTAAACAATATATTTGAAAGCCATTGTGGAATGAAAATCACTTCGCTTTAAACATCAATTTGTTATAAGCATGTTCGCTGTATGTGTGTTTTATTATATCGGAGTCCGGGGAAGCAGACCAAAATCATTTGAAACTTGTTAAGAATCTACTGTACATCTTTATGTATACTTTATAACAGTACAACCGCAAGTCTGGAATCCACTTTTAGACCTATATGGAATTAGAGATTATACACTTTCAAAATTCTCCTTTTGTCATTTTCTATCAAGTCCTTTTGAGATTATCGAATGCATCTCGGTAATTATTGTACCTCAGTCTGTTACAATACAACAATACTACCCAGCCTATATGTATATTCTACATGTACCTCTGCAACAGGCAAATACAAATAAGGCCAATGCAAATGAATAGTGTTTCATTTTGATTTAAATTCAACAGAGAAAATCATGTCAAAATATTTTTGATTAATTTGTACAAGATGTCCATTTTCTCAAACATGGCAATGGTTCAGATTAGGATTTCTTATAGTGAAACCAGTTTTATATACTTCCAGAGAGATAAAATTTCATGGTCGGCTCATATATTCACTGACCTAGAGCTGGTCAATGAATCAGAAACACACAATTTATTTATCTAGGCCCAAGACATATTGTACCTCTACCTGTTAGTAAAGGCATATATAGTTCTAACTAAGGTATATTGAAATTTGTCTTTTACGATACAACAAAATACACACATTACACATTGGCAGCATTACATTTGTACAGATATATAACAGAAAATAAAACAAAATTCTTCAGTGAAATCAATTACATGATGTATTGCTAGTAACAAGACAACACAACTCTCTTTATATTCCACTGATAGGTACATATCTGTCTCTCTTTCAATCCATAAAATTTTCTAATTGGTACTGATATGTTTTTAGTACACTCTCTAGTTGATATTTTATTCATTTTTGTTACAGTACAACACGTTTCTCCAGTTAGTAGTGGTTACCTCCGCTCTAACAGCCCAGGTGATGGGATGGCCAAATACTGAAGCATTACCTTATTATGCTCATTTAACGGACAAAATGCCGAATAAGAATGAACCTTTTTTCTGGTATTGAATCGGAAGGAGTTTATTTAAATGCGAGTGAAAGCTTTAAAGTAATCGAATTTGTTTAATTCAACACTTGCGATAAACACTCAACAATGTTGATACTACATTGATGAATGCTTTCAACACAAATATTATGCTATTGATAATTTTTAGTTTTGAGATTGTGAATCTGGAAAAATGACGTCTCTGAGCAAATAAAATTACCAAATGAAAAGAAGACCCGTCAAACAGTAACATAGAACTGAACAAATATCTACCGATAAAAAAATTACTTGCAAGGAAATAAATGTTTCTGGGCCTCTTTTGCACTTGAAGTTTTCCTCGTTGCGGCGTGAAATAGACCCATTGGATCAATAGCCCAGATTCTGTGAGTGGAGTTGTCGAGCAATAGAAGACCATGGTGGAAGCATGCGGACACGTCCGACCCGCCGAGGACAGCTAGTGATCCTCCACCCAGCGATGAAAGTCAAGAAACAAAACAAAGTTGTGGAGAGACAACTGGAGAATACACTCCATTTCATTGAACAGAAATGTCATTTCCAAACGGAGAAGTTAGATAAATCTATCAAAAGTGTACAAAGACAGCTAGAAAATATCGAGAGTGACAGGAGAAAGGGCGGAATTCCAGGTAGGTCGCTGGACGATATGTATGGACGGTTTGCAATTACACCCGAATCTGCGCAAAAACGCCGAAGACGCCGCGCTGTGTCTTGTGAAATAGGAACACCAAAACGAAGGCATCACTGTTCACATTTCCCTTGCGAAATGCCACAAACCTACCATTCTATAGGATTCAGATTTCAACCTGAAGATACTGAATGGAAGCCATGGAAGAAAATAAGGAATGAATTAAGTGACGAGACACAAATTGTCCTTGAAAATTCAACTCTTATGAATACTGGCATATCTCGTCTTCGAGCTGAGAGACGAGCTGATATGTTAAAATTAGAGATGGAGAAGAGGAGAAGAAAAATGGAAGAAGGGAGACCGCCAGCGTGGGAGACAAACTACGGAAAACCGACGCCCATCCGAAGGTTAAAGTACCCGGTCCGCCTTGAACCCTTGGACTAACCTTCTCTGAGGCCGATGTCCGTAATTTCCTCGAGAACTAACTGAAATAGGATTAAATCAAACTCTAATGAATCGAGACTGTTTACTGTCATATTGTGCCAAAATAAAGATTTACACGAAACGACCGTGACCAGGTATTGATTAAGTAATAATAAGTACCTGCTTGTATAAAGAGGAAAGGTATTGATCCCTTTATTATGTTGGCCGATCCTGTAATTAAGAAATTGACCGGGTTTAAAATTGATTTTAATCAACTGTCAAAAAGATTGCATAATGCCTGATGAAATTAACGGTGGAATGGCGAATAAGCAAATACTTTATATGACGCATAATATGAGAGACAATTTTTTTTAGAAGTTTCTGAGATTTTGACAATTGTTATAAACTGTTCACTTTATTCAACGAGCCTTGATACGCAAAACCATTCCAAGGAATATCGTCTTGTTATAGTTGACCACATTGCTTTCGATGCAATGTACATTTGTGCATTCTTTCTTCATCTATCCTGTTATTTGCTTCGCGAAGCAAATAAGTTTGACGGCGTTGACGTTAACGTCAAATCCATCTTTGAACATGTTTACCACAATGATTGATTTTTAAAATTTTAATTCGGCATATTTCGTTTCATTTTATGTTCCTAAAATCCCCATATAGTAATACGAAGCGAAGCAAATAACAGGAGTATATAGAGATGCAAGATTGTAAATGTACTTGTAAAACCCTAGAACTAATTTGCTTCGCGAAGTAAATAACAGGCGTATATATATATACAGAGGCCACAGGGGCCAGTAACACGCTAAATTTGAATTTACGTATTGACTATATATATACAAAAAAAGGGGCCAGTAACACGCTAAATTTGAATTTACGTATTGACTATATATATACAAAAAAAGATTTTTGTATATATATAGTCAATACGTAAATTCAAATTTAGCGTGTTACTGGCCCCTGTGACAGAGGCGAAGCAAATAGCAGGAGTATATATATATATACGGAGACAGATCATTCTAAATAGCACTTCAAGGGGAAGATTTCCCCGGAAAAGGGTTTCTTTGGGGGAGAAATATATAAAAATGGGGCTTGGTATTTTTGGGGGGATATCAAGATAAAAGATGACAAATGTAGAAAAAGGCGTGTTTTTAAAGAAATCGAAGCAAATAACAGGAGTATAAAGCGACGCGAGATCTTTAAATGTACTCAGAACCCTAGAACTAACTTGCTTCGCGAAGTAAATAACAGGAGTATATATATATACAGAGGCGAAGTAAATAGCAGGAGTATATATATACTCACCGTCAATGAAAACGCAACACTCTAATTTTAGGGTGAAAAGTATATACGGGTTATAACTATATACCAAACAAGTTAGGACATCTTTTACTTTGCCAAATCAGTTATTTAATGGTTGAATGGTTTTCATTTCATTCACGAAAGCTGATTTTTTAGCCCTCTTAACAGATAACATTTAAATAAAACACCCCCCCTTCCGACCATTTAATCAAAACATGCTAGTCCGCTATGAAAATTATACATGTACGCAGTCCGATTTCTACCACCCATTAGGTTTACCAATGTCTTTATCTGAGCGAAATAAATATTATTTGGCATTTTTAATTGCCTGTTGTTCAAATACTGCGGTCGAATTTTCTATAACTTGGCGTAGTGTAGTAACTCTTGGACTTCCGGTCAAAAAATGTTATTTATGCTATTGAAACATATGAGCCTGATGAGTTGTGATGTAGTGTACATTTGCATCTGCACTCTTTTTTTCTTTATTTTAAGAATTTCCAGCATTAGCAATGAAAATCAATCATTTTGAGGAAATATAGGCATCACATCCGGTAAAGAAAGAAGGATTTTTTTCCCGGCCTTTTAGTACAATACTTATGATTAACAGTTTCAAAACCTTGAAAACCCAAAATATTGTTTAAAATTTTATTAAAAATGCAAAAATTTGATTTCTGTTAAGAGGGCTAAAAAGCAACTTCCGGTAGAGGAAGGAAATTCATTCAACCGTTAAATAATTGATTTGGCAAAGTAAAAGATGTCCTAACTTTTTTTGTACATAGTTAAAACCCGTATATACTTTTCACTCTAAAATTAGAGTGTTGCGTTTTCATTGACGGTGAGTATATATACGGAGACAGATCATTCTAAATAGCACTTCCAAGGGGAAGATTTCCCCGGAAAAGGGTTTCTTTGGGGGAGAAATATATAAAAATGGGGCTTGGTATTTTTGGGGGGATCAAGATAAAAGATGACAAATGTAGAAAAAGGCACGATTTTAAAGAAAGCGAAGCAAATAACAGGAGTATAAAGCGACACGAGATCTTTAAATGCACTCAGAACCCTAGAACTAATTTGCTTCGCGAAGTAAATAACAGGAGTATATATAGAGAGACGGATATCATTGTAAAAGGTACAAGGAGGGATTTCTCCTAGAAAAGGGTTTTCTTTGAGGGAGAAATATAATTAAAATGGGGCTTCAGTTTTTTATAAAGGCATTTAAAGTAATATGTTTACCATTTCTCCAAAATACGTCGCCATAAGAAATAAACGGAATAAAGTCATAAATGTAAGGTGCAAGAAATCAGATTTTATTTATTCGGTTTATGCATTTCTTCAATATATATGCCACCATAAGAAATAATTAAACGGAATAAAATCATAAAAGTGAAATGCGAGAAGTCATAATTAGGTTTATTCTGTTTATGCATTTCTCCAAAATAGGTCGCCATATATAATAAGAAATATAATCAAACGGAATAAAGTCATAACAGTAATTAAGGTGCATGCAAGAAATGATAATTAAGTTTATTTCGTGTATGCATTTCTCCAGAATATGTCGCCATAAGAAATAATTAAACGGATTAAAGTCATAAATGTAATGTGCACGAAATCATAACTTGGTTTATTCCGTGAATATATGAGACGATGGTAGTGAGTGGGTCATTACCTAACAAAGATGTTTTGTCAACTAATCAGACAATGTTTTGAAAACCGGTTAACATTGATGGAGTATAAAACCACGGAAGAAGTTGTAGATTTGCGAATCATTTAGTGCATGTCCCAAATTTTAATTACAAAAAGAACATTATTTATGGAATCAATGCATAACTAACATTATAAATGATTTTAAAGTAAAAAGTATTAAAATCCTTCATTTTCTTATGTAGTTTTCTTCTGTATTTAGGCAATTATCACTACAGGAGAGGTGTAATATCATATAACAAGCAAAGGATAAGATTTTGAGGTTAACGTCAATAACGTCAAACTTATTTGATTCGCGAAGTAAATAACAGGATAATGCCTCAGATCCATGTTAAAATGACGTATTTATAAAAGATAGGGGGACAATATGAAATCAATCTATTCTTCTGTATTCAAAAATCCAGAAGTGAAAGTAGAATTAGATAGATTTCGTCAGTGCGTACTGGTCCCTGTTGACAACATTTTCTGTTTGTAAGGCTCATTATATACCGGGTAAATTGTATTTTAGAATAGCTTGGATTTAATTCTACATGTGGTAATCCAGCTACTTGTATACTCATAGTTCCCTTTCCAAGGAAGAATACTTTTAATATCCCAAAGAACCAAAATGAATTTGAACCAACATATATACGAGTATATATTGGATTCCGAAACTTAATAATCCTTACAAACAAAGTAACATAACGGGTTCCAGTAAATGTTAAACCAAGCCCCTTTCTTTACTTCTCACTAAGATGTTAACAATAGTGAAGGAGAAACTTCAAGAGTACTCTGCAACAATATATTCAAAAGGTGGTGTTAATCAGATGTGGATACTTATAAAATCCAAAGAAGTTTTAGACAATTTAAAATCACAGACCTTTTACCAAAATCAACAACTTGAAAACTTACGTCTTTTCAACTTTATACACAACCATTCCCCACGATACATTAAAGTCCAGGCTTTTTTAAATAGTTGACAGCTGCTTTTTCAATAAAAATGGAACTCGTCAACTTACTTACCTTGTCATTGGTCGTTTACAAATTAAATTATATTGTTAAAAACATTGTGATTGTACACACAAGTACTCTGAAGTTGAAATAAAAAGGTTCTTTAGTTTCTGATTGACAATATCTTGTTTTTGGAGACCAGGTATTCCAACAATTTATTGGAATTCCCATTGGTACCAATTGCACCCCGTTATTAGCAGACCTATGTTTGTATTCATATACAGCAGAAATTGTTCAAAATTTTGTGCATAAAAGAAAAAAAACTTGCTGTGGCTCTCAACTCGACATTTAGATATATCGACGACGTATTGTCAATTACCAATGATAATTTCCATTTTTATGTCGATACGATATATCCTAGTGAGCTTGAGATAAAAGATACCACAGAGTCTGACACATCTGTTTCATATATTGAAAAAGACGTTAATGATAATCTAACAACCAAGCTCTATGATAAACGTGATGACGTTAACTTTTCAATGTCAACTTCCCTTACTTATGCAGTTCTCAATATACCTTCATCACATGCATACGGAGCTTATATATCCCAGACGATTCGCTATACGCAAGAGCATGCTCTACGTATGAACAATTTCTAAAACGAGGTAAATTATTGACAAGTTGATGAAGCAAGGATATCAGCACCCTCTGTAAAGTCATTATTTCGTAAGTTTTATGGTCGATACAGTGATCTTGACAGCAAATACAATTTATCATTGAGTCAAATGCTGACTGACGTTTTTTCATACTTATTTTTCGTCCATTATTTATACACTGATTTGACGACGGATTTTTCCGTTATTTAACGATCATGACAAGAAGCATACGGCGGGTGTGACCGGTCGGCAGGGAATGCTCACTCCTCCATGGCACCTGATCCCACCTCTGATGTTTTGGAGGTTCGTGTTTGCTCTGCTCCTATTTTTATTGTTTTATGGATTTTTATTCTTAAACAATGCTCTTTATCTCTATCTGTTTCATGAAGTGCGTCTCTTCCACAATTCTAAAATTTTGTTGCTCCTGGCTCTATCAATTACGTCGAAGAAATGTGCATTATTTCTTTGAACATATTCTTTGCTCCTAAATGTAGGTATTTAAAACTTGAGACAAACAAAGTTTATTTAGTTTTGATGAGCAAGGACACCTCTTATCTTAGCACCTAGTCCAGGAGTTCAGCTGGTGTCGGGGCAAAGCTTTAATGAGCAAGGATGTCTTTTCAGAAAATTTGAAAATTCTAACCCCTGGGGCAGATGTTAATTTAGGACGAGACTCTCTAAATATGTATTAGAAATTCATTATTTCTATGAGTTTTCTCCGCCCATGATTATTTCGAAAACAAACCGAATGCGGTTATAATAAGCACTGGTCCCACTTATGAGAACAGTTCAAACGACCTAGCACCATATTAAACTCAGACATGCATGTTACAGTATCCGCAGCATTTGGAAAAAAGACAATATATTTTGTATACCATGGCACTAGGCCACTCTCTACCATCTTTTTATTAATTTGATTTGAAACAATCCTGCAAAAATCACGTTTTAGACGTTATGTCAAAAAT
Organism: Saccostrea glomerata; assembly: GCA_003671525.1. NCBI lineage: Eukaryota > Metazoa > Mollusca > Bivalvia > Ostreida > Ostreidae > Saccostrea > Saccostrea glomerata. Next base: position 501,153 of record PRKT01000244.1, read on the forward strand.
TTGAAGTGAGCCCATTGCAGAGGTATCTGAGAGAGGTACGAACGACAACTCTGCATGGGAGATTGGCACTGGGCCTGCTCAAACTGACAGGTCTTTACGAAGGACCATCCGAATTTCGGAGCGTAGCAAATTTCTGATTTTAATCAGATTGTGGGCTTGTTATGTTACTAACCATGTTATGTTAAATGTCACTAACCATTTTATGTTAAACGCTTCACGAACTGAAACACTTTGAACTGTTAGCTATTGAAACTGGGAGATATAATAAAACTAACAAAACGCATAGGAAATGGTTTGCTTGTCATAATTGTGTTGAGGATGAATATCATTTTTTATTGGTATGTCCTGTTTATGAAGATTATCGAAACAAATTTATTAAAAAATATTTCATTAAAAAGCCATCCATGTTCAAATTATTGCAATTGTTCAATACTGAGAATTATAAGGATATGTGTAACCTTGGTAAATATATTTATTATAGCTTGAGGCGAAGAGGTGATCTTGTAATCCGATAATTGTATGTTTTCCATAACTTTTTTTGTTTGTTTGGTATTTATTACTATCATTTTTATACGTAAACATTGTTCTCCTGTAGATTATCCACTTCTGTACTGAAACTGTTTGTATTATTTTGTACTGATAAGCTGGAAAGCTTAAAGTTACAATAAAGAAGAAAGAAAGAACTTTGTACAATACAATCGATACGCTGTTCAGATAATTCGTTGTTTACACAAGGAATTAATCTATCTACATGTATAGGCTTAATCTTTACATGTACAGGAGATAATGCAAGCTGCAAATATTGTCAAGAAAAACATGCTTAAATAATAACTTCAAAATGCTGTTGGCTGCTGCAATAACTTTTGTTAAAACTGTGTTGTGTGAAGTTATCCTATTCGGAATAAGAGATGAATTTACGGGATGTAGTCTCAGGGCCAGGGACATGTTTGCTTTGTTACACGGAGAAAGAAGTATCAGACTGACAAGTGTGTCAACCATAACTTCTCCCTACATGCTCTCAGGAATCACAACATTGTCAACAGAAAGGTACTGAACATTTAAATGTTTACATTTTGACAAACAAATCATTTGAACAGTTTATAAAAGCACGCGAATTCCACATCGTACGGAAATTAAGTCTCTGAATATTGTGTCATGTTGTAAATTTTAAATTTACCGGTTTGCAGTAAACAGGTTATTACAAAATAAATAAATTCAATTTAAAAAAAATAAATTATTTATTCTTTGCATCCGGTCTCAGAGTTTACTTTCCAGAATACTAGTATTTTCAAGTATAGCATATAATGACAATCTGATAAATCCGCGCAATTTTCAACCCGCGAAGTAAAGAGGGATTAATTGTGATTCCGCAGAATATTACGGCTTTGGGGGGAAAATAAAGTACTTTGACAGTACATGTACGTGTATGTCGACTTCTGTTTACGTTTTGCAGTCTGCCACTGGATACCCGTCTCATGTCGTCCATTGGAAATGGTCATGTCGCAATTGTGGTCAAAGGTGATGCAGTTTTTATGAATGCGCTTTACAATGGACATAACATAACTAGTCATCGTGCCAAAATGCCAGCTGTATTTATACAAGACATTGACATAAAGAGTACCAGACGTCCCAAATCAAACTATAGTCTTGACTTAGCAGCAGGTATGATTTACATTTTGTGAAAAACATTTCATTCCAGGAATGCAGTTGGCTTTATTCAGTTATAAACTGATACTTGATCATAATTAAACTAAAGTGTCTATCATATTAAAAATGAAATTTCTGCGATTTTTCTATATGCAAAGTTAAAAATAGTTTTGTAAATCTTGTTTATAGTATTACAGCTTCCAATTCTAAGTTCTGATAGCCTGTCTATTTTTATGCCCCCTTCGATGAAGGGAGGGCATAATGCTTATAGCTACTCTTTGTCTTTCGTTTTGTCTCTCTTTCGGTCCACCAACAATTTTATCATAGAATTGAAATTTGGTATACAGATTTATCATAGAATATCTAGATCAGTTCTGTTTTGGGTACGATCGAGCAATATGCCCCTAGGAGTGAGAAAAATTCCAATTATTTGCAGTCTCCGTTATTTTCTTTGCAGAGGTTGCACATACTGTTCAAAATGGAATTTGGTATACAGATTTTTTTTCTTAAGTCAAGTCCTGTTTTGGGTACGATCGAGCAATATTTTACAGAATTTTGCCCCTTGGACTTAGAAAAATTCCAATTATTTGAAATTTCCGTATATTTTAGAAAATTAATGAAGTGCATGGTTATTTTGAGCAAGAATACCGGGTACCTCTTTCAAAATTCAAGACACCTGTGTCTCCTCAGCAATCCTTTAAAAATCTTGAAGGCAAACTAAGTGCAAAATTCTTTAAAGTAAGGGTAATTTTACCAAATTTGTGAAATTCTGGATTACTGGTTCAAGTGTTCTGTTGCTGGACATCCTGAATATCTTAGTTTCTTAAAGTTGCATCTGACAGTTACCTTCATCTAACTGTTTATTTGTTCTGTTTGTATACCTCAATATATGAAATCTTTAAAGTATTGTCTTATACTCAGGTGACTGTTTTGGCCCTTTGGCCATCTGTTAATTGGATGACTAATAAATCCTTACTTTAGTTATTGTCGTTGCATAAGTGAAGTTGTTTTTTTTTTATCATGGACTTATTCATTTCTTTTTTAGCTATGTTTATAGAAGAATATAAAACGGAAAATTTTTCAATCCAACTAAAAATGTTCGCTCACCGGGTCGTGAAACAGTTACTTGTAACTGTCTTGACAGTGCATAACACAGGACCAGCCACCCTTACCCTAAATTTGAAAACCACAAAAATCTCTGATACTGAAGACTTAGAAGTAACCTCAACCTCAAACCACTCTATCGGGTAAAAAACGGTTCGTAATAAATATTTTTGTGCCAACTAATGATTTTATTTCATGATTATACACGTTCAAGAAGCTTATACACTGTAGATATGCCAAATCTTTCTTTAGATTTAATTATAAAAAAAATTTTAATTGCAATTTTTAGGCATCATTCAAAAAATGTTGATTATGTATGCCAGTTTTTAAATGTATATTCTTTGTGGAACAACCCTCGTATATCTTTTTTTTTTTTTTTACTTTTTTTTTATACATTTTGTTCTAAGATTCAAATCTTTTACTGTGTATAATATATATGCACAAATCTATTCTATTATTTTGCCAACATATCCCGGTAATTTTTAATACAGCATATACAGTGTATAATGGTCCTTAATGGAGTTTTGAAAAATGAGTCATTAACTTTTAAGGGATGAGATTGGATTTCTATACGTGCCCAAGAACTAGTGTTTTGTTAGTCAGAATGACGCGTGATACTGAAAATTGGCTGAGTACATTTAAACAAATGTAAAAAACCTTTTTTTTTATTTTTTACTGAGTAAAAGAATTGCTATTTTACTGATCCTGATCATTGTATATTTTAATGCTTTTGGTCAAAACAGCCTCATCTTTTAGTTTATGATGCTATATTTAATGCTTTTATGGATTCTGTACAATTTTGTTGGTTTATATTCAGGTGACCTTTAAGGCCCTTGAACCTCTTGATTTTGATATGCAGTTTATTATTTGAAAAATTGAGGATCTTTTTTTTAATTATAGTATCATAAGTGGAAGAACAAAAAAGAGTGAATATGACATCACAGGACTACAGAATGTTACCATGATACACACATTAATTCCAGAGGAAATCACTATAGAGCCTCATAAGCAAATAACCCACCTTTACCTTCTGAGCATCGACTCAGATCCAGAAATTGCCAAGAACTCTTTCAATAAAGGTTTGCTTTGCTGCCCGCTCAGTCTTGGAAATTTCTATTTCACGACTGCTTTCAGTATCACGACTGTTGCCTGGCTGTTAATACAACTAAAATGTTATTTTCCACTATATATTGTAGGAATTGACATGTTCTTCAATCAGACTCTCGAATCCAGTCACGTGAACGCCTGGGCAAAATTATGGAAATCTGGACGCGTTAATATAAGCGGAAATAAAACCTTGGCTACCCTCGCCTATTCGTCTTTGTATTATATTCTAAGTTCTCTTCCTCTGGAAGAGTCCCGTGATTTTGTTGGATTGTCGCCTGGCGATCTGGCCCATGGATCTGGTGACCAGGTAAAATTTACACTAATGATTGGAGAACACTCAAGTTATACGGTCGCCAAATTAGCCTCTCTGACCAAAATTCGAAGAAATTAAAGAAAAAAAAAATTAAATTTACAACCTTGAACCATGAGAGGTGCTTTAATTGAAAGTTCTTGAATTCCTTGACTAAGAGAAATTTCTTTAAAAAATAAACAATGAGGGAATTCAGATACATACCTTGTGAGACCTTATTGACAGTAAAAATAGACAAACGTACAATGCAGACAAAAACTCACGCGCGTCTTCCATCTGTGGGAAATGATTATTCTAAACAAGTATAGCTTCTTTATAAGTCCATACCCGAGGGGAGCCAAAACTTGAACTCTTTACACCCTAACAAGAAATACGTGAATTGATTTCAGATGGTTCTAAAGTATGACTCTCATAGAGTTTCTTATATTATTAAGATTTATATCTCTACAAAGATACAACATGAACACTGTCTAGATAAAAAATATGTTTTAAAGGTAAGACACATCGCAAAACATAACTCATCGAGGTGTCGAATATTAATAAGAATCGCTTTTGTTCTTTTCCACGCAGGATTACATGGGTCACGTGTTCTGGGATCAAGAAACGTGGATGTATCCCTCCATACTTTTACTACACAGTCAGATAGGGAAGGCCATTGTTAAAACCAGAATCAAAACATTAGGAGCCGCTAAAGAGACAGCAAAAATGAGAGGGTATGATGGTGCAATGTATCCGTGGGAAACTGCACTTTCAGGTACTCATTTGTAGCAATGTATTACACCAATTTCACATGGAAGTAATCAGACATAATGCGAGAAAAATGTTTTATTTCTTTATAGGACTTGATGTAACAGCAGATCCTATATATTTCTTAAACGAACAACACATTACCGGCGATATTTCATATGCTATTAGACAGTACCTTTACATGACACGTGACATTTATTTCCTGAAACAAGAATCTGGACAACTTTTAATCAACGAAATAGCGAAATTTTGGGCTTCACGTGTTACTTTCAATTCTTCAACAAATATGTACGAAATACACCGTGAGTATTCAATTCAAATTTGTTATGAGCTCGATCAGTTCTTTAGTCTATCCAACGGTAATACATGTACCTTGGCCTTTTTCATTCAGCAGAATTAAGCAGCATGATAGCTCTGTAGAATTCGTAACCAGTCTGTTTGTACATGTGCAGACGTGATGCCACCGGATGAATGGCACCAGCAAGTTAATAACTCAGCATTTACCAATGCTGTGGCAAAACTGAGTCTTCTACTGCCGGAACTTGTCGGGAATTTAACAAACACCAGGCCCGATCCTAGGTTCAAAGCTATTGCAGACCGACTGTACATTCCTTACGACAAGAATATAGACTATCATCCTGAGTTTGATGGCTACACAACAAGTAAGCAAGTTTGTGTACATAAAACATTTAACCACGACACTGAAATTGAAAATTAATGCCAGTGGAGTACTAGTAATATGGCAAATGTGTCTTTACCTGTCCATTCATGCACATATTCTCTTTTTAAAGTTATATTTAAAAACCATACCGAAATTCTAACTTTATAGCAACTAGGGTTCTTCATGTAGTATTTTCTCAAATTGGGGTAAAATATTTTTCGTTGGAATATGGAAAAGAATTTTTA
>PRKT01000244.1:509723-522400 GCA_003671525.1 Saccostrea glomerata
GGGGGGGGGGGGTGTACAACTTCCCTGATTTTTTTTTTTGACAGTCCGAAAAAGGAAAGTATTCTAAACTCGAAAATTCCATTCTCAGGGATGGGAGTGTATTTACGAAAGGATGTGTGTTTGTTAATTTCCATCTTTTAGATACATTTGCATATTAAGATAGTTTCACTGCCTAATTTTATTAACTAAAGCCAAATTAGAGTTTGAGTTATGATACTAAGTCTGTATATAAGCCTTGCTTTTTGAAATGGATCTAACCAGTTAATTGAAATTGGTATTAATCTAAGAAAGCTGAGTAGTTCAGGAATCTGCATCATATTTCCACCTAAGTCAAATGTACATCACTCTTTATTTATTTCAAATTCGATAAACATTTGTACATTAGGGCACATCCTTTTCTCTTTTTTTCGGACGGGGGGGGGGGGGGGGTGTTAAAACAGGCATATAGAAAACAATTTGTAAAAGTGAAAAATCTTGAAAGTCAAATATTCAATAAATAAATAAAATTCATATAAAGAATAATTAAATAAAGATGTAATTAAGAGAGAAAATGAAAATACACTTTCGATGCGAGTTCCGATTGCAAGGAGACTAACTGAAACAATGTAATCCAAGTGTTCCTTATTTTCTATTTATAAATGTCGCAGAAGTATATTGTTTATTGATAATCATAATATCACATGCTATTGCATTATTAATTCAAACGTAAATGTGATTTATAAATTCTACACCTTGAGATGCTCCCCCTTATTTAAAGTCCGAAATCTGAAGTCTGTTGTCCACTGTTCGCTATTCCGCAAATGTCCATTATAATCATACGGAAGCAAGGGTATCATTCAGTGAACTTATAGTGCTGACACAGTGCTTTTAGCTTATTATGCTTTTAAAAAGTTTGCGAATTTTTTTGAATTGAAAATGTATTCTTTAGTTTGTTGAAATCAAATAGGTTCTATGTAAGTAAAGCCTATACTTTTTATGCTTTGAAACAAAGTTTGTCCGTCCAAGTAAGGGATAAGATGAAATTGAAGAAAGTGATGAAACGTGATTAACTATTTCAAAATTATTTTAATTGATAAAACGTGTTATTCAGAATACTAGTACACTGTACTTGCATTTGAAAAAAAAAGTATTCTATAGAACAGAGATACACACCATATGCAAAATGATTATAGACGTGCACCTTGAATGCAAAACAACAAAAATGAATTTTTCTAAGTTAAGTTGATTTCTGTGCTACCTACCTAGCCCTTGTTGCATCTGGGAGCACAACTTAGGACAACGACCAGGGATTACCATTTTTCTCTGTTCTTGGCTATCCTTTCCATTCTTCCCAAGTAAGTTTTATCTCTTTGAGTTCTTTTTCAACAGTTGCGTCCATGTTGTTTTTGGTCGGCCTTTTCTTCGAAATATGGCTGAAATGTTAATGTTAAACTATATACAATCAATCAATCCTCCTTTTCCCTTTTGGAACCCATCTTCTCTCTGTGCTTGAAACAAAGAAAAAGCCGAGACCACAATTAGATTTATTTTAATCTTTAATGATGCTAAAAAGCGCTGCAGGCGACATTATCACGCGTTCATTGGTACGATCTAGTTTTAATCAAAATGATTTTTGCACGCGAAATTATCCATAGAAAGTAATGTTTAATAAGTTTTATACTAGATCAATAATATTGAATTATAATTCAGTTTTTGGGCTTGAATCACTCGCTTACAAAATTTATTCGCCCATTTTCTTAAAAAAATCTTAATAACTTCGTTTTGTGCACAGGTTTGGACGGAGAACGCCGATGGTACAGGGGCTGTTAATTTTATCACAGGGATGGGCGGATTTTTACAGTCCCTGTTGTTCGGTTATGGTGGCATCCGCCTTCATCCAGACAAAATCGATTTCCATGGACGTCTTCCACCGTCAACTTCTTCATTAAACATCACAGGGCTGGACTATCTAGGCGGATCTATAGATTTGTGTTTTTCAGAGGAGTTAACTTCTGTTCGTCTAGTACATTCAGCTCGATATGTTTTGCAACTGAGAACAAAATTTAAAACCTCAATTTTATTAGTAGGAAAGACACAAACTTTTCCAAACACTGTAGCAAGTATTGTGCCAGAAATGAAGAGCAGAAGGAATCGATAATTTACTTTAAAATATTTTTAATATTTGTGCAAACTGTATAAATTAAAAACAACATAACAATTTATTGTACAATTTGTTTTATTTAACATTTTTCTGTTGTAAGAAAATGTATGAATATATTTGTTCACTACCAGTACATTTTTTTCTTTTATCGTTTGTTTGTATTGGTATACTGATATTAAGAGTATCATCATGTGCTTTTCAGTGTTTATCAAAAAACTATTGAGATAGGTAAGATGCAAGCTCAGATTTAAAAATTTTTGGTAACTAAGAACTTAAGACAGGTAATTCAACCTAATTGTTTAAATTTTAGGGTAGATAACAGGCCAACTAGAAGTATATTAATTTCACATTTGACCATGACACTTTTTCGCATCCTCGGACTTGCGTTTTTACTGTGTAATACTGAACGTCTATTAATATGCGCTGATTGCCCTGTTCCTGGAAACCCTACCACAAGTAAAAACGAAATTGATCTCTTTCATGGAACGCGAACGACGAAGATCCCGTTCCCAGATGGGCGTCTCCTGGCCCCAGCACCAGATATAACCGTACTGAGTAATGACACGTAAGTTGTATATAACTATATATCTATTATTTTCTTTAGATACTATGTTTGTACCTTAATGTGTTGAAAATTTATACAGTATTAAACTGTGTATTTTATAAAGTTCTTTCAAAGATTGCATTCATTGGAAGTCAAGATTAGGGATTTTGAAAGTCGCATTTTTACATCTTGAAGCACTTTTGAAATCATCTTTATCTAGACGAATGTTTTAGTCTTAAGGACAGATTTTACAAATAAACTTCTTTAAGAAAGCATGGATATAACAACCAAAACCAAAAACACCATTGAAGGTTTACAATATCTTTTTCTATTTAAAAAAAAATCTAATATTAAGATCATTGCAGAAGGAATGATTATATAATCCTAATATATGTACTTGAATATTGGTCTAACAAAAGATATTGTACAAATCACACTCAAAGATTATCTTAAATTTACTTCCACGTTAAGGACATGTAATGACAGTAAAATTATACCAATATGGAATTCAACTGTACTTACAGACTGTCAAATGACACGCGCATTCTTCCGACCATTGGAAATGGACATATTGCTACTGTTGTTAAATCAGACACGATATGTATGAATGGTCTTTATAACGGTTACGCCATTAAAACACACCGAGCCTTACTCCCATCTATAATGATAAAAAGTATCAAGATCAACGGAAGTGTTAAGTCCAACTACAGCATAGACGTCAAGAACGGTTAGTCGAAATATAATACAGTATTAGAAGAATTGTAAGACTTACTTTATTTTAACATATTGCAGCTACAGTGAAACATTAACCACATTTTGAAGCTATTTGTAAGTAGAAATATCGACCATTGATTATTGTTCAATAAGAATACACTGCAATTGTATATTCGAAATGATAAATTGAAACAGATTGTTCCTCTCAATCTTTCTGTTCAATACATTATTAAGGCATGTTCGTGGAGAGCCACAGCGGGCAGAACTTCTCAGTGACAATGAAGATGTACGCCCATCGATCCCTCCCCCAGCTGATGGTGACTGAGCTAGTGATACTGAACAACCAGCCCCTGCCCCTACAGCTGTCATTCAGCAGTGGCAAAGCAACAGTGACCGAAGATCTGGATCCAAATTTCAGCGGGAAGCGCTCGTCACCTTCAGACAGTAATAGCGAGTGAGTAGTTTTTGTCAGAAGAAAAAAAATTGGATAAAACCTTTGCATTGAAGTTTCCATTCATTTTAGCACTAGAAGATCATGAAATATCCTTTTTATTTTAACAGAATATTTTTTGGAAGAATTAAAGAATTTGAGTATTCTTGGAATGAGACACGTAATGTTTCCATGGTTTATTCACGATTCCCTTCAATTGTCTGTGTGGCTCCATATCAAAAGATGGCACGCCTTTTTCTTCTTAGTGTTGATAGTGATCCACAAGTTGCCAAAGATCAGTTTACTGAAGGTATGGGTAGGAGTTTACGTTTATTTAAAATGACATCTGCTTTTCTACATGAAAAACCCTTTTAACCCCCTTTACACGGCATTGGCGACCACTGACGAATTACTGAACGATGCAATATTGATTGATCTGGTCCCTCTATGATCTTTTAACAATCGTCCAGGCAACCATTATGCCTCACTTGTTTCACATTTCTCGATTTTGTTTTCATGGTTTCGATAATCTTCCAAATATCCTAACCAGAGGTCTTCATCCTAGATACTTCAGTCTTCATTGTCTCCAAAAAGTTTTTTTAAAATCTAAAACAGTTTCTCAATGATTGCACAGCGATCGGTTAAAAACTTCAGAAAATCATTTAATGATCTCTGTTCATGTATCTCCAAATGTTGAATTTCAAAGAAGCAAAATGTAAAAAAAAATCGCAAGGAAGAAATGCCCAACAGGTCACTGACAGCCTGCAAAGAAAACAAGCGCATAATAATATTCAATATGATTCATGTATATTTTAGACTTTTAAAGCATAAAGGAGCTTTCTTCCATGTTTTCAGATATCACAGAGAGAGAGGTAAAAACTCAATCACCCAAAGGTCTCAAACTTTTACCAATGTTTTAAATGAAATAGATGGAGATAACGAACAGTATTCAAGCTCAAAGTCCATTAAACTTTACTAAATAAGATCACAAGAAACACGGGCCCTTAAAACGTAAGATGTGGGATCAGGTGCCATGGTGGGTTGAACATCCACTACCACTCTTTTTCAATAATGTTATAGTTTTTATGACTGTGTTGCAGGTGTCAATCTATTCTTCAACAACACACTTGAGAAACAACATATACAGTCATGGCAAAGTATTTGGAACAGTGGACGCATCGACGTAACAGGAAATGACAACCTAGCTACATTAATATACTCATCTCTCTACTATATACTCAGCTCCCTTCCTCTGTCAGAAAAACCGGATTTCATTGGTCTCTCACCAGGCGATCTCGCACATGGATTGGTAAAACTGAGAGAAAGATTATAATGGATACTGTAAATAACAATATAAGCAGTCACTACTCTACAAATTATGTGTATGCTTTTATGATATAACACTACTCAGATAAAATGATAACATTGAAATAATTTTGTTCAGATGTATAATGGTCATGTGTTCTGGGACCAAGAGACATGGATGTATCCGCCCATACAGTTATTGCACAGCGATATTGGCAAGGCTATAATCAAAACCAGAATAAGGACTCTAGATAATGCTAAACACCAAGCCATGATGAGGGGCTTCCGGGGAGCTATGTATCCGTGGGAAAGTGCATTTAGTGGTACATGTATAATATTTTACCAAATTTAAACACATGTTTAACATTTTCAGGGCCATTTCCGTAGAATTTTAAATTTAAATATTTCCTCTTTTATGCAGGATATGACGTCACGCCAGTTCCACCATACTTTCAATTTGAGAAACATATAACAGGCGATATATCTTTTGCCGCCAGACAGTACATCTACCTTACAAGAGATACGGATTTTCTAATCCATGAACGAGGGAATGAAATGATAAGAGATATTGCTGAATTTTGGGAATCCCGTGCAGTATTTAACAAAATGACTAGCCAATATGAAATCTATGGTATATGTTTTGTGATGTGTACATGCCTTTCTATATATTAAAAAATTACATTGTTTGGCATTTTCTGTGTTTTATTGAAGAATATTCGATTCCCCTTTTATTTATTTGATTAAATATTGGTATATAGATGTAAATCGTAGGAGAACATCTTTATAAAGTTCAAAATATCACAAAAGTTCATTTCAAAGATGATTGAAAAAGAAGACCTGAATATGATTCGGTTATGCTTGAAAGTTACCAGTGTGTTCTCTTCTTTTGTCTGAGATAGAGCGATAGTTTAGGGAGGAATCACTTCTGTATAAATTTTCTTATTTTTCTTTGTTGATAGATGTGATGCCACCAGATGAATACCACCACCAAGTCAACAACTCCGCGTACACAAACCTTGTGGCACAACTGAGCCTGCGTCTACCAGAGTTTATTGACGGACTTCTGGATCTGAACTCCAAGCCTTTATATAAGGAGGTGGCAGACACTATGTATATTCCTTTTGACAAGTCACGACGTTATCATCCAGAGTTTGACGGCTATTCACACGGTACATGTAGATCTTGCTCTCCAAAAACTCATTTTGCACTGCTCTGTATGCATGTGTTTTTGTTGATATCCTATCTTCAATGTAAAATGTTGTTTGCTTTTATTATTTTTTAAGGCGAAGAGGTAAAGCAGGCAGATGTTATTTTGATGGGGTTTCCTTTAATGATGACTATGCCCGGAGACGTGCGAAGAAACGACCTTTTAATTTATGAAAACGTAATACATGTATATCTGTACATTAAGTAGCATTTACTCAGTTTTTGTATTGACATGTTTCATTCCTAAATAATGCGTTGTATGTTCTTCGATTAAAAGAATAAGGTAACAATACTGAAGAGTGATCATTCTAAAAAATTCCATTAATAATACAAATCTATGAGTAAGGCATAAAACACGAACCCATACAATTGTTAGTGGGATCAGATGCCTCAGAGGAGCAAACACTCGATATTGATCACTTGGTCAATCCTTATTGAGATTTATGTTTTGATCAGGTTCACGAAAATTCCTAAGTAAAAATCGGTTTGAAAACAAGGGTCTATCAATTGGTATGAAACAAGTCAGCTATAATGCGATACAATGATAGTTTAATGTTTGTTTGTTATCAATTGTAAAATTTAAAAAATAAAGAATGAAAATTTGTGTTCACACTTTGACATGACCACATCAAGGAAATACATTAATAACTATGTCATCAGTTATTTTTATGCCATCATAAGTCCGCTTTTTTGATAAAAGATTTGAAAATGCAGTGTTTCCCTTTCTTTATTTTAGGCTACCCCCGCCGGACCGGCGATGACTTGGGGAATGTTTGCGATTGGTTACCTGGAACTTAATGACACCACAGAAGCAGCCAGGTTATTCAAAAAGCAAGAAGGCAATGTTGCGGCTCCCTTTAATGTAAGATCTATGTGTATGTGTAAAGGATTTCAATAATCATGTAGTCACAGAAATGTTCAATTTTTCCATACTTTCTGTTGAGAACCAGTGAGAATAAAAAGCCTGAATTATATTGAGGGAAATAATGAACTTTGATGATAGACAATTCACGATACAGAGACAATTCACGATAGAGAACTGTTTAGTTTCGGTTTTTAAATTTGGTGAAAAAGGCCACATCAATACTTGATATCCTTTGGTCTTTTATTCAAGATATTAACAGAAATCCAGAATACAATATTTTTGTTCTTTACAGGTTTGGACGGAGAACGCCGATGGTACAGGGGCCGTTAATTTTATCACAGGGATGGGCGGGTTTTTACAGTCCCTTTTGTTCGGTTATGGTGGCATCCGTCTTCATCCAGACAGGATCGATTTCCATGGACGTCTTCCACCGTCAACAACATCTTTCAAAATCACAGGGCTGGACTATCTAGGCGGATCTATAGATTTCTTTTTCACGAATGACAAAACTAATGTAACATTAACCAAAAGGGCGAAACACCCAATAAACTTAAAATACGATGGGAAAATTGTTTTGTTAGAAGTTGGAAAAGACATTGAATTTACATCCAATACTGCTTCCTTAGAACCAGTATTTCCACCACTTCCTAGCAAGAAACCTTCAAGTACTGAGCCTGATAAGAACACTAATGTAGCAATATATATCTCTATGTCTCCAATCTGTATTGTTTTGTTGATAATCAATCTTCTACATGTGAAGTAAACTTTAAAACTAATCAGCTGATGAAAATTTTCAATATTCAAGATGGATATTGAAACAATGATGTCATCTTCATTTATTTCAAGTTATGAATGCAGCTAGATCACTGATCCCGAATTATTAACATATTTTCATCCGTAGACGCTTGACTTTCTGATTAATAAGCGTGTATTTATATTGTTCATCTAAAGTATAATACAATGACATTTCTTATATTAGTATAACTTTAAAAGAATTAAATAACGAGTTTTTATGAAACTAAAGTTTGGGACAGTTTTGTGAAAGTGCTTTAGGAGACATTATAAATCATTGGAACAAAGTTAAAGGTAAGAATTTATTGTGTAAGCTCGATGTATTTGGAATATACATTTCCTTTAAGATGAGTTTACTCCCTATAATGACAAGTAAATGTTGCTTGTAAAAATAACATTTTAATGCACATTTCATCAAAAGGAATAAACTTTAAGATCCTCATTTATGTAAACTCTTATACCCCCCTGCTTGAAAATTGGGAGGGTATATAGTGAGCAGGATGTTCCGTACGTCTATTACGCTTTTGGATGACCATTCGCATAATAAACGTTCCGGGTAACTTGGCGTTCCGGCCGGAACGCTAAATACCTATTATATTGGTTCCGGGCCATAATAAACGTTCAGGCCCGCGTAAGATTGGTTCCGGCCGTATAAACGTTCCGGGCAACCAAGCACCCCTCTTAAACTCTTTATTTATATTTAATATTGGTTGTTAATTTTAATTTTCTTCTTTCTTTTATACCTTCTTATATGATTCAGCAGGATTTAAAAGTAAGACATACATATGTTTACATTTCAAGTCAGAATATGCGGTCTTTTTACCAGAGACATTATATATATTTATTAATGTCTCTGATTTAAATATTATATTAATCCATGAAATTCCGGTTGATTATTTTGATTCTTTGTAATCAAAAGAAGGTGTGAAACTTCTTTACATTGATATACCCCCATCGTGCTGTTTTACGACACACTTGGCTTCTGATCCTACGTGTACCCTGATCAGATGATAATGGTGATAGATTAATTATATTTACGATAAAATACTAATGATTATTAGGTTATATTTTAATTTCCTTACAATTTTTCAAACACCCATACATGTAGTTGCGTGATTTTAAAACCAACTATATTAATAAATTAAAATACAAGAACATAATAAGAAACGAGTGGATGCCAGATCTAAAAAGGGAATTTATAATTTAAGCATTTAATACGAAGAAAAAGTTTTCCTGTTTGTTGATTATTTTTCTTCATCAGGTGAAGATTTTTGTTTTTTAAATTTCAATGTTGTGTCAACAAAACATGATCAACTTGGAAATGTTTCAATGACACGGCTACATGTAAAAAGTATTGAATAAAATTCAACTCATTTTTATTTGTGCACGTAAGTACAAGTACGTTTGTATTCATTTGTAAAAATAACACCGAAGAAGAAATGTATTACAGACACAGATCTGTATTTTACTATCTATATGAATAGCATTGTGAAGTCTGCTCACTCCCCCCCCCCCCCTTTCCCCTGCAGTGACCATAATTTTTGGTTCCGGTCTAATTATAACTTGGCTTCGTCCAAAAACTGGGGAAAAACAACTAAGTTGCAAAAATATATGAAATATCTTTCAGAACGTTTATTATGTCCATAATGAAATATCTTTCAGAACGTTTATTATGTCCATAATTTTTTGGTTCCGGGCTAACTTAGCTTCGTCAAAAACTGGAAAACAAACAACTAATAGCAAAAAAAATATGAAATATCTTTCAGTAATTGCAACCCGGAACGTTAATCATGACCATGATTTTTGATTCCGGGCTACATGTAACTTAGTTTGGTCAAAAAGTGGAAAAGAAACAACTAAGTAGCAAAAAAATATGAAATATTTTTCAGTAATTGCAACCCGGAACGTTAATTCAATTCAAGCAGAGATGATGCGATTGAGCCGGTGTAAAGACGAATAATGACCCCCATCGAATAATGACCGGGGGTCATTTTTCGCTGTCGAAAAATGACCCCGGTCATTATTCGACGTCGAAAGATGACCCGTTTGCCCGTAGAAAAAGTGCCACTTCCCTAAAAATTTGCAGAACCCACGTGGAGAAAAATGACCCCCGTAGAAAAATGACCCCCTGTGGATTAAAGCTGAACTTTTTAGAGGGCAAAAAAAAAAAAAGATAAAAAAGCATATTGGCCAAAATGCTCACCTGAGCTATAGCTAATTCGGAATAAATTGATATGTTATATTTTAAGGTCAATATGATGATTCAGAATCTAAAGGAGTAAAAAATTTATCGAGCCTAAAGGGTTGGGTAAAGGTTGTTTTTCGATGGTGTAAATCATTGTACTGACAGAAAAAAAAATCAGCAGTATTATATATTATCATATCCTCCGCTTGAAAAGCGGGGGGGGGGGGGGGGTTATATAGTGATCGGGATATCCGTTCGTCCGTCTGTTACGCTTGAGGTATCCATCTCTTATCCGCAAACACATCATATAAAAAGATGTGTTTGTGAAACAGCTATGCCCCTGTATGGCAACATAGCAAAGATTAAACTTTTCTTAAATGCAATTTAAATATATTGGTACCCAATGTAGGATCTTCTCACAAGAAAAACAATTATAAAATAGGAAAGCCCTAGCACCACTTGTTCAAAAGTAATGGCTAAGGATAAGTTTTTGAAAGGTAGGTCAAACTCAAAGGTCAAAGGGTCAAAGTTGATGGTTTCTTAAGAAAGGTTTAATGTAACAAGGATTACATATATATGTTAAGTAAGAAAACCCTAGCCCTTACCATTCAAAAGTTATGGCCAAGGTTAAAGTTTTTTTCATAAGTACGGAAATCTCCAAGGTCAAGGTCAAAAGGTCAATGTTTTTAGTAAGCAATGAAGGTCATGCCAAAAAAATACATATGTGAAGTATGAGAGTTGGCATTTCTGTGTAAAATGTGACAAACTCCAAGGTAAAGGTCAAATTTGGTTATACCCAAAGTAAAGTCTTGTCAGAAGGAATACACATATTGAATATCTGAAAGTCATCGCTCCCATAAATGAAAAATTGTGGTCAAGGTTAAAAGTTTTTGCGAACAAACCATGGGTGGAAAAAAATCGCTGAAAGGTATTGAGTTTTATCTAAATATTTGCTTTTCATTTGCAAAACATAAATCCGCCTCACATTTTCGCAAAAGAATTCACTGATTTATTACATTTTTACCAGTGAAATACTGTAATTTATTCATTGAATAAAAGTGATATCCTGTCACAGTGTGAAAGGATATCAAAATGATATCCTGTCACAGTGTGAAGAATATCAGAATTGCGGGAAAACTCCCGATTTTCCTTCCAATAACAAAGAATGTTGCAAGAAAACCCCTTGATCCATTGGAAAATAAATATACCATTCTGACATAGAATAAAACTGCCAAAGATCCCAAAATATATCGTTAAAATCCTTGTTTACGACGTTTTCAATCTCACTACACTAAGCTATGACGTCTCAACCGCTCAACTATGACGTCATCTAGCCTATGACTGCATGAGAAAAAGACAAAGGAAAAGGGAAATCAAAGAAAAATGTAATAAATAGAAAATTCAATGTTTTGTAGTTGAATATGGAATTTATTTCACTCGCGAGACAGGATTTTTTGATATTTTCACTCGTGCTTCGCATATTCAACTACAAAACATTGAATATCCTCTATATATACTGCACACCTTGTAAATACAAGATCGATCCAAATATATTCAACTTACTATGTGACTGGAGTGACATTGAGAAGTATTTGTAGTGCAGTACAGTTGTCGTTTGATCTGAAAATGATTTTTTTAATGTCTGTCTATAAGTGTAGCCAGAATTTTATTTTCCTATCCTTAAACAAACGTAGGATATTAGATGGCATTTTTTCGTACTTCACTTGAGAAAATATGTGTCTCTGATGAGACCGATTCAACTTTATAATTACCTGACTGTAAGCAGTTGACAGTTATTTATGTATTTTCAAGTACATTTTTGGACATATAAATGTGTAAAATAAATATGAGAGTTCTCATGGCGTGATAATGATTGACTGCTATTTCTGTAGTTGTTTTAAGATTTTTTTCCGTCTAATAACGCGCACTGTATTAATATATACTCAACAAAAAAAGAAACGCATATTCAGATTAGACATTACAATCTAAGCTTTCAGTTTACTCCTTATTTATTTATTAATGATTTTAGAGGGTTTTGAGAAAAATCAAACATGTCCTGTGTTGCAAGTAGAAAAGTAAAGATTATGTCATTGTCGACGCCTCCAAATTCTAGGAGCACACCGTCTTAAACATCCATATGTCCTTTGCGACGTCTAAGCGCAACTGGGTTTCCAATGTACGGATGTCGTGCACAAATACCAGGTCCTCTTAGTCTCTTGCGAACAATTTATGCTCTTTTATGCAGATTTTTTCATCTAGCAATTGTAGCAGCAGTTTTACAGCAGTTCTGAATCGCGTGAGGTGCTGAAAAAGGGGGGGGGTGACGGTCCTGCCTGGGTGTGGTTACCTGCGGATAGCCAATTCTTGGTCTTCCGACGTTAGTTTAACAGCTACAAAGCCCATTGATGTGTTCCAAATGCAGTTGCAACTTCCTGTTGCGTAGCTCCATTTAGTATCATCGTTAGCCTGGTTGTGTTCATCTTTGTTTCGGCGTGG
>PRKT01000244.1:523486-543472 GCA_003671525.1 Saccostrea glomerata
TTGTGCCTTAATTTAGTATGAATAATGTTAGTAATACGTTTACCAAACAAAAAATATGATGGTGCTTTAGGATTATTATCACTTATAATCTTACGAAAAGAATTGACTGAGATGGCTTCCCTTGTATCTGTATTCAATAAATTCCATTTTTTAACAGCATCAGGTACAAACGATTTGTTAAATATTTCTAGCCTGCCTCTTGGGATAGTTAATTGATCTTTATTTCGTGTGTTGTATCTTGATGTGTGTTCTCGTTTCTTTGGTACTATATCTTGTATATATTCCGGTACATCACAATAATTAATTTTGAACATTGTAATCATTTTAGATTGGTAACGACGATTTTTCAAAGGTACCCATCCTGTTTCAAAATAGAGTGATTCTCTTGAAGCTAATATCGGAAGACCAGTAACTATTCTAGCAGCCATTAATTGTACTTTTTCAAGTTTTTCTACATCAGATAAAGAGCAACCATCCCAGACAATTGAAGCATATTCAAGTGTAGGTCTTACAAATGTTGTATACAATAGAGAAAGGTTTTTCCTACCGATTGAAAATTTCAATTTTTTTAATAACCCCAATTTCCTATAAGCATTATTAACAATACTATCTATATATTCAGACCAGCTCAGATTTTGTGACAACAATATACCCAAATGGCGATGCGCCGATACAAACTCCAGTGCATTGCCTTGAAAATACAAGTTAGGTAAAACAGGTTTATGTTTCAAAGAAAAAAATACAACCTTTGTTTTTGCTGGATTAAATCTTAAAAGCCATTTGCTCGACCATTTATCTAAAACATCAAGATCATGGTTTAATCTGTATTCTATATCTAGTACATTATATGATGCTTGTTGCAGTGAATTGTCATCAGCAAATAATCTACACATTGTAAGCATATTTTCAGCAACATCATTAATATATATCAAAAATAAAAGAGGACCCAGAACTGAGCCTTGAGGCACACCTGCATATATATTGAGGTTGGATGATAGCAGATCTTTATACATAACTTTTTGTGATCTATTTCTTAAGTAACTTGTAAACCACAGTAAAAGATCACCAGATATTCCATACGTTTGTAATTTGAAAAGAAGACCCAAAGATTAATTGATTGATTGTTAATTGCTTGAAACTGATTTGTCAATATTTCGGCAGAGAGAAATGAAGAATTTTATTACCCCTACGTGCTAAAGATCCAATCTACTGGTATTCGAAAAAATGCATGAATTATTCGAAGTTAGAACAATTATAATATACAGCATATTTTTCCCTTTCACCTGTTATGAATTTTGTATCACTTTAAAGGGGGTCATTTTTCAATGGGGGTCAATTTTTTTATAGGACTAAAATATAAAATAATGACCCCCTAGGACTCTTTTTCTACAAAAAATGAATTTTTTCTACGGGTGGGGGGTCATTTTTCAACAGCGAAAAATGACCCCCGGTCATTATTCGATGGGGGTCATTATTCGTCTTTACACCGGAACCTATCTTACAGTAAAATCCGGAACTAATATTATGATTTTAAGGTTCCGGCCGGAACGCGAAATATCCGGAACGTTAATTATGCGACACCATCTGTTATCTGCAACTCCTTCCTTTTATACCACTGAGAGAAATTTTAGTAAGTTATAGTGCCATTGTGCACCTCCTATTTTACTTTTTGATCCGATACATATTTTGGGTTTCCAATAACAAAACGTGTACAGTGCTATTATTTTTAGAATATTGAAGGGTACCCATCTGTTATCCGAAACTCCTCCTATACCACTGAATAAAATTAAATGATCCTTTCACAGATTATTCATTACATAATGCAATTGTGCACCTCTTATTTTACTTTATGATCTGACATTTATTTCGGGTCTCCCAGAGCCAAACATGGACTTTGCCATTTTAATCATATAGGAGGCGGTGGGTATCATTTAGTGAGCTCAGAGCTCACAGTGCTTCTAGTTTTAAATAGAATTAATGTTGATGAATCTGGTTCTATTTGTGATTAAAATGTCTGATTTTGAGTCCAAATATCGCTCAGTGGGAAGATTATACTATTACAGGACGTGAAATGTGAATATGACCTCGACAGAATGTCATGTTACTGTCAGAGGTCTGGGGAAAGTGACCGACTTTTATCAGTTTATGTGTACGTACAGACAATTTTGATATGGCACTGTGCCTTTGCATTGGATAAAACCGAATGAATTTAGATGGTGTTTTGATAATTATGTTGATATATTTTCAAGAAATTGTGAATTACTTAAACAAAAAAATACTCTATAGTATGTTAGTTTATTAAAGCTTATTCTTATTAATTACATGACCATTGATGACTTTAAAAGCATACTGCACATGCGCTTGTTTAAACTGTAAAGTTTATTGGAGACAAAGTCATTACATTTTGTAACAATGTTTTTGTTATAAAAGGTTTGTCTTTCAAAACTGTACTTGTTCTAAATATTGTGACCCGTCGATGTGAATAAAGCCATGTTTGATTTACTTAGGATCAGAATTCGTCGACGGACTTATGTTAAGGTTATAAACCAGGATAGTGTCCGTTTTTGAGGAAGGCCTCAGTTTATGATAAAATATCATACAATGGGTATTTTTCTATATGACAGAAACTTGAAGTTTCTTTGATATATTTAGAATGTAAAATCACCAGTTATCAAATGGAATTAAAAGAGCTACGTGTATGTTAATTCTTTATTTAATATTCTTCCTATTTCTCCTATAGACAATGAATTACAATTACATCATGCAATACATGTACATCATGCAGTATACATCTGCGTGAAATGTGGTCTTACTCAAGAACTTTTAAAGAACCTATAGATGCCATGACGTTTTTGTATTACTGCACTGTGTAAGTAAAAATTTACAGATAATAAATAAAAGAATGCATGAGATTTTAAACCGAGGTTTCGATTTAATCTTACCGTGGTTAACCTTACAAAAGCTTACAAACTGACATAATTTTTTTATCGAATACAGCTTAAAATATAAATTTACTGAGATACTGAAGGTGATTGCACATCTTTCTACCACAAATTTTCTAAGGTGGATGTTTCAATCAGTTATATTTTGGTCTTTCTGCATATTATAACGACACAAGTATGTGTGTCACGTCTTCAGATAACGTTTGATAAAGACAAGGGTTCTATTTAAGAACTTGGGACTTGCAGAAGACCGTTACTTTGGATCGTTTTCCTGTGTCGTCTGTTCGCCATGCTCCGTTTGGTTGCCCTCAGCGTTCTTCTGTGTGTTGTAACGGCACAACTTCCAAGGCCATGTGGTAAGACTCGCACTTTATAGCAACAAAAATAGCAATATAACCATAAGACCAAATAATCCATGAATTTCTCTCAATTACTGCATTATTTTTCAAGAAGGCATTTTTTTAATTATATCTCCATGTATGTAGATTAATTAAGCATCCTCTGTACTTGAAATATATTTAAAATACAAGCACATGCATGCAACTTATAACGATTATAATGTTTGATAAAGACTCAAATTAAATAGTTCAAAAAGTTGTACGCTTATCAAGATTAAGCAATCGCCACATAATAATTAATTGACATAAAATTACGATATTATAACCAGTCTTCCTTTTGCATGATTTATGACTATTTTGTACTTATTATAATTGACTTAAAAGGGACTCCATTGCTTGTTATCTTACTTAATTCTCACCGTTATCATCTGTAAGACCAACACAGATATCACGTGATTGTCAGTCTTTATCTCCTGCTAAATTCGGTCACAGTCACTATATTATATCTTTCAACGATCTGATTTTTTTTTTCAGAATCACCGAAGCAATGGGAGGGGAGAGTGATCACGGTACGATAAAAAAATTATAAATAACGATATATGCATCATTTACTAGCCTATAAATCCAAACTTGTTCTGATCCTAAATCTTTGAAATACCTTTTAGGTGGACAGGAAGGAGAATTTCTTCAGGGCGGGTCGCATCAGTTATGACGAGTACGCACCTCGATTCCGAATAATCGAGGAGGAGTCTAAAGACAAGAACGTGGCTTACTACGATGTTCTCTACTTACACAACGTGGTATGACCTCTGTATAGGCAGTATTTTATGTACTCCATCTGATTAATTTTTGGCATGACCCCTCTGTTGTGGCATTACTTCTGTATAGTAATTATTTGTGGCATGGCCTCTGTGCAGTTATCATCTGATGTATGATCTCTCACATAAGAAAAGGTTGTATTCTGATAACTCACGTTTGAAAAAAAATGATGATTTATATTTTTTGAAAAATTTTTTGTAGATTTTTTTAATATCACCAAATCTACACAACTCTTAACATATTTTATTGCAAAGTTCGTTTGAAGTTAATTTCTCTTTTTATACAGCAGTAAATATTTTGTGATGAGTAAAGTTAGGACTTGGTAGAACATTTGCTGGACCCGACAAGATATCCTTTTGAAGGACTTTTATAAAGTTTCAGAATTCAGTTTTTAAGGGAATTCAAGTGTTATCTTCAAAGTCTTTTCTTGACATCTAATTAGTCATTAATCTCTCTCTACACAATGTGGTGCTAACATCGGTACAGTCTTCGTGTAAAGTACAATTATGCCCTTCAATTTTTATCTCTACATTGTATTTATACCCGGTATATCTTAACAGATAATCATTTTCTTCCTTCACAATCTGCTTATGGTATGACTATTGACTGTAGTTATTTAATGGGTATTGTTAAATATAAATATTCATATAGTGATCTCTTTTCATGTTAAACATTTAGCATATAACTCAATTAGTAAATATTTTTTTTAGAACGTATTGCATGTAGATAGACAGAAAAGATGTCTATAATAAAAGTATTTGTATATCAAAATTTAACTTTGGATTGTGAAACACAAAAAAAGTCAGACTAGAAATGTCTAATGGCTTTATTTATTATAATCCTTATTCCTGACAGTTTGGAATGTCACAATTTATATCAACATAATGCATTTTAAAAATACAAGGTAGATTTGAAAACAATCCGTTCATGCATTTTGTCGTGGGACAAAGGGTAATGATAAGTCCCAAACCATGTACGTACATAACATATATATCCTATCGACCTGCACATACAAGTTTAACAAAGGTCCAATGGGCAGATGTAAATTGAGCTTGCTAGAAATAAGAGGATTTGGACAACATTTGCACACAGAAGCAAAATCGTTCATGTTAAGTTTTTTTTACTGAACTTTTTTTTTTGGAATATTGACATTAAAATCCTTTTGTTTCGTTATATAAAGATGTTTAACATCCTTTTTTTTTTGGAAAATATAGGGAATAAATCATTTTCTTCAATTGCTTTGTTGTCACTTCTTTGAATTTTAATAAAATTTAATCTTTTTAAAAAATAATCATATACTTTGACAACGTTTACCCCTATTTTAGTTTAATGAATTAAGCAATATGAAATATACTCTTATACAATACTTGTCATTTCCAGGGTAAAGAATACCGTCTTAATCTGAAAACTAGACAGTGCAACGTGACAGCACTGACACGCCCCTTCCGTCCTTTCGGAGTACCTCCGTTTGCAAACTTCACCGGTGAGGCTACCATCGGGGCTGCTGGTATTCCCGGGGAAAATGTTGTCATCGAAAACTTTAATGGTCAGTTCGAAGATGGAACAAGATTCTTTGGTGATGTAACCTACCCAGACTGCATTCCAGTATCTAATGGTGCCATTTCCAATGATTTTGGATTCGTTATGAATACGTAAGAAGCTCTCTATTCACCAACCAAAATATTTCTCCCTCCCTTTATCCTTCCTTTTTTCTGTATATTTTAAAACCGGTCTTATTTTCTTTTTAGATTTTTCGACATCAATGTTGGAATTACAGACCCAATGGTTTTCATTCCACCAAAGGAATGCGCCGGAAGATGATCTGAAATACATTTTTTTTAATATTTAAAATTCAATTCATCTTAATTTTTTTATACATTTTTTGAAATAAATCTTTTAATATAAATATTCGTCAGAATGTTATTCTTTATACTCAATGGACATAAAATCACTGAAGATGATTCATTTTTTTTTTTATCTTTTTCATCTTAAATTAAGAATCCTCTCTACACTGCACACTAAGGAATTCCAGTTCTTTGGTATTTTTCTGTAGTTAGAGTGATCTGCCCTTAGAATTAAGTTCTTTAAAAAATGAAATTTACAATACATTACTGAATTTATAATCAATTCAAGTATTCTTAGCAGTTTAAAAGGCCAATATAAATTAATTGTACATGTTATTAACATGTATATTCTCTATGATAGTAAACACCAGTAATTTCTTTTCTCTGGTGGTAAATACCACGTAATATATAAACTGATAATTAAATAGATAAACTCAATATTACAACCTACATACAAAATATTTTTCTGAATGACCAAAGAACAATTTGCACCAGTGTAGAGAGAGTCCTTAATATTTAAGCAGTCAGCAAGAATTTCAAAATGGGGTTCTTCCTGTTTTAAATAATTTCTCTAGGCAATGAAATGAAAACAAACCATGAACTATAAAGGTGGTGTCAGTTCATACTGGAATAATAGAAAGTCTAGTTCGTATAATTTCTGGATTTTCCGTATCGTGGACTTCTTGATACCTCTGTATGCTTCAGACAATGCTCGCCTCCGCTGCGCTCTTCTCTCCTCTGATCTTGGTCTGTGTTTTTTAACATAGTTTACGAAAACATTGGCGATTATGTTAACAGCTGGATTTTTTGTAAACACAGATGCAAATGCATCTGATGGAAACGGCAGCTCGTTTTTCAGTTCTCCCTGATATTGTAATGCTGTCCATATCCTAATCAAGTATTCTCTTAAGTTTGGACATTCTAATCGATTCTTATTCCAATGTGACAAATATGTATTTAATATTCCAAAAAGATCTGATTTATATTTAGTCACATTCAAAATGATATCCTTTTTGGATCTGGAAACCATCGAATGATTAAATATAAAGTTTAAATCTTCTGTAAGGGTTTCGATTTTTGTTATGATGTCATACCTGACGTCACACGGACGACATAGCAAGTAGATTGGTGCCCAGTGCCTGTTTATTTTATATCCTTTCGATGCTTGACTGACAACATAATCTAAAAACTCCTGGAAGGTAACTTTGTATCCACACAATGACTTTGATTTTCCATTGTGCAGCGAGATTCTCCTTGTAATTTCAAACTTATCCATCAAATAGATCTTGTCAATAAATGCTGAGAACAGTCTGGAATAAGGATTCCTGGACATTATTATAGATGTAGTGCTGATTCCTTCAGTAGGTATCGAAGAAAAGAATGGCTTAATTCCATGAAGGTTGTTTCTACTCTCTTTCACTATTTCATTTATCTTTTTTGAATTCTGTAAATGGTCAGTTCGCAGAATCATAAAAATTTGCGTCCACAAGGAACTTCCGGCTTTTGGAACTTTGCAGTAAGAAAGTTTGAACTTTTTATCAATGTAATACCTCTCTGTTACTTGAGAAAAATTAAAACTGTATTGTTCTAATGTAGAATTCACTTCACAAAAGGCACGTAATTTAGTTTTTCTCTTCTTCATTTCCCCACTCTTTGTTGTCAACAAATTTGATAGTCCCGGAGTCACTTTCTCGTCTCGTTCACGCGGAGAGTTTGTAAAATTCTTCCATTTTGACCAATACCTCGCTGAAAAATTGTAAAACTGAGTAAAATTATGAGATGCTTAAAAAAGAACATATTGCTTTGTTTAAAAATTACTAGAAATATGGGTGTTTATATCTAGTGATATATCTATACATTTCTTTAATAATTTTTATGTCAAAATAAAAGACCATTGTGTATATCTACTAGTATAACAAATGTTTTTTAGTGCTTGATTAGAATAGAATCTAAACTGTTCACGGTACATAGTTAGTTATGAATCAATTCAGCCAATTTTCAGATTTTATTAAAACCAAGAGACATATATCTCATATAAATGTGCATTAGACGTATAGTATACAGTAGCACAAATCATATGAAAAAATTGATAATGTATAATATCAAGTATTATAAGTAAAGCATTTATTTATCCAACAATTCATTAAAAATTTCTTAATCCTTTGCAAAGCATATATATTTTCTGAGGTTGCACATTTCCCATTTATTTAAGCTTGACCACAATTGTTTTATATATATTCTTTTGACATAAACATATATACATCTCTATCTAACAAGAAAGCATTCTTTCCTTTAACTTGATAGTTTGTTAATATTAATTGATAAAGAAATTTAATTCCCCCATAATAAGATACCTGAAGTATATAAATCGAGATAACTCACCTAAGTATTCCTCCATATTCAAAATATTGCTTAAGTAAAGGATGCCACTAACAACTATTAGAAAAATACCAAATTTAATTCTGGACGTCATATCCCTCTGTTCAATACTCAGATACAGATACATTCATTTAATTTTCTTTTATGGTTATTTTTACGATGCTAATCCGCTTTAGAGAAAAATGCGTTATAGGTAGTTGAGACTACAGATGTAGAAGTTTATAGGCCCTGTATATTATCTCCCATACAGCACACACAGCTGTACAGCAGTATGGACATCAATGATTCAGAAGGAAAACCTAGGATATGCCACGTCTCAATAATGATAAATTGGTTAATAAGATTTATTATTTAAGTATTACTTTCATGAACACAATTTTCAATGAAATTTCAATTTGAATCTTGTTACACGAGCTTTTCATTTGTTATGCGCCCGGATCGAATGATCGGGGCGTATATTGTTTTATATAATCCTAGAGGTACGCCGACTGGGATGATCAAGTCCCAGCCTGGAACCACTTGGCTCTACATCGCTCCTGTTCTATTTTACTGTTTATCTCTATACTGTTTATTGAAATCATCGCTGTTCTTTTTTACTGTCTATCTCATTACTGCTTATTGTCTTTCCATTTTTCTGCTCTTCTCTCCACAGCCACATAGCTGCTGATTCCGCCTCCCTGCATAAACTCCCTATCCATCTCCCTCTCTCTGCTCTCGTTATGCCAATGGCTCTCTTAGTCTTATTCCCTCCACATAGACTGTCCCACGAATCCTCTACAACCCACTTCCACTGCAAAAACCAGACCTTCCATTGAATGCGCTGTCGACACACATATAAAAATATAAGTTGCCACGCGTCATCTTTCCACCATGTTTCGCCTTGTTACTATCAACGTTCTTCTGTGTGTTGCTTCTGCACAACTTCCAAGACCATGTTGTAAGACTAAAATCATGAGAAAATGCAATAGAAATGTTTTCAGATCAATTAATTTTTCATAGTCATAAAATATATGTAGAGAACAAAAGTGACATGTGAAGAAAACGGAGAATAATCATTTTCAAAAGTTCACTACTCAGCAGGGTCCTCGGAAAAAATAAATTGGATCAGAAATGATTTTTTGACATTTTAACACGGTTTCTTAATTTCTTCTTTTTTTTTATCGACGATTGCACATTTTCAATTACGTAGCAAGTAAGTTAAAATAAAATTTTATGGCGCGCCAAATTCACTAAAATGAGCTAAACATAGTTTCACAATCGATAAACTAGGTTTATCGGTTGTAAACTATAGTTCACGGACTGTAAACTATAGTAAACAACGTTAATCTTTTTTTTTAACATCTGTAAACCATAGATAACGCGATAGTCTATGTTTCAGAACCGTAAACTATACTTACAATGAAGCGCATTGAAGTGGTAAAATTTTCTGTTTGGATGGAACGTTTTGAGCTATCTTTAAACACGCCCATTTCTTTAGAAATGAAAATTCGGTCAAATGATTCAATCGAATACCTGTAGAACAGGTATTTCATAAATATAATAGCCAATGAAATTGACGGTCTACATAAACACCGAGTAAGCACGTGTTCGACCGATACATGTGTTACAGTAACTCCAATCAACATAATAAAATCAAAATTATGTACAAATCCGTTGCAATGCGTGTTTTTCATAAGCGGGAACTCTATATATACTAGTAGCTTTTTCTTATTTAAAAATCTTCATTTCAGTGTAACTCATGTTGCTTGTCGCGGAAAATGTCTAGTTTCCTAAAACATTACGACGAATATTCCTTTCTCGATTCTAAAGAAATGGGCGTGTCGTTATGTTACAATTGACGTTCAAAACATGACTCAGAACGTTTCGTCTAAATGGAAAATTTTACCACTTCAATGCGCTTCATTGTAACATTGAAAACAATCATTTGCGATTGCAAAATATAGATTAGCTGATAAATACAGATTCACGATTTGTAAACTACGGTTTACAACTCTTAACTATAGTTAACAATCTGATAAATATAGTTTCACGATTTGTGAAACTATGATTAACAACTCTTAGCTATAGTTCACGATTGTAAATTATAGTTTACAAACGTGAATCTATGTTTATAAAAAAAAAATCTATTTTTAACATTTTATTACAGACACTCAGATAAACTTTGGTTAGCATTCGTAAACCATAGTTAACGACAGTTTAATATAGTTTTACAGATAAAAACTTAAGTTAACGAAATGTTAATTACAGTTCAAGGTTTGTAAACTATAGATTTCTATATAGTAAACTATAGAAATCTAGTTTATCAAATGTGAAACTATGTTTTGCTCATTTTTGTGAATTTGGATTGCTATAAATTCAAATACAAGTACATGTATACAGCATTAAAACAATAGCTTTGATTTCAGATTCACCAAAGCAGTGGGAAGGGAGAATCATAACGGTTTGTTCTTTTACATACATTTTAACTCTTTAAAATTATTGTATTCTTTATTATATTAAAAAAAAGAACAAGCTTTTCATCAATAACTTTGTTATTCAGGTTGATAAAAAGGAAAATTACTCTATAAGAGGTCGTATCAGTTATGACGAACCTTCCTCTCGCTGGCGGATCGTCGAAGAGGAAATACAAGGGAGACAAGTTGACTATCACGACATCCTTTATCTTCACAATGTGGTATGTCACCTCTTAACTTAACGTTCATAAGAACCCAGTTTCAAAGAACAAGTTTTTTTTTTTGCATTAACGAATTCACTAAATAAGTAGTGAAATGACTCAACATAAAGGATCGTTTAATTTTTTCCAAATACATTCACAAGGCTCGCTTATAAATACATGTACGTATGTTATTCGAAATAACATTTTCAATCATTATTACAGTCATATTTTTTCTTATTGAATCTATTACATTGCACAGATTCAATGCTAATCAAATACATGTATATCAAGTAACAATTACTTCCCCACTCTTCATTTGCCAATTATTGTCATTTCTGCCGTACAAAATTTTTATAAATGTTGTCGACAATGTTTCAGGAAAAGGAATATAAATTGAATCTGAGAACAAGACGATGCGATGTGACAGCTATAACTAAAACCTTTCGACCTTATGGGGTACCCCGTGAGGCAAACTTCACCGGCGAGGCCACCATCGGAGCTGCTGGAATTCCCGGAGAAAGCGTGGCTATCTTGAATTTTGCTGGACAATATCAGGATGGAACTAAATTCTTTGGTGACGTCACATCCCCGGATTGCATTCCTGTATCTAATGGAGAGATTAATAATGAATCCGGTTTCGTTCTGAATATGTATGTGAGGTCCCTTTTTTTCTTTTCTCTCTCTCAATCTGTCTTAAATTTCATCAAAAAGGGATGCATTTATCCTCTTTTTCAGGCTATTTGATATCAATCTTGGTCTAAGTGACCCCATGGTCTTCGTCCCTCCGAGGGAGTGTGCAGGAAGGTCTTGAAACATGTATTTTAAAACACTCAGAGATTTTATGGAAGTACAACCTGTACAACCTGAATATCATGTCTTCTCTTTTATATAAAACAAAATCATAAAACTAGTGCATGTATATGTAGTTAAAGGATGACACGTTTAATAACGTTGTCAAGCAAGCTGAAGACGAGTGGTATATACCTTGTAGTATTTATCATATTATATTGAGTGTTTACTCAATGAACAAATTGAGGGGAAGTGCGGCGCGTGCAGGGATTCTGTGCAATAAATTTTTTTGATGAACTAATAAATGTATAAGAAGACAAAGAACAGTATTTGAGCTCAAAAAGCGATTACATTACAAAAAAGAAGAAGAGAAGAGCAAATATGGGTCTCCATCCTCTGCCGACCGGTCACACCCGCCAGCTGTATATACAGATTTAATAACCCTGATTTTCAATTAAAACTAGCCTTGATTGCTCTTCTGATGTAAAGTAGTTGAGTTATCGCTCTTATTACGTGTACCTCAATGATTTAGTTCTGGGAAAGGTTAAAGGTATATAATCATATACTGTATACAGGGTTATTGTCGCCCCGTCAATTTTCGCCCTTGCACATTTGCACCGTTTTAAATGCGCCGAGTTACAGTTTTTATTGAGAAATTATACTGTATTCTTTTAATTCGCCCCGTTTTTAATTCGCCCAAATAAGGGTAAGGCGAAAGGGGCGAAAATAAAACGGGGTCGAAAATTCCCTGTAGACAGTACTGTAAGACGTTTGAGTTTCACGGTGTTTAAATTTCACGATTTCATAAGTACCAACAGTGATTATTTAGATTTCAAGTTCAAAAAATTAATTTAAATTTCGTATGAGCATTGAAATGTTTCTACAAAATGATAGCATTCAAGATGGGTTTAATTTCGCGGAGAAATGATAATCGCGAACACATGCAGTGAAATTGAAATCATTGTGGTTATTTGCCAATCTTCATTATCGAACATTGGTTAATCACAATAATTTAACAACGAAAATTATAAACAGGGAAAAAAGCATATAGATACCGTGAATTTAGAAAAGGGACTAGTAGTATGTGTCTACGGAGCATTAAATGTCAACCGGTCTCGCCAATCTTAAGACCTTAATAGTAATAAAATAACTGGAAAAGTTAGTATACTTAAATGACAAGGAACACATGGCTGATATAACCGCTCGACAGGGTATGCTTACTCCTCCATGATACATCATTCCAAATCTATTTTTTTGGACGTCTTTGTTAGCTCTGCTCCCAATTCATACTGTGTCAATGGACTCGAGTTTGATTTCTGTTCCTTGTCTTCTTATTTCATTTAGAATTAGGAAAGATGTTTCAGTGAATATCCTAGAGATAGAAATAAAAAGTGTGTATTAGGTATAAATACAGTCGTAAATAAGAATGATGTTCAAGCGGCTAAATCTCGCGCACCGTTAATATGAACATATAATAATTATTTAGTCCTTAATTTGAATTAGGAAATAGGTTTAAGCTAACAAATTGTCTGCTATGCTAGGAACATCGAAAGAATCCTCCTTCGAGATAACGTTCGTTTTATTATGAAAACAACAAAATAGTGTCATATTTGAAGCTGAAATCTAATCGTCATTCATAAATATGTTGTAGCTAACATTTGCTTATTTCAGATGCACTGCCTCAACATATTGTTGAAGTAAAATATTCTCAAAAGAAATTTTTAGAAACTTTAATATCGCCATTTTCAAAAAAAAATATCAACAGACGAATTACTTTTCTACTTCTACACGTTATATAATCATTCCTCATAATAAATTATCATTATGAAACTTAACATCTCGATATCATCTAAAGTGTTTCTTCATCAAAAATAGATGTCGGAATTTTTTTGTATTTTGTGATTGTTCATCAACAAAAAAATTCACTCTGATTCTTTACAAAAATATGCATTATTCAATATTAATTAAAAGAATCCTAGATATCATTTATGTAGTCTTCGGAGACGAGGTGCTCTTTCAAAGACTATTGCAATACGCAAGTTTCGAGATTGTAACTCTCCTGCGATAGAGGCGCAAAAAGTATTCATTTCAGCATGGAGGTGGGACAGTTGTTGTTTATGTATACAAACTTGCATATAT
Source organism: Saccostrea glomerata (assembly GCA_003671525.1). Taxonomy (NCBI): domain Eukaryota; kingdom Metazoa; phylum Mollusca; class Bivalvia; order Ostreida; family Ostreidae; genus Saccostrea; species Saccostrea glomerata. The sequence goes on from PRKT01000244.1 coordinate 537,393, forward strand.
AAATGAACGATGTTTTTGACTTTTAAGATTTATTTAATGTTATAGAAGGATAAAAATGTTAAGCAGTGATGCATTTTATGATTTTATCAAGCTCAACTGTGTATATTTAATATGTTTTACGGTGTGACCGTTGAGGCGAGCGCAGTTGTACCATCAAAACACTTGAAATATTGATCACAGTAGTCTCGTTTACCCCAGACTCTCGCTCTCGAGACTTTGCCCGAGCGCAAAGTCTCGAGAGCGAGAGTCTGGGGTAAACTCTCGCTCTCGAGACTTTGCCCGAGCGCAAAGTCTCGAGAGCGAGAGTCTGGGGTAAACGAGACTAACAGCCACTTCAAACATCAAGTCGCACGAGGCATCTCGACTAGCTGTGACGTCACACGACGTCACGGAGCTCGTCGGAGCTTACGGAAACGGCCGAGAGTCTGGTTTAAACTATAGACCTAGCACAATTTTGGTCGAAAAACATTGCAGAGTTATTTTTTGTTTCTTTGAAAGATTTCTACAAAGTGAAAGCTTTTTATGCTTTACGTTATTGTTTATTTATTTATCTATTTCACGGAAGCAACCGACATGACTTAATTAGCATATCGTCAAAATTCGTAAGTTTCCGGTGACGTCATATATGTATCATTTCCGAAGGGCAAGGTGAAGGCCGGTGTTGTGGCATGGGGGTATTTTTTGGAATAAGGTAAGGCAAAATCATTTCGTTAAGATTTCGGTAAGAAACAATGTTCCTTTATTTTTTTTTACTAATTTTGATTTATTTGCGCAAAGGACATTGGGTAGTGCAGGAATTCTGGGAATGTTGCACAGAGAAATTTGCCTGATGTATGTACAGATTTCAATCCGAATTTCCTCTGTTCTTACACGTTAGTCTATTGAGCTCGCTGCGCTCGCTATAAATCTACTTTCAATTATAGGGTACTTGAAAACGAAATAAACGTCGTGGTCTCTATAAAAATTAAAAGATTTTCTTGACTGTTCAAACATTCTCTAAAAAGTTAGTGGGTTTTTTGAAGTTATAATAAGGTAAAAAATCAATGTGTCATTTAGATTGCCAACATGTAATGATCAGATTCATGTTTACCGTATTTATTAGAGGTCCATATATCTCTTCCCTCGTCTGAAAAGTATCACATGGTCATCCACTGAATTTTCTTTTTTGTTCCGATTTTTTTGCTTTAAAAAATTTATTCTTTACTTTAATTCGGTTATTCTCGAGTTGAACAGTGCATCCTTACAATAATATAGTTACGATAAACCAGTATATCGATGATGCGATATATCCAATAATAGGCCCGGGTTCGATTCTCGTTCGCGGCGCCGCGTCATACCTAAGACGTAAACATAGGTAGTGACTGTTCCTTCGCCAAGCGCTCGGCACTAGAAGTGAAAGTCACAGGTCTTTCGGATATGACCTTAAAACGTAGGTCCCGTGTCACGGTAGGCGCTGGCACGATAAAGAACCCTTACTGCTCAATGGCCCTGAGTGCCGAGTATAGGTCTAAATTTGAAGCCCTTCACCGGCATACGGTGACGTCTCCATATGAGTGAAAAATTCTCGAGATGGACGTTAAACAATATACAATCAATCCTATAATAAATAGTTGTCCCACCTGTTTGTTTACGCGGCAACCAAACTCCCCTCCTCAACAAAAGAGCACACCAAGGGAGATAATCTCGTATTCATAAAGTTCTATATGAAATGAAGAAATGACTTGCTTTGGCCTTCACCTCGACATAGAGATATATCGACGATGTTTCGATAATATCAATTAACAACAGAGACTTCCATTCGATTCCTGGTCCTTCGGAAGAGACCGTATAAACCGTGTCGCAGAAGGTGCTGGCAAGAAAAAGATCCCTCCCTGCTCAATGGCCCTAAGTGCCGAGTATAGGACAAAATTTGCAGCTCTCCACCGGCAAGGCGTGGCGTCATCATATGAGTGAAAAATTCTCGATAGGGACGTTAAACAATATACAATCAACCAATCCATTCGATTCTATATATAACAGGAGTCCAGGCTTTCTGACACCATAACAGGTGCCTTTTCAATAAAAATGGAACTCGTAAATTTACTTATCATCGGTCATTTCCAAAATTATTTTTTTAAAAACAATTTCATTATACACAAGTACTCCGAAGTTGATAATAAAAAGATGCTCGAGTTTTTGATTAACAATATCTATGTAGGTTTTTGAGACCTTGTCTTCCATCAATCTATTAGAATTCCCATGGGTACAAATTGCGCCCCGTTATTAGCTGATCTATTTTTTATTCATATGAAGCAGAATTTGTTCAAAATGTTTTGCGTGAAAAGAAAAAAAATTTGCTGTGACCTTCAACTCAACATTTAGATATATCGACGACGTATTGTCAATTAACAATTATGGTAATTTCTGTTCTTATGTCGACACAATGTATCCCGATGAGCTTGATATAAAAGACACCACAGAGTGACGCATCTGTTTTATATTTGGATATTTAATTAGAAAAAGACGTTAAATTAAATGGTTATCTAACAACAAAGCGTTATGATAAACGTGACCACTTTAACTTTTCAATCGTCAACGTCACATGCATACCATGTTTAAATCTCTCAGTTGATTCAAAACGCCAGAGCATTTTTTATGTATAAACAATTTCTTAAATGAGGTTATGTACTGTATTGACAGAATTTTAATGAAACAAGAATATTAGCAGTCTCATTTAAAGACATTTTGTAAAAGTTCTATGGTCGATACAATGATCTTGTCAGCATATACAATTTATCATTAACTTATCCGTTATTTCCCGATCATGACAATGAGCACACGGCGGATTGTACCCTCTGTCTGCAGGGGATACTCACTCCTCCATGGCACCTGAACCCACCTCTGATGTTTTGGAGGTGTGTGTTTGCTCTGCTGCAAATTTGAATCAGTGAATTGGTTTTTGGGCTTGAATACTTTTTATTATCTCGATATATTTCATACCAGTTGGCCTGAAATAAAGGGAACCGTTGCGCAGAGACTGCCACACTTTCATATTTGAATGTCTATTGGGAGAACAACTTATTTGTTAATAATTTTATATAAAGAATGTTCATTCTTCTATTTAACCTTGTCTTTCTTGCTGGTTTTCTACAATCTCTATCCAAACTTTTTAATTAAAATAAACTATCCAGTGACTAGATAATGACAATCAAACAAATTAATGTTACATGATATTGCTTTTTATTTTCCTTCAACTATTGTGCATGAAAATGTTATTAATAAAGGTTTTTTGACATAAATCACTTCATAACTGATTACTTGGGACTGCCTAAACTAGACGTTTAATGTCCAACTAATACTGGTTAAGGAAGCTCTAAACACTAATCACAGAATTCGAAACTGCTTTTTGGACTTGGAGAAAAATAAATTATATAAAGGTGTGCATATTAAGTCTTTTTCATTCATTTGTAACATAGGGTACTTATCTTATTTCTGTAGGAAAAATGTTCAAAGACAATGGACTATTTATGAACAGAAATCACTGCTGTTTACTGACATTGGGAAAATTAATGACAATAATGAATTTAATTACTTGGTCTTATATACATTGTAATGCTAAAAATATTTTTATCTATTACAAATCGTTTAATTAACTGAAAATATATATTTTTTTAAAATCTTACTTCTAAGGACAGATCACTCTAACTGCATTTAACTACCCTGTAAGTAGAGCTCTTTAGTGTGCAGTGTTAAGAGCTTCCTTAAAAAATGATAATGCTAGAGAAGAAAAAACTCATAATATTATATTTTAACAGATACATATTTTAATACTAGAGGTACTGTGAGCAATGAGCTCACTAAATGATACCCCCCGCCTCCCATAATGTCGATGTATTGCTTTATATTGTTTTACGGTAATGTGTAAAGAGGAATAACTCGTCCCGTCAAATGTTATCCAGAAGCTTCTATTATGTGACGTCATAGGTAAATAAAAAATGGCAATGTCTATGTTTTGCTCTGGGAAACCTAAAATACGTGTCTAATAAAAAAGTAAAAAAGGAGGTGCACAATGGCAATATGTAATGAAGATTCTGTGAGAGTTTCATTCAATTTCACTCAGTAGTATAAGAGGAGTTGCGGATAAGAGAAAAAGCGTAACAGACGGACGGACGGACGTACAGACGGACGGACGGACAGACGGACGGACGGACGGAAATCCCGATCACTATATACCCTCCCGCTTTTCAAGCGGGGGGTATAACAAGCTTGAATCGTTTTCAGCATGCTTGTTTGAATGTAATCAAAATATAAAACAATCGAAATGTTGATTTAAGTTTTATTATACCCCCCGCTTGAAAAGCGGGAGGGTATATAGTGATCGGGATTTCCGTCCGTCTGTACGTCCGTCCGTCCGTCTGTCCGTCCGTCCGTCTGTCTGTCCGTCCGTCTGTTACGCTTTTTCTCTTATTCGCAACTCCTCTTAAACTACTGAGTGAAATTAAATGAAACTTTCACAGAATCTTTATTACATATTGCCATTGTGCACCTCCTATTTTACTTTTTTATTCGACACGTATTTTACGTTTCCCAGAGCAAAACATGGACATTGCCATTTTTGTTTACCTATGACGTCACATAATAGAAGCTTCTGGATAACATTTGATTGGACGAGTTATTCCTCTTTACACATTACCGTAAAACAATATATAGCAACACATCGACATTATGGGAGGCGGGGGTATCATTTAGTGAGCTCATTGCTCACAGTACCTCTAGTTTATTGTCGAGGTTATGACTGATGACTTTAAGAAAGTATTGATCGCTTTTCCACAGTAAAATCTGAGGTGAGAGAAATTCAATTGTTTATGTTGCGATATTGATTAAAGAATTAAAGAACTGGATCTCTGTTTTATCTCTTTCTATTCGAACCTTAGATAAGTACGTCATATAATGATAAGACGAAATGTTAATACTTCAATACTTACACCTTGCAGTTGTCACAAATGAGGATCAAGGCGTATAAAGTCTGCTGTTGTGTCTTTATCTTTTGTGGAAGTTGTCTCATTCTTTTTGCTTTTAGATCAACTATATTCGGTAAGAACATTGAACAAAAAATTTCAAAAAAATTAAATGCTTAAATGCACAGTTGTCATTGAAAAATGCATAAAGAACTTTGTATGCTGGTTACGTGTCTTGTATATTTAGATTCAAAAGTTAAAATCAAAATTGGCAATTTTATTATCACACAAAAGCTACACATGTAGAGTGTTATATTAGGGTATTTTTCATATTTATTGGTTATAATCTAGGTATTTCATCTTAAAAAGTAAAACACATTCGCTAAGAATTCAAATCATAGAACAAAATTAACACTTGTTCACTCATTAACAAAATTTGAGGGCATTTTTACGAGAATAAATGGATGACAAATAACCCTATCCACCACACACATATACAAGAGCGTGACTTTATCAACCAACTCCGTTGCATAGTGAATAACAAAATGTCTAAAGTCTAAAAAAAAAAAATGAAAAAAATCTATTGTTAAAGAGATATCTCTTAAAAAGTTAAAATTTTCTACGTAATTTGAATTTTGAATTAAATTAATTTCCGAATGCATAGAGAAAGGACTTGAATCGCCCACTCGATTCTCAAATTTGAGAAATAATTTTTTAGCTCACCTGAACCGAAGGCTCAAGTGAGCTTTTCTGATCAAAATTTGTCCGTTGTCTGTCGTTGTTGTCGTCGTAGTCGTTGTCGTTGTCGTAAACTTTTCACATTTTCATCTTCTTCTCAAGAACCACTGGGCCAATTTCAACCAAACTTGGCACAATGTATCCTTGGGTGAAGGGAATTCAAGTTTGTTCAAATGAAGGGCCACGCCCTTTTCCAAGGGGAGATAATCATGAATTTGTTAACGATTTATGGCATTTTTAAAAAATCTTCTTCTCCAGAACCGCTGGGCCAGGAAAGATGAAACTCATGTGGAAGCATCCTCAGGTAGTGAAGATTCAAGTTTGTTCAAATCATGACCCCCGGGGCAAGGATGGGGCCAAAATGGCCGACCCTAGTTTTACATAGGAATATATAGGAAAAATCTT
>PRKT01000244.1:565383-585151 GCA_003671525.1 Saccostrea glomerata
TTTCGAATATACATCACAAGATATTGAATATACATCACAAGATTTTGAACATACATCACAAGATATTGAATATACATCACAAGATTATAGAATATACATCACAAGATTTCGAACATACATCACAAGATTATGGAATATACATCACAAGTTTTAGAATATACATCACAAGATATTGAATATACATCACAAGATTTTGAACATACATCACAAGATTTTGAATATACATCACAAGATTTCGAACATACATCACAAGATTTTGAATATACATCACAAGATTTTGAATATACATCACAAGATTTCGAACATACATCACAAGATTTTGAATATACATCACAAGATTATCGAATATAGCAACGTTTGACATGCCATATGCATGTAGAATATTTATTATAAGTTTTTCCTGACTTTAGGTAAGAGAGCATCAATGAGACCAAGAAGTACTAAGGACCTCTAAGAGGGACCAGAGCTTAACATCTTTATTACATTTTCAACAGTGGAATGAATTTATTGACTGTGTTCGAGGTCAACATGCGTTTTGTCGGACCCAACAACTAAACCGTTTGCCTGCATGTAAAAGACAAACAGTTTGGTTCGAGGGATAGACACAACTAATGACATTTTGCCAGAGAACGCAGGCAGTAAGTGATTTCTCATACTTTTATTTATTTTGATATACTGTTGTATCTTATTTATATGCATGCTGACAATTCGTTATGACAATATCGAATTAAAGAATATATTCAAAATGTATTATACTAGTATATCATGGCAAGGTAGAAAACTGACACAGTTATCAAAAACCATTTTACATATATAATCACAAAATACACTGGCTTTGACATCTTACAACTGCTTAACTTAGACGCCCAGTCCACGATACTGTTATACGTAGAGAATATGAAATAAACAGAAAATGCATTGTTTTGAAGTCAGTTTACAAACATTTAAATAATCTCTATATTCAACTTGGCATTAATATAAAAAAGAATATTAAGATCGATCCATACTAGTGTGCATTTGCCATCATGTACATGTGATATGTGCAGTGTACATGTCTGCCACAATACAGATCTGAAGGTTTTACAAAGAATTTCTTCAAATTTTCATGTTCGCAAAATGTAGGTTTCTTTGTAAAACATTTGAATTATTGACATTATTTTTATATTATTACGGTTACATTAAACTTTGAATACATGCAATTCAAAGGTACACTATATTTGAAGAAAACAATCTAATTTAAATGCTTTTGTAGGACAAATCTTTGCAAACCATGTCTTGTTAAATAGGTCAAAAGAGTATTAAGGTTTAAATATGAACCCTGGGATAGGTGTGTGTGCTCTTCAGGTATGTCAGATAGCGGTGTTTACAGGTCAGATCAGGTCAAATATTGGAATTTTAGGTTGTCATCTGTTTATGAAGAAGTTCTACAGCTCTCCTCGTGCTGGGGTTTGTATCGGATTGAACTGATAATGGACACAATTAATCAGGAGGTTGAGGAAGCGGTAGAAGAATCCTGGCTATTCTGTCATACTGATTGTCATTTATAAAACGTTCAGTTTTGAACAGCTGTGGAAATCAAGGGATACTTCCAATCAAGGTTTTTGTGAGCTCTAAGGACACCTTTCGTGTACGTTTTAAAATGAGATCAATATTTTTTATGCTCGTGTGATTGTACAGTAGTCTCTCTAAGTCATGTGATCGTGTATATAAGTACCTTATATCAGTGAAAGCATGCCGTAATAACCTTCCTCCGTGTCCAAGTCTGGGTACATTCCACTCTAGGTGCCATTACGAGCTTTTATTGCCTGCAATTCTGTCACCAGAATGGGCTTGCACATCTGGCGCTATGTTTGACTTAAACTGTGCACACATAGAAGTGAAGTTAACTGTGATGATTGCACTGAAGTTTCAGATCATGCAACAATGTAACAGAGCTCTAGCCTTTTGGATTTTACTTAATAGTAAATTAATTGAAACTCTCTGTTTTGTGAATATTGATTGTAAAACACAGGTAATTTTAATTTTCTTTCCCATCGAAAAAAAAACGTTATTTTGTTTATTTATTTTTTCTGTGTATAAATGTTTATGTTTAATTTATTTTCAGAAATCAGAATGCTCTGGATATCTTGGAATGAGAGGTAATGTTAACTTCAAATATGGAATGCAAAGCGATCTCAATGTACATAGAATGGATTACATTAACGTCGACTTTTACACTTAAATCATAGACATGCTATTTGCAAAATAGTTGATGATTCAAAGATATTAACGGTTTCGTACATTCTTCGCAAATTCTGCGGTCAATGCCATGACCTTGTTAGCAAAACCAATTTGTTGAAAGATGTTTTTATACAAGTTGAATAATTTCATATTTATTTACTATTCCAAAAAAACATCTTCAAAAATATCCATTGCTTTAGCTAAATATACTACAGGTATATTTTTCAGATTGTTTGATTTCGGACTTAAGAAAGTCATTTCCTGTGCTGTTTGGTAGCAATGTTAATCTTCTGTCGCCTGGTAGACCCTCTAAACTCCAGAGTTCTCTAAATATGACAGAGCAAACACTTAATCTTAACTGGCAACCGCCTCTTGACAGTAAGTGTTAAGTGGAATCTATTTAAAAAGCATTTTCTATTTACTTTCTTTTTTGTCAGTGTTTTTTTTTTCTTTAAAAAAATTACTTTCCCGTATTTTGTTATTTAAAATTTGTTTCTATGTACTTCATTACAAAAAATTAGAAAAGGTACGTTATGTTAACAAGTCCAGTTAAATCTTCGCTAAGTCAGGTCAGATGTGACATCGACCGCTTTCAGAGTGGGTGAAGGGAGAAGTAGAAACAGGTAGCAGTAATACTAGTAGTTTATATCAATGTAATATCACGAATACAAAATGGCTGAATTAATCTTATTTCAAGCACTTTATTTTTTTTTCTTACAGTATATTAATTGATTATTTATCACTTTTTGGACACTGTAACATCTGATTCTTCGTCAAAGAATTCGGCAACTTGTTTTAGGAAAAAATGTTTATTTTTTAAAAGCTTTTTTGTATGTTATGCTAGAAATCCTTTTTGAGTTTAATAACTTTTACCCCAGTATTTTACAAATTGATGCTCGTTTAGTAAAGAATTTTATTTGTTATGTTTTATGTTGATATTAATGTACATACAATTCAGATATGCATTGTTAGTTTATAAAGTATATCTCAGCTGTATATATAAGATTAATTTTGACGGCTATTTTCAACACAGGCAGCATTCGGGACGTGAAGGGTTTTTTCCTGACAATCCATGGAGTGGATGGACTGGCCAGCGGACTACGTCAGTGTGTCGTCATACAGCTCAGCAGGCCACTGAACGCTACTCACTATAACGTAGGTTATGTCGTACTTTGTCCAATGACACTGATGCTTTTTTAAATGTTCTCAAAAAGACATATTTTTGTGTTAGCTCGAACGATAAAGTTTTCTAAGATAACGTAAAATCACGCTTGAAATAGATACATAGTTGGTGTTATATAAACATTTCTTTTCATAATGGGCTGAGGGGATATTTATACATCATCTAGAAAATTAAAGTTCTACATGTATTTGTTTTAATGATTAATAATAAAAAAAAAATACATTTGACTACAGGTTTTTGAAATTTCAAATTAGAAATTTCAATTATTATTCAAGAAAGAGTAAATTGAATGTTTTCACCAATATTGCTGCTTGAATCAAACCTCCGAAGGTTTGGCGGCTTTGGAGATGTTATGTATTAAGCTGGCAAAGCACTCCATCTCAAGAGAGTTCTAGGCGTTTTGAATTTCAGAATTTAAGTATTAAAAAAATGTTGTATTCCTCAATTGCTGGTGAAATTTACATTTACGTTAAAACAGGTTAAAATTAACAATCGACTACGTGTATAACAGCTTTATTTGATAAAATTAACAAAATTCGAACTCTCGAATGAGCTTTTTTGAGCAAAGCCTATCCGATGTCCTTTTCTCAAAGTTTGATTTCTTCTCTTTGAAATCTTTCAACCAAGCTTGGAGGTTATAATTCATCTTATTTCCCTGTTTGTTGTAAATTTAATTGAGCAACTTTCAAATCATGAAATTAAAATATGTACATCTGAAAATTTAACGACAAAGAATTCTCTCTCATAATAGTGTATTATGTCCGGATCAAGGGGATCTCTTTAATTACTCTAACTTGCCCTGGACGACCACAATGTTGATCAATGTTATTCACCACAAAGTGGTCGATTTACCCAGAACAAGAATGCACTGCTGGTGACTGTAAATCATAGAAAGCCACCATTGTTCTTAAAAATGTCACATCGAGTCCCAAGCAGTAAACCTGTTGCGTGCTATTAACTTAATGCCAAATATGACTATCAACTTAATTTGATCAGTCTGAGAAAGTAAAATAAAACACTTACTTAAATTACATGCATGTTTCTAAATTTCTAAATCATTTCAATTAAATCATGTATTTCCTCAGTGCATCTTGATTCTATCTGAATGAGTTTCTTAAAATATGTTTGTGTTAAAATCATACTTTTATTCTGTAGACCAAGTTTGAAATAACGTACCATCAAGTATTTGAGTCTTCCATCTACGATTTCCGAATAGTTTCTCTTCCAGTAGCCGATATAAAGTTTGACACTAACGATGATATGCTGGCTGCTCGTCTCAGAATGAAAATTGGAAAGGCTGCAGGTAGTTTGTCGAAATGAATCGTCCTAAGGTTTACGATTTTATTTTATTACTTTCTACAAGATAATAAAATACACGAATAATTGAAAAATTATTAAGATTATGGACGATTTGTATGCTTAAAAATCTTTAAATTGTTTCCAGATAAAGACTCACCTGCAGATTGGACGACACCAATGACTTGTCACTCAGATGATGTCATGATCACGGCCGTGTTTTCTCTGCCTCCAAAGCGGTTTAAGATGACGACATTTGACGTCACAGTCGTGCACTTATCACAAAACAGTTCCCGTCTGTGGGAAAATTCCAGTAGAATTTCTTTATTGGTGGGTCTTGGGGATTATATTATAAATTAATTGAACATATCTTTAAAAAAAAAATTATCGTTCATAGTCATTAAACATTCAAATATAAAACAGATTCTTCAGTGTCTCTGTTGTGTCTTTCATTGCAAATTCACTGGGATACATCGAGTCGACGTTAACACATCCTTGTATATAAATGTCCTTCGTAACCAGAACAATAATTCTAACACTAGTATACAATAAGCAGATAAACAAATTTAGAATATTTAACAAATATACAACCTATACATAAATAAAACATTATAAGGTTTCAATCTAAGATGTTAAAGACATTTCTTTTGGCACCCTTATGTACTCCAAGAATCCCAAGTTTGTAAGAGCCCGAGCCCCTTATAGTTGATTATTTTTTTTAAAAAAAACCATCTCTGACACTTCTCTTTCCATTATGTGTTTATTCTTTTTTTTTCAGGATGGCAATTCTGAGACATTACACCAACTTCAGTGGGTGAGTATATAGCTTTAATTTCACAAATGATTAAGCATTATTTCAATTATCATAAAAATGGAATTGATTATTCACTATTGTTCGTTCGTTTTCAGAATTATAGCAGTTTTAAGGAGCCCATTGGTGACAGAATTACAATATTGGTTAGTGTTTGATTACTAATTATATATATAAAAAATTATCATTCTCTCCAGAATTTGCATTGTCTACTTGCGATCATATACAATGTTTATATTTGATACGTTCGAAAAGAGTTCTATAGATTATAAATGTTGCTTGTAGCTTCGCCCTGTTGACCGCGTGATGGGTCTAGGACAATGTATATGTTACAATGCAAATAATTTGTGTTTGGGTGGATGTGAAGAATCTTCTTGTACAATTAAAGTAACTGGTCACTCAAAGCAAGGTAAAAAAAAAATCCTTCATTAAATATAAATTTCAAACGGTTCATAGTGTATTCTTAGAATTGATTTTAAGATAAAGTTCATGCAGATAACTTATCTACCAAATCTTTATACATTCACAGTGTCATCTTCCAGTAAAAGTCCTCTCAGAAATGATTTGGTTCCGACAAGTCTGTTGAAGGACCATCTTCTTGCCATTTCCACGTCACTTTCACTTCTGTTAGTTTCCATGGCAACTGGATTCATACTTTTCTTTTTACGAAGACACTATATTTGCATAAGGAACCAAAAAAGTCCAAGTAAATTTTCTTTCTCATTATCTGTGCAGGTAAATATCAATTTTTTATTCCCAGGGATATTAATAAAAAGTTTTATTCTGTATTTTCCGTTCTCTACAGCAAAGGCAGATGTGCAACCTAACAACCGGGATATTGTTGACGCTCTGACGGCACCAGATTTTTCTTTGCAACACCAGCAAACTGATCCCTCTAACTTTACTGGTAGCTTTGACACTTTCTTAAAACCTTCTTCGGAGATAGAAGAAGGAAGCATGACGCTTAGTGAACAAATGCTTCAAATCAACGAGAACTACCTCAAAGCTATCAATCGTACTGGAAGCAATATGTCTCTATACGCCGACAAAGTTAGTCTTGGTGGAAAGAGTGTTTGAACACAGGTAACTAAGTATTCTCTTCAAAGGTAGTCATGTTGGTAATACGAAGTGTTCCCTACGAAGGCAGTCATGTTGGTTCAGTATGTTTGGGTTTTTTGTTGGTTTTTTTTTGCTGTTTTCTGTCGAAAAACCGTTTCAAAGACGGCTTAAAAACTTTATTTGATATTTTCCTGTGACCTTAAAATACGGTATAATATTCAATTATGAATATATCTCATATTTGAAAAAGGTATAAAGTAATTTCTTAGATTCATGGATTGAAATATATCCAAGCTTGAGTATGCTGTTGTTAATGAACAACCAGTGTTGTTTTTTTTTTTTCAATTGGATCAAAGTCATATATTATTAATTAAGTTATGAAGATATATGAATATAACTAACAGTAATCGAGCTCAAAAGTCCCTTAAAACGATACAGATCAGTAAAAGCATTAGAGGGGGAATCAGTTTTCTATAAAAGGAGTGAGCATTCCCTAGCAGTCAACGGTCAAACCCGCTCTGTGCTCCTTGTCACGATCGGTCAAATCAACCCTAAACAATTTAGTGTGTAAATGATGTCCTAAAAATTTATTTGAAACCATTTATCAACATTCTACTTACTGATAGATTGTATTTCATTATATTAATCTGTTAGATTTGCAAAATGTTGACCTTAAAACAGGACTGTTGATATCCTTGCTTTATTAACAGCTGCATGGCGTTGCTTTAGGAAGTGCTTGTGCATACAGCATGTTTTACATGTATATCGAATCAAACTGAGAGACAAAGAGTCCTTACATGTTATAAGGTATATGCTACATGAGTGAGGGAAGAGTGGGAAGAGTGATAGGTCATCACGTTTATCATAAAGCTTTGCTGTTAGTTAATCAATGACGCCTTTTTCTGGTAAATTATCCAAATATAAAACAGATGTGTCAAAAGTGAGAAGTCTTTAGTATCTTTTATTTTGAGTAAAATGTGATATATGGAGCCAATGTAGGAATGAAAATTGAAGAAGATGGGTGAACAAGGCGGGCAGAATGCCTATATCGTCAGATATGAAGAAATCATATTTAATATGTGAATTAAGTACTTAAATTAACTTCTCATTATTGAAATTTTAAAAATTATTAGAGAAATGCCTTTTCTGAGAAAAAAAATCTCGTAAAAATATTTTCTTTTATAAAAATATTAGATGGTATTCGTTGGATTCGAACCTTAGCAATAAAAATCCGACGAATCATACTGCTTTAAGATTGAGACTAACGCGCTAACCACTATGCTACATGGCTCTTGATGATTTTGGGCATTTAAATCAAGGGACTTAAAGTATTTCTGAGAAATATGCGAATGTTTTGTCATAAAAGTGTACTTTTAAGGTATAGTGAGTCTTTTCTCCATGTTTTTGTAAACCAAAAATTTTATATTTTATTGCCAACTTTCAGGTCCATCTTTCAAAAAAATGGAGCGAAGACCCACTCATATTGAAAAATGTTGTTTCAGTATGCGAAATTGATCGTTTTTCTTCTTTTTAGTGTGTGTTTGCTTTTTCATCGGCAAATATTTTCAGTCTTTGTGAGGTTTTTGTAAATTATAGAGATTTTACATTAAATACACTTTATAAATAGATAAAATATCAAATAAAATTAAGATATAATTGAGATTTTAATTTTTCACTTCTTATCTGTCGCACTATAGGCACTTCGCCCGCCTTATACGCCCATCTTCTTTAAATAGATAGAATTTAATTTAATGTTAAATTAAAGGCTATTGCAAGAAATTTCTTCTTTTCGTGTAGAAAGAGAATAATTTCTACTTATCATATGAATACAAAAATGGATCTGCTTAAAACGGGATGCAATAAGTTCCAATATATTCCCCAAGTATTGTTGGAAGACTTAGTGTTCTCCAAAATTTACCAGCTAGATATTGTCAATCAGAATATAATGAGATATCTTTTAGAAAGCAACTTCAAAATATTTGAGAGGTTGTAAACAAGCTAACATATCTTTTGTAAGACGTGCCACCATATATGTATTTTAGGTGGAAAATATTGCATTATAGGATTTATAGCAATCTAATTAAAACCAGACTTCTTAGATCCGCGCCGTATACACTCTGCGTAAGAGTGTATACGGCGCGGATCTAAGAAGTCTGGTTTTAATTAGATTGGGATTTACCCTTTCTCTTTGAGTAGTTCACCATAATCAGACACTGACCAAGCAAGAAAAAAAATCAACTTAATTCAAGTTTGAAAATTAAAATCTTACCTTGGAAAGCATTGAAAAACTGTGAAAATATTTCTAGAAAACCTTTATGAAAATGTTCGGTTTGATCGTATACTCTTGGCGTCTTGTACTGATTACAACGTTTGAGTAATATTTTTATTATACACAGAGTCCCTTCAACATCAGTACGTATACTAATGCTAGCTTAAACTGAACTAGTAACTATTTAACATATTGGTATTAATGTTTTATCATTAAAATGGAAAATCATTTTCTTAGTGTAACCTAAATGCGTGGTAATTATATTGATATAGTAACAATGTTGTTAAATATCTTAAAGCTTTAAGTCGATCGTTTCAATACATCGTATTTTATGTATGGCATTATTTCGAACACATTTTCATTCTCGAAGTAGGTGCATGTGAATATGTCGTATATGTGTTTTTTTTTCAATTACTACATTTATTTTTTTTTTATTTCTTTTCACTGAAAACGGATGTAATATTCATGGTTTTTATTAGGTTTCTCTTGTAACTGTTTGAAGTAAAATGACATTCTAACATTATTGAGTTTTTTTTCTTTAAAAACATTGCTCTCATCACTTTCACAGCTAAAAGATAACTTTTTTTTTAAATTAACGAAAAACCTCTCAGTAGTATTGGAAGATCTATTGCTGGCCAATAAAACATTTACTTCCTATTTTGAAGTGATGGAAAAAATATAAATTCGCTGCATTTCATTTCCGTTATTTTATGTTTTCATTTAGATTTTTCATAGGTAAAGTCTTCAAATCTGTTACTAAAGGTACTATCTGAAAAATGTCGGAAATGAAAACAAAAAAATGTCGGAAATGAAAACTGAAAAATGTCGGAAATGAAAAGTTGATAATTACTCAAAATTCCGGAAATGAAATGCAGCCTATAAATTATATACATGTATTTTCAATCTTCTGCTAACTTCATAGCAAAAGTACATCACCAAGGTTACTGGTATAAACACAAACCTATCCAGGAAAGCATTTCAAATGTCACATTTTTTCAAGGAAAAAAAGAAACAATTAAGTTGAAAAAAAGTAATTCATCTAATCTATATGTACTTTTAACAGAAACACATTTGCTCCTGTGCTGAGTAGATAAAACTATGATAACATTTCAAAGGGCTTTAATTCAATTATATCGAGCTACTTTAATCAAATTTCTGTAAAGTTATATTTATTCTTCGTTTATTCTTTTTATTTGCAGCTGATCACACTTGATCAAAGCACACAGTACCAGGTGACTGGTTTATAATAGAACCAGATCGTACTACATTTGGCGGCAGGGAAAACTGCGCAGCTGAAACAGCGAATAATCAGCAACAAACACCTGATTCCTGACTCAGAGCAGCGAAAAGGACAAAGGAATAAACTTTCTGATGGTGTTACATTAAACAAAGAAATTCCTGACGGGTGCATTCTAGCGATTTTGTATGTTTGATATGAAAAAGATTTGTTATCCGGCCAATATCGGTGCGGTTTACCTGGGTTTTGTACATGAATTATACGGAATAATACCACTTCAACAGATAACAAGATGGTCGTGTAGCGTTTTCCAATGATTTGGACTGACCCTCAAATGTATTGTTGCTTAGTAAAATATTCTAAAAATAAATGAAAATGCATTTTATGGTCACGAGACAATTTATATTCTAGAATGCCTGGTTTTTTTTTTTTTTTTACAGATTTGTCAGTTACAAAAATGTACCTCATTTGGAAAATATGTTCATCTGAGCTTTATTTCAACTCATGGAAACCCTCAAAGGTTCAAACTATTGTTGAAATGCCTTAATAAAAGATCTTGAGAATGCCACATTTCTTGTTTTGTTTACAGAACTTTATTTTTTAGCAGGTTACCATCCATCAATTAAGATGATGATTGCTGTATACTATGTTTTGTTGTGGGGAGGTCAACTTAATTGATATGTACATGTACCAGGGGATACATATTTATATACATTTCACTATAGGGCAAAGAGATATATTCATGTAAAATGACAACAAAGAATCTAGAAAATATACTTTATTTGATTATTTTTTCATGAAACAAAAACAATTTTTTACATTGTACATCACGTAAGCTGTGAATGCATTGAAAAAGTATAATTAAAGCTCTATAATAAATGTTAATCAATCAATGTGATTTTAAATATAAACTCCTACTATAACTAATGTAAACATTCTAAAAAGATTATAAATATTAAACAGGTTTTGCATATACAAAAGATGAAGTAACATTGTAAAGGAACTTCAACCATATGCATTTTCAGATTTCTGCAATAAATAATAAATGTGAATGACCCCTCCAAGTTCTGAAATATTTTACTCTAAAATGACAATTGTGTCTTTCATGTAAAACTCAATAGATTCTAATACCAATAAGTAGATACAGAACAGAATATGATATTCTATTATAAACTTGAATGCACATAAAAGGATATAAACATGAACAATGCACAATGCTAAATACTTCTAAATATCAAAGCATAATACCGGTATTAAGCTTAAGGATAATGCATAGTGTTGTTAGGTACTTGATACCCCCCAAAACAAAATAACAACAAAAAAAACCAACTTAATTCTCAGCTATTGCATCATCAGTTCTTGTACAAGTTCATTTCATAGGTCCATTTTATCTTTAGTTACTTTGATGTTTAAGAATTCTTCTGTGGAATTTTTATTACAACCTGAAATATTAAATTTCAATTAAGCCTCAGTGACAGACTATAAAGAAATATTGCTTTTCTTGAATTTAATCCATCACATATAAGAAAGAGGAATACTTTATAATCTAAATACATAATCCTATTTCTATTGAGCCAGAAATCAACATTCTCAAATGCATTGTGATTTTGATGAATGGTAACCATGACAACTTACAGATTTGACTTCTGTGTAGGCCTCCAGTCCATATTCACCGAGCTCGCGGCCATTACCAGACATTTTATAACCTCCAAAAGGCATCGAGGCATCAAACACATCAAAACAGTTTACCCTAAAAGAAAATAAAAGAATTCAACATGATATTTACATATACATATATTACCACTAATTCATTTGAAATCAAATGCAATAAACTCAACTAGAAACATGTAAAAGTCTTTTGAATATTACATCAGTTCAAGAGCTGGGTTAATGGTAAAGTGAGCATCCCCCCCCCCCCCAATCCTAAATCCCTGAAATATGTCAGACTACCTACCAGACAGTCCCTGCCCTCACTGTGTTGGCCACATAGAGTGCCTTCTCCAGATCAGTGGTGTGGACTGCAGCAGCCAGACCATAGATTGTCTTGTGACATCTCTCAATCAGCTCATCCATGGACTTAAACTTCAGGATTGCTTGTACTGGACCAAAAATCTGTAAATATTTTGAATCTTTCATTAGAAGTGCTTGCAGCTTCACCGTTTGTCAGTTTATCAATCATTTTATATTCCGTGCAATATCTGAACATAAATTGAGTGTATTAACCTCTTCCTGGGCAATTTTCATGTCATCTTGTACATCAGCAAACACTGTGGGCTCAACATAGTACCCCTTGTCCCCCTTTCTGTTGCCCCCTGCCACGAGCTTTGCCCCCTGATCTTTTCCACTCTTGATGTATGACATGATCTTCTCTGTCTGCTCCTTGTCCACCTAAGAATAGAGAGGCCCGTAGGTCACAATGCTCACCTGTTGTCCTCATCATTCTGATAAGGAAGAAACTTCATTTGTGGACCTCAACATGAATTATTCATGATTCAATTCACTTTCATTTACAGTTAAGAGACAACATGTCAGAGTTACAAAATGTAGACATGTTAAATTTGCTACGTTTATGTCTTCCTTACATAAAAACTTTGTTTTTCTGCTGTGGCAAAACCTTAGAATCAAGTCACTAGGCCTGTTAGAAGAATACTTAAATCTGGGCTAATTAATTTGATTATCATTGAACACAACCTTGATGTACAATGACATTCATGAAGGTGCTGCACACTGACTAAATATTGACAGATTATGAATCTATTAAATTGCTTTTGAGATGAAAACTTTAACAGTACTCTTCCTAGTAAATAACTCATAAAACTTTTGACCCCTGATATATTGGGAGTATACTGTACTATTTGTATGGGCTACCTGGGGTCCCTGCTCATTAGAAGCATCAAATGGGTCTCCTACAGTCCTCTTTTTTGCTCTCTCGGCACTCTTTGCTACAAATTCATCGTAGATTTTCTCCTCCACAAAGGTACGGGAACCAGCACAGCAACACTGTCCCTGGTTGAAGTACAGAGCAAAGTGGGACATCTCTACTGCCGTATCCACTGGAGAGGAAATATTTCAAGTAGTATCAGCTTTATCATGTACTACTTTAAAAGTCACAAATAAGAAGTGGAAGTCTTCAGAAATTTATAACTCAGTCAATTAAGTCTTCATTTGACTAATGATTTTTTAAAAATATCTTATGACTGTCAAACTTTCTAATGGTAACTTTTTAGCTGTAAGAGGCTACATATTGATGTGTCATGATCAGTACTTTTTGTTATCAGAGTTGTTTCCCTTTGAATGCTTTTTACTTACAATCAGCATCAGCCATGACAATGTTGGGACTCTTCCCCCCAAGCTCAAGAGTGACTCTCTTCAGGTTAGATTGTGCTGCTGCCTGAGCCACTATCTGTCCAACCTGTCAATTCAACCAATACAGTGTGTTATATAAATGTACAGTGCTACTACTGTCATAGTTAGAAAACCGATGGCAATGTACTTGATCATCAGTCAAAAGGACAAAGCACACAAACTTTCTGTTCCTGACTACCGGTACATGTTTTCGTAATATACAGTCTACAATAGAACATCCTACCTCTGTGGAGCCAGTAAAGGCTAACTTGTCCACACCCATGTGACTGGCAATGGCACCCCCTGCTGTAGGACCATACCCAGGAATAATGTTAAGAACACCAGGGGGAAATCCAGCCTAAACCCAAAACAAAAAACACTTCATAAATCAATGTTTTAAATATAATTTTTATTTTTGTAGGCCTTTTGTTTAAATCCTTATTTTTGAATAGAACAATTTTAAACAAGAGGCCCACGGGCCTTATAGGTCACCTGAATATCATGAAACAACCTTCCAAATATTGAATTTGATTTGTGTTTTAAACCAGATGCCATGAAATTCACAATTTTGAAAGAAGCACCATTGCTTATCATTATCATACACTTAGAATGCTTACTCTAGTTACTTAATACCCAGAGTTAAATCAGAGTAAGAAAGAGAAAATGCATTTTCACTTTATAACCAGTGGTGCACCCCACCCCACAGGAACCACTGACCCAGGGGGCCACATATTTCAAAATTTTGGAAATTTTATCATAAATTTTATTTCATCATAAATGGTTGATTAATACCACATAACAGATTTCAAAGCATTTATTTATCTTCAAACTATGTACTATTGACCACCCCCCCTCCAGATACCCCTGACCCAGAGAACATGAAATTATTCATTTTGCTAGATGCACCTTTCTTCATCATAAATTTATGTACTAAGATCATTCGCATAATACCTAGGAGCAATGGAAAAGATTTTCAAAGAAATTATGCATTTTTACTATATATAATCATTAGAGCCCCACCCTAACATCAGAACCCCTGACCCAGGGGCCATGAAATTCACAGTTTTGGAAGAGGCATCCTTCCTCATCATAACTATGTACATGTACACAGTTCATTGGTTTAATACCCAGGAGCAGAGAAGAAGATTTTTGAAGAAACAATGTATTTCCACAATATGCTCAATAAAGCCTCGCCCTAACACCACAACCCCCAACCCAGGGGCCACAAAATTCACAATTTTGGAAGAAACACTCTTGCTCATCATAACTATATACTTACTTGGTTTGTTTAATACCCAGGAGAAGAAGATTTTTAAAGAATTCATGCATTTTCACTATATAATCAAAAGAGTTCATTCTTACACCAAAACCCCTGACCCTGGGGCCATGACAATATTAGAAGTGGCACTCTTATTGATCATAACTATGTACTTATTTAGCTTGTTTAATACCGAGGAACAGAGAAGAAGATTTTTGAAGAAATAATGTCTTTTTACTTTACAATCAATAGAGCCCTGCCCTAACACCAGAACTGATCCTGGGGCTATGAAATTCACAATTATTGAGGAGGCACTCTTGGTCATCATAACTATGTTCTTAGTTAGTTGATCTAATACCCAGGAGCAGAGAAGAAGATTTTCTAAGAAACAATGCACTTTTACTCTATGATCTATAAAGCCCAGCCCTAACACCAGAACCCCTGACCCAGGGGCCATGAAATTCACAATTATTGAAGAGGCACTCTTGGTCATCATAACTATATTCTGAGTTAGTTTATATAATACCCAGGAGCAGAGAAGAAAATTTTTGAAGAAATAATGCACTTTTACTTATGATCTATATAGCCCCGCCCTAACACCAGAACCCCTGACCCAGGTGCCATGAATATCACAATTTTTGAAGAAGCACTCTTGGCATTCATAACTATGTTCTTAGTTAGTTAATTTAATACCCAAGAGCAGAGAAGAAGATTTTCAAAGAAATAATGCACTTTTACTATATGATCTATATAGCCCCGCCCTAACACAAGAACCCTTGACCCAGGGGCCATGAATTTCACAATTATAGTAGAGGACTCAATGCTGATTACAATCAGGTCAACAGTTTGACTGCTTATTGTCCAGGAGTAAATAAGAAGATTTTAAAAGATTGCATGAATTTAAGTGGTTTTGGCCCCACCCCTCAGGCCCTAGGGGGGCAGGGACCATAAAATTCACAATTTTTGTTCCCCTTCACCCATAGATGCTGTATACCAAATTTGGTTGAAATTGGTTCCGTAGTTCCAGAGAAGAAGTTAAAAATGTTCAAAAGTTTACGAACGACGAACAACGAACGACGTACAACCATGGACGAAAACCGATAACAATAGGTCACCTGAGTTTACTCAGGTGACCTAAAAAGCAAAAGGATATATTTTGCATCAGAATTTTTTAAGCATCATGTTTTTCTAGTGAATCAGACTATTCAAGTGCATACCTGGTATAGTACTTAAAGTTATGGTCTGATTAATATCGAGAAATTAAATACCTACACTCTCTCTCCCAAATCCACTTAGTATATCATATACAACTGATACAGAAATACATACATGTATAACTGCTGAGTCCCTTACCGACACCTACCTCTCTGGCCAAGTGAGCTATATATAGAGCTGACAGGGGTGTCTGTTCTGCGACCTTCATCACCACTACATTACCGCAGGCCAGGGCTGGGCCAAGCTTCCAGGCCTGCATCAACAGTGGGAAGTTCCACTAAAGAAATCAACATTACATACTGAACTAAGACAGTCAATCAAAATCAGGTTTAAACTACTCATTCAATAAAGATTTTTATCTTAAACTGTTCAGAAAGATTAAAAACACATAAATGTACATTTAAGTACACTGGATCATTTTTGCCTATTTCTTCTTCATATAAAATTCTTCTTAAACATATGTCTCTTTTAGGTTTGTATATTAAAAAGTAAAAAAAAAAAGAATTAAATTGATACATACAATTTTAGTAAAATTTACAAAATGATGCATTCTGATAAAATCAAGCAACCATAAAACTATCACTTATCCTTGTAAATTTATTAAAATCCAATTTTACACAATTTAAACATCATACATGTAATTCTGTGTTTATGCATGGCATACAGTTTCATTTTTCTGTTTCCAAAACATTATAAGGCTGCCATTTAAATTCAAATAAACATAGTAAAAAAAGCTAACATCTCCATCAAAAGAAGAGTTTAACCTACTGGAATAATCTGTCCACAAACCCCTACAGGTTCATGTCTGGTATAGGCAAAGTAATCACCAGCTGAAAAATAATAATAAATTTTACTAATAAGTTTTCAAGGACTAGGAGAAAAACAAACATAAAGTGGAATAGACTGAAGGCCTCAGATACAAGAATGCCTGGACAGATGGATGACTACAGACAGACATCAGAACAATCTGATACAAACCAACTGGGACAGTTTTCCCCTCATTTTTGTCGGCCCAGCCTGCGTAGTATCGGTAACATTTGATGACCAGATTGAGATCTGCAGCATATGCCACATGGTATGGTTTTCCATTGTCAAGGGTCTCCAGAGACTAAAAAATAAAGACAATTAAATCACAAAAATGCAATATCTAGAATACTGTAGTGTGTTTCTGATCTTGACCTTTGAAAATTTGGCCTCAAATCAATTTGACTCTTCTAGACCAAGTCATACAGAGATGTGATATAAATTTTCATAACAAAAGCTTAAAGGCTTTTTCAGCTACCATCTGGAAAAGAATGTTACACATACAAAATGTATGAAATTTCTTACCTTGTCTTTTGACCTCAAAATCGATAGTTATCTTTAATATGGGTCACAAGGAGTTTAATTATATTGAACAGACTCAGAGAAATCTGAAGTATATCAAAAATGTATTATTTGCAATATATGAATTTCTTACCTTGACCTTTTGATGTTAAAATTAACAAGAGGCCCATGGGCCTTATAGGTCACCTGAGCATTATGCAACAACTTTCCAATGACTGAATTTGATTCATGTTTTAAGCCAGATGCTATGGCATTCACAATTTTGAAAGAGACACCATTGATCATCATAACAATACACTTAGCAGTTGCTTAGTTTGGTTACTTAATACCCAAGGCAGGGTAGGGGAGCAAAAATGCATGTCAACTAATCAGTAGTGCCCCTTTCACACATGAACCCTGGACCCTTAGGCCTAGATCCAAACATTGCACAATTTTTAAAAAGGCATCTTTGCTTTTCAAAAATATTTCATTAATACCACAGAGCAGATTTCAAACCATTCCTTTTCAGTATATAAGTACCCACCCTCTATGGTACCCCTGACCCAGGGGCCTTGAAATTCACAATTTTGGAAGATTAGGACCCTTGCTCATCAGAATTATAATGGTATGTTCACCTGCTTAATACCTAGCAGCAGAAAGGAAAATTTTCAAAGAATTCATGTATTTTCACTATAATATCTATAGAGCCCCACCTTAACACCAGAAACCCGACCCTGGGGCTGTAAAATTCACAATTTTAGAAGAGGCATTCTTGCTCATCATTACTATGTACTTAGTAAGTTTATTTAAAACCTAGGAGCAGAGAAAAAAATCAAAGAATCCATGTATTTTCACTATATAATCAATAGAGCACTGCCCTAACACCAGAACCCCTGGGGCCATAAAATTCACAATTTTGGTAGAGGCACCCTTGCTCATCATAACTATGCACTTAGTTAGTTTATTTAATACCTAGGAGCAGAGAATAAGATTTTTAAAGAAATCATGTATTTTCACTAAATAATCTATGGAGCCCCACCCTAACACCAGAACCCCTGACCCTGGGGCCATAAAATTCAAAATTTTGGTAGAGGCACACTTGCTCATCATAACGTTGCAATAAGTTTATTTATTTCATACCTAGGAGCAGAGA
Organism: Saccostrea glomerata; assembly: GCA_003671525.1. Taxonomy (NCBI): domain Eukaryota; kingdom Metazoa; phylum Mollusca; class Bivalvia; order Ostreida; family Ostreidae; genus Saccostrea; species Saccostrea glomerata. Next base: position 583,735 of record PRKT01000244.1, read on the forward strand.
AGAAGATTTTCAAAGAATTCATGTATTTTCTCTATATAATCTATAGAGCCCCGCCCTAACACAAGAACCCCTGACCATGGGACTATAAAATTAACAATTTTGGTAGAGGCACCCTTGCTCATCATAACTATGCATTTAGTTTATTTCTTTAATACCTAGGAGCAGAGAAGAAGATTTTCAAAGAAATCATGTATTTTCACTATATAATCTATAGAGCCCACCCTAACACCAGAACCCCTGACCCTGGGGCCATAAAATTCACAATTTTGGTAGAGGCACTCTTGCTTATTATAACTATGCACTTAGTTGGTTTATTTAATACCCAGGAGCAGAGAAGAAGATTTTCAAAGAAATAATGCATTTTCACTATATACTTATTTAGCCCCGCCCTAGCACTAGAACCCTTGACCCCAGGGCCATGAATTTCACAATTTTGGTAGAGGACTCAATGCTGATTACAATCAGGTCAACAGTTTGACTGCTTAATGTCCAGGAGTAAAGAAGAAGATTTTAAAAGATTGCATGAATTTAAGTGGTTTTGGCCCCACCCCTCAGGCCCAAGGGGGGCAGGGATCATGAAATTCACAATTTTTGTTCCCCTTCACCCATAGATGCTTTGTGCCAAATTTGGTTGAAATTGGTTCAGTGGTTTCAGAGAAGAAGATGAAAATGTTCAAATGTTAACGCACAACGCACGACAATGGACGAAAACAGACTGCAATAAGTCACCTGAGTTTACTCAGGTGACCTAAAAAGGGGCTTTTTGATGGCCCAAATAAGAATTATGTTATTAAAATTCATCTCAAAAGCTTTTTAAAATATTTTCTGGAAACCAAGTGTTACAAAAAGACAGAATGTGTGAATTTTTGCATGACCTTGACTTCTGAGTTTTTGATTTTCAAAGGAATATATAGGGCTTTTCTTCAGGCCAAGGGGTGCTGTGATATAATATTAACACCAAAAACCCAAGGACTTTTGAAGTTATTTTGTCTGAAAACAATGTGTTACACAGTGGATGGACATGCAAACCCAAATTAATTAAGATGCCCTACTTCCAATGAATGTGAGGAAAAAACCCTAAATTTACAAGAGGCCCATGGGCCTTACAGGTCACCTGAGTATTGTGTAACAACTTTCAAACAATTAAATTTGATTCGTGTTTTAAACCAGAGGCCATGAAATTCACAATTTACAATTTTTAAAGAGGCACCATTGCTTATCATAATTATTAACTTAGCATGTTTACTCCATTTACTTAATACCCAGAGGTATATCAGAGTAACAAAGAGAAAATGCACTTCCACTTTATACCCAGTTGTGCACCTCACCCTAAAGGAACCACTGACCCATGGGCCACATATTCAAAATTTTGCAAATTTATCATAAAATGGTTGATTAATACTAAAGAGCAGATTTA
>PRKT01000244.1:596735-643544 GCA_003671525.1 Saccostrea glomerata
CTTTCCAAAACAATTTGTATCAATTTGGAATTTCCCAATCTATTTTTAGATCAATGTAGAGGAAATAAATCCTTGTATTGACCTGGAACGTCACGTGCAGGTCAATACAACGTAATATTTTTCTAACATAGTTGGATCTCAGCCAATCAGAGAGATGGAAATTATTCAATCATATAATAAATATATATATACTTATACATGTACGCCTATTTGTGAACATACATGTATGCATGCATATCCGTATTTGTACTATGATAAAAGGATCAACATGCATGCAGTGATCAAGTGCATATTCGGGCTAGTTTTATTATTAGCTCTTTCTTTGTCAAATCATTACTTCCATACTGCTTGTATTTAAGAAAACCACTAAACCGGCGATAACTATGGGTAAATTACCGAGAGTTGCGAATGCAGGAAGATTCGGAATACCCTAATCTTTTCACCCTGTGACCTTCGCCTTGAAGTTTAACTTAATTTAAAAAAGTATATTTACAACATTTTAAACTGGTCACTACCTTAGAAAAGAAGGATACGGTTTTCATATTAAAATATATATTATCTGTGACAAGATTTTGAATTTATCATGATCATGTGACCTTGACCTTGTCTAATGAAGTTGAGAAATGGTCTCTTTCCTTGCTGTAAAACTTTTTCTTGAAAAGAAACACATCGTCTCAAGCCACGGTCCGGAGTCCGCATATAATGGGAGAGAATCGTACATTTTGGCCGTGGTTTGCGACGATGGAAGAAATAAACAGTGCTTTGATATACCGTGATTTTTTTACCCCTTTACCTTCATGTCTGACTATTTTTAGCTCTACTGGTCAGAGACCAGAAGAGCTTAAAATGCGACGGTAAGGTGTCCGTCGTCTGTCCGTCTGTCTGTATGTCTGTAAACAATTTTTTCAAAATGCTACTCCTCCTACAGTGTTGGTCTGATTTCAATTTAATTTGGCACGCAAGTAGACTACACTAATATACATAAGCTGCTGCATTGATTTTTGATTTCGATGAACGGTGTTGCCATGGTTACTAAAAACAGGAATTTCTGTGATTTTCCTTTAAAACGCTACTCCTCCTACAGTTTTCGTCTGATTTCAACTTAACTTGGTATGCAGGTAGACTACACTAAGATACAAAAACTACTGCATCGATTTTATATTTCAACGAACGATGTTGCCGTGGTTACTAAAAATAGAAATTTCTGTGAATTTCCTTTAAAACGATACTCCTCCTACAGTTGTGGTCTGATTTTAATATACCTTGGCACACAAATAGACTACACTAAGCTACATAAACTAGTGCGTAGATTTTTATTTTCAATAAACGGTGTTGCCATGGTTACTAAAAATAGAAAATTCTGTGATTTTCCTTTAAAACACTCCTCTTCTAACAGTTTTGGTCTGATTTCAATATTCCTTGGCACACAAGTTCACTCTGTGAATATTCTAATGCATCGATTTTTTTTATTTCAATGAACGGTGTTCCATGGTTACTAAAAATAGAAATTTCTGTGAAATCCCTTTAATAAAAACGCTACTCCCCCGACAGTTTTCGTCTGATTTTGATATGCTTTGGCACAGAAATAGACTACACTAGGATACATAAACTAGTGCATTGATTTTTTTATTTTAATGAACGGTTTTACCATGGTTACTAAAAATTAATAGAAATTTTTGTGAATTTCTTTAAAACGTTATAACTACTACAGTTTTGATTTTACTTTACTCTTATTTGGCACAGAATTAGAATACACTTTAAAAAACAATAGTCTTTATTAGTTTTTCGCTTTGGTGACTGTTGTTGCCATGGTAACTAAAAAAGAAATTTAGTAGAAATTCTTTCAAAATGCTACTCCTCCTATAGTTTTGGTTCGATTTAGATATAACTTGGCAGTTGGCACACAGATAGACTACATTTAGATACATAATTCTATAATTGCTCCTTGTGTTGCAAGGTTTCAAATCTAAGAACTACTTTCATTTGTTATACATACAGAGCAGTAGAGCTACAGTCTTTTTTAAAAACTTTGTTGATAAATTTTGAATGAGGGCGTTCATATTTGACACAATATACCGTAAAATAGTAATGACATCCCAAACACTAGGGTACCGAAAGCGGGTGACCACAATTCTTTGTTTTTTGAAATATATAAATACGATAAATATTTACATGTACTTGTATATAATTCTACTAATATACTAGTATGCGAGGTGCATAGATTTATCTCAAGCACTACCTAAATGTACATGTAATAAAATTATACATATAATTGATATGGCATGCCAAATCCACAAAAATGAGCAAAACATAGTTTCACAGTCGATAAACTAGGTTTATCGGTTGTAAACTATAGTTTACGGACTGTAAACTATAGTTAACAGCGTTAATCTATATTTTACATCTGTAAACCATAGTTAACGCGAAAATCTATGTTTCACAACCGTAAACTATACTTAACACCGAAAACAATCATTTGCGATTGCAAAACATAGATTATCTGATAAATATAGTTTCACGATTTTTGAAACTATGATTAACAACTCTTAACTATAGTTTACGATTGTAAACTATAGCTTACAAACGTGAATCTATGTTTATCAACAAAATCTATTGTTAACGCTTTATTCAGACAGATAAACTTAGATTAGCATTCGTAAACTATAGTTAACGGCCGTTAAATATAGTTTTACAGATGAAAACTATACTTAACGAATCGTTAACTATACTTAACGAATCGATAACTATAGTTTACGGTTTGTAAACTATAGTTTACAGTCGATAAACCTAGTTTATCAATTGTGAAACTAGGTTTATCTCATTTTTGTGAATTTGGCGTGCCATAAATTGATTTTAATTCCTATCAAAACTGAATGAAAAATCTGAAATGCCAATTTAATGTGAAATGTGTCTACTAGTACATGCCAAGTCTAGTGAATGGAAGCTCATTGCAATTGTTTATAAATAATAAAAATTAGGGAAAAACAAATCAACAAACAAAAATTCCGAAGCTTATTCTTGACTTATCTTACAGTTATTACGTGTGCTGGTGATTGATTGGGATAGATAGATAATGATACAAAAATTTAACACAGAATTTTTTACGTATAAAAAATATCATTAAGAGAATTGTATCACAATTGATGAGTCATTCTCGTCATGCTGATGATCAGATAGATGGATTATTATTAACATTGCAAACCCCTTTTCTACCTTTTTTCAACGACCAGGGCATCTGAGATACAACAATAAGATGTTATGATGGACAAAAATTAATGGTAACCACACCTGTAAAGTGCCTCAGCATTCTGTTGCTGTAAATACCCTGGCATGTAATTATTAACCTGATATGAGGTTATGACAAGAAATCAGGCCATGAAAAACAACATACATCAAAGTTTTAGGGCGATTGGGTTTTATAAGTTTTGTCTAGAGATTAATGCCGTATATATCATTGTCCATTGTCTTTAGACTTTGGTTCAGTATTATAAAACACTTTCAGATATAAGACTTTAGATACATGTATATGATTGTATTAGACGGGGAGATATTGAATCCCAATCTGTGAAATGAACTCTATGGATAAGTTAAAATATCATCTTCACGATTTGAGCAATGGTTTCTATAGAAAAAATAATACTATAATACAATAGAAGTCTATATCATGACTGTTCTTTTTCAGAATGTTGTCTTGCCGTGAATCCAGTCCTAAGCGTCATACCACTTTCCAATGATGATTACGGTTAGATGTTTTGAATCTTCCATCGAGTCGTCCATGCATGCGTTATGTAGTCGTTTTGGACTCTCAAGAATAAATGGTATTATTTTTTTTTCCAGAAATCAACAATATTTTTCATACATTAATATTTAAAATGGTAACCTGAATAATGTACATAGTGGGGGAATTTTTATGAGATTTTGTCACAAGGATGAGAGTAGCGCAAAATTGCACATAGGATTATTAAGAAAGCGACAAAAAGACTCATGTCTTCACGTAAGCGCTGAAGAACACCTAAGATTTATTTATATTTAAGGGATTTGATATTTACACTTTTTACAGCATCAACTTCTTGTAAAACACCAATTATTAGTTATTTTGCATCGGCAGCTAGCTATTTTGGGTATTCAAATACCGGAATCTTGGAAAGTCCCATGAACATCAATATGTATTAAAATGTAATACGAGGTTATCAAATAGTAACCAATTTCAAAACTCCATTGAAGCAATACGATTTGCTTACAATTGGAAAAAATAAAATCCTTTCAAATTAAAATTTCTTTAATTTCCATTGACACAGTAAAAAAAATTGTTCAACCTATTACATTTTATAATACAATACCAATATCCCCCCCCCCCCTAGAAATTAGTTTAACAAGATAAAAATAAGCTTTTAATGATAAGACAGTTATTCATCTCGTATGTTTCAATAGAACTGGCAGCCATTTTGAAGGAGGGACAGTTGTAACAATTTACGCCCTCCTACATAAGTACAACCATATTATTTTTTTGGAGGGGGTTTCTCTAGAGTCTTTTTTTCCGTGGAGGTAGTGTAACTCTAGATAGATCTATTGCCTATTTTAAGGTAGGAGAATCTTACTACAGTGGCAATTTTCCGAGGGTATAGATTTTGAGCAAAACCTACTCTACAATACTGGTATTCTTTTTGACCAGTTATGTATTTTATTCTAACGATTCATGTGTTAGAGAGCAATATTATTTTTATCATTTATTCCAAGCTCTCTGATTGGCTCAAACTTTATCACATGATTAAGTATATAACAGCATAAAGACTTGAGTTACTATTTATAGAATCTGAAATGCATATCGACTTGATGTTTCTTAAAATGGAGATAATTTTCTGTAAAAAAAAAATAAATACTGATTTCAGCTAATACAGTGTATGACTAAATGTTTCTAAAAAAAAAAATTATTCTTGTATCAATATTTTTTAATGTTCTGTAATTGATGAGACATTACAATGCCTTTAATTATGATCTACTTTATATTTGAACATATTGTCAAAAATTGATACAAAACATAATCAAATAAATGTAGTATTTTGAATAAGTAAATCATCTAAATTACTCCATCGATGAAGGAAACACAATTACATAAAACTGCTTCTTTTACTTTAGTATTTTGATCTCTAGTCTGTAAGTGTTAAAGAGAGGAAACTTGTGCCTTGTTCCCATTATTTTCTTATTGTGTATTGTCAACCTATGTAAAAAATAATATAACAAATGTAGCCCTTTGATGAGGTCAATCCATAGATATATATCGACTTCACAGAAAAGCATATCGACCTCGCACTTCGTGCTCGGTCGATATGCTTTTCTGTGAAGTCGATATATCTATGGATCGACCTCATCAAAGGGCTATATTTATATAATAACAATAAGCTAAGTTACAGTTGGTAAACAAAACGACAACTCGTCTTAGAACATTTCAGATTACAGAATTATGTCTCTTGTTTCAGTCTTCCTTCAATTAAATGACAAAGTTACTAAGATGCATTACATTATAATTTGGACAACCGTTGTATTCAAGGTATAATTTAGCCTTCCATTGAAAAAAAAAAGAATTGCTTTTAAAGGTAATTAACTGTATATTTCCAACATACACGTGGTATATTTTTGGTGTACCTATATTATATACCAAGAATATATCTTGGAAATATACTTTCCCTAAGCCAAAGGGTTGATAAACTAACGAAATACTATTGTATAACCATACATTGCACGGATAATTTGACTTTTTATTTCTCAGATTATTGAAAAAAAAATAAGAATAAAATTCTGCCCCCCAAACAGTCGGCCGTCGATCTTTTTCGCAAATGTATCTGGGGTTTTACCGGTTAGTTTTCATACTTTTTCATATCACAGATGAGTTGAAAGTGCGCTTCAATATTTTCTGTACAATGACCCATCTAATAGTTCTGCTATATATTGTATTTTATGATATTTTCCATATGCGAATTGAATGCTAGTTATTGTTTTATTTCATTTCGTAGAGAATGCTCATAAATTAGAAATAAAAACTTCTTAAATGTGTATAAATATTTTTTTAGAGAGAGAAAGCAACGACTGGATTAGTAATATTTTTGATTTGTGTTGTCCATATAATTCAAAGTAATGATTTCTTCAACTGCTTTGATATGCGCACATTTATTCTATTTGGTTAATGATTCCCATTCAAATTGTTTTTAATGATAATTTGAATATCTAAGTTATTAAATTAAGTAATCCTGATATATGTATAGTGATTTAATAAAGAAAAAAAAGTGAATAAGAACAAAAATTAAATGACAATTTATTCAGGTACGATCAGAACCTCCAAAATTTTAAATGCATCTATCTTAAAATGAATATAATACGAAATTAATAAATATATTATATAAATCAAATTGTCTAGGTTAAAAAAGTCCTAATTAGTTTTGGTAAGTGCCAGCAGCAGAAACCATTAAATGCTGAAATAGCAGAAACAAAGTTTTGACTTTAACGATCCCTAATCTCGAATTATGACCCAGAGTTGATCACAGCATGGCATTTTCTCCGCACTTCTTCTCAAGGAAACATACTAACGATATCATTTAGTATTTTTGAAACTACTTTCCTTGAAATTAAGCCTAACAAGTTATAAATAAACCATTAAAATTATGGCACATTTACGGTCTCATAAAAATTAATTTTTTTTGTAATGATAAATTGTGGACAAAGATAAGTATAACGAGCTATACATTGTATATTACTGTATGATATAATGAAAACCTTTTTAAACTCTTAAAACACGGTTAATTAAGTTAATCTATAATTATATTATCTATTTGGTATATATCAATCCTACTTTAAAATGATATGTGTTTTACCCTCTCCCGTCCGAGATAAAAAATAAAATGGTTCGGTAGGAAGAATGAATTCTTCCCCCACAAATTTTAAAGCCAATGTTGTATTTTCAAAATCTGTTAATAATAAAGTTTTTGATTTAGAAAAATGTTTTGATCGAAATGCGACCATTCTGGAATAAATAAATAAGAAATAATTTTTTCCTGGAGGTTTAAAAAAAGATTTGAGTCGGGCCAGTCAGGTAGTGATCGAACAACATTTTCCTAAAAATGGGCATCTTCTTTTAATTATAGATTTGCAGTACTGGAATCTGTCGTTAGAATATTTCAAAAAAATTATGCATACATTTGTTGGACTTCCTAGACGTTATATCACAGTAATACAATGAACAGTGAAAAAGAAAATATATAAAAGATTTTCTTTTTCACTATTTACTGTAAGTGTGGTTCTGAATACATGTATTTTACACAAGAAAATATATGGCGTGATCTAGTCAAATTATTCCACAACTTCAGGGAATATATCTTTTTATCAATTTGAATAGAGAATTGATATATATTTTTTTTTAGAAAAGTGTTTGTCGAAAATTAATATCTATATGTATATGTCAACATTCATTTTCATGGAATAATAATGATAGACCAATAAAAATTAATGTGCAATAATGCTTAGGTTTACGCACAGCATAAGATCTTTATTTACCTTGAATTTTTTTGCTTTGATAGTCTATAAAAAAAAATTCTCTAAAAAGGTTGTACATTGTTAGCATTAACATTTGTAAAAGTACATATAATTCGAGGTGGTTACATTGATAGATAATTGAACCCAGTTCATGTTGATTTTAAAGAGAGTGCAACACACAATATAAATATTTAATACACCATTTATGGTCATTTATAAGATTGCTAATCAGCAAAAAGTTGGTACAAATCAGTCAGTAATTAATGATACTAGATTTACAAGTTACACTTAACTTTACAATGATATATGAGGTATCTTAAATATGGGTCAGTAGTCTGAAATCTTCTGGTTTGAGTTGAAAACATCTCTTCCTTTGGTCTGAAAGCCTCACACGAGAAACCGTGCTTACTTGTCTTTGCCTGGAGCAAAAACATCCATGTAAGAGTACTTTATAATAAAATCTTAACACTTGGTTTAAAAAAAAAATAACGCACTAATTTTCAGCTGCGGTTAAATCTATTTGTTTATATTATGCATGCGTTGCTAATGGTGTTATGTTTAGTTTTCCAAAAGTTGGGAGAAGGTTAAAGACTTTTAAAGTAAAATTCAATCAACTTGACAAGGTTCTTTATTTTATCAGAAATATATTAGAACCCTCTTCACAAATCAAAGTACTGAAAGCACTCATGGGAGTTGAACATGGTGTAAATAAAATCTTTGATCGGGAGGTTAAGTGAGTGAACAATATTACATGTTTTAATTATTATTATGTCTGAATTTTCAAATACAGACATTTGAGTTTGAACAATCTTGATCGAGAAAGACATTCAGAGACATTGAATAGCAAAAAATGCATGGGCCATAATGCTTGCCTGCCTACATTAGTCCTTTTTTATACCCCTGCTTGAAAAGCGGGAGGGAATTTATTAATCGTGATTTCTGTCCATCTGTTTGTTACACTTTAGGTATACCCATCTCTTATCCGCAACTCCTCTAACACCACTGAACAAAATTTTCATAGAATCTTTATTACATATTGCCGTTGTGCTTCTATTACTTTTTCATCCTACACATATTTTGGGGTTCCCATTGCAAAACATGCACACTGCCATTATATTCATATTAGAGGCGGTTGATCATTTATATCACTGCTCACAGTCTTCAAATTTGTAATATATTTTTCCTTTGCACCTTTACCCATGTGTTATGAAAATTTCAGTTTCGCAGAATAATTATCAATGTTGATAAAATGTGGATTTTAACACAGCATCCTTTTAAGAGCTAACAGGTTTGTTGTATAAAACTTCTCTGTGAATGAAAATGTATTTCAATTACACGAACATTATACATGGAGTACGTCAGAACTTAATCTTTTTTAATATTGTGAAGAAAAGAGCAATACCAAGTTAAAAACAAATATTTATTGACAAAACATAAAAACAGTGGTATATGCGAGAGTTTGTGTGCGTACAAATTATCGGGTATGTAAATGAGGTTTTTCTTTTATTAAAAAAATATACTTCATGTTGTTGTTTTTTAATCGCGATTTTACGAAAACATCGGTGTCCGTTTTTTGGTTTTAATATTTATAACAGATACTAGTTTTACCGCTTTTGGCAGGTGATACTGCTGAGTAAGCAATAAATACGCACGTTTCCTAAAGTTTTTATGCATTAACTAATTCAATTAAACCATGAAAATGTTCATGAAAAGTTTGAATATGACTAAATTTAACGTTTGCCGTCAATACGTAGAGTTGTCGTTCGTATCTCTTTCAGTGTATGACGCTACACTAAAAATGAGTTCCATTACGAAAAACTTACATGGTTCTTTATAATTTAGTTTAACATATGTACTTTGAACGAATTCTAATATTCAAAATAAGATTACTTTATCATTACATTTACTTACATTATGGAAATTAGATTAATTCCGGAGAAAATGACATGAACTATTTGTCGTGGATGTTTATGCATGTTTTCTGTTGAATATCATCGGAGTAAATCAGCCGACACAGTAGCCTCGCTTTCGTCTCTATGTAATCAACACAAATTACTGCGCATGTTAAATACGTGATGACCATGGGAGATTGAACATAGTTCAACTCCCAAAAATGAAGAGGTTTCCTTAATCACGTGCACGTTTTTAAGTATGGATTGTGCACGTTAAAGCATTTTTTTTTTACATGTAGTTTGTCAATACCCTGCCAAGGGTTCATAAAACAGACAATATTTCAATCGACAGTGAAATAGGTTTTTGTCCTAATTTTTCTGTTAACAATTACTTTTGCGACGCAATTGAAAAACATTTTAATTTTGGATTTAAGATCAACACAAAGACTTTTGCTTCAATTTAAGATGTTCCCGGGATCATATTTATACTCCCCCTTAAAATAGCGTTTCTTTTTTATTCTTTTCATACTATAAGTATCCTTTTTACACAGACAAATACGATGCTTGATGTCAATTTAACTCTCGAGTACATTATTTATTTAATCAAGCTGATTATGGATTAACGTTTTCTTTCTTTATGTATATTTTTTGTTTTTAAAGAGTATTTTTATAAATTGTATTGCTGGTTTACGAAGCGTTCAAGAATTTTCACTCCATACGTCGGTGAAGGCCTTCAAAATACCCTCATTCGTCTATTAGGACCATTGAGCAGTGAGGGCACTAAAATGTGCCAACGCCCACCGTGACACAGATTCATCCGAATGACCTGCAGCTTTCACTTAAACGTGCCATAGTCGCCAGCGTGGCGCAGTGGTTAGAGCGTCTGCTCTGGAGCCACAAAGTAAGAGTTGATCCTTACGTCGCGGCTTTTAATCCCACTATGGGACATGGAGACCGGTGCTTCGGATGAGACCGTATAAACCGAGGTCCCGTGTCGCAGTAGGTGCTGGTACGAAAAAGATCCCTCCCTGCTTAATTGCCATGGGTGCCGAGTAAAGGACAAAATTTGCAACTTTCCATCGGCAAGTGGTGGCGTCTGCATATGAGTGCCCTGCGCTTGGCGATGGAATAGTTGCTTTAGTGCCTTTTTTTTTTATCGACTTCGGTCAGTCGCAGTCGCGACCGTACGTGATTCCAACACATGACCTTTTGATTAAGGAGCGAGCGCTCTACCGTCTGAGCTACCGTGGTAGTCAAGAAGAATTTTAAAGACATTTTTATATTTTTAAAATTTCTCGAGAAGTATTTATAATGATCCAAAGAAAAGGGTGATATTCCACTTTTTGTCTCATTCTATCTCTTCCTAAGTTTACTAGTATTAATCCAATTCGCAGTATTGATCTTTGGTTCTCCTTAGGTCCTATTTGCTGTCTCTTTTAGTCTCATTTTTACTCTCTTTTTCTGGCTCTCCTTCCCAATAGCTGTCTCTTCCTTTGTTTCTCCTTTGGTCCCATTCTCTGTCTTTCTTTGGTTCTCCTTTCCTGACATTCGTTTTTCTTTCTTCGGTTCTCCTTTGCTCCCATTTGCTTTCTCTTTCTTCGGTTCTCCTTTGGTCCTTTGCTCCCATTTGCTTTCTCTTTCTTCGGTTCTCCTTTGGTCTCATTTGCTTTCTCTTTCTTTAATTCCCCTTTAGTCACGTTTACTATGTGGTATTTTTGTCGTCCACTTTATTTTTGTCCTTCCGTTTTTCTTACCATTTACTGTCTCTTCCTTCGGTTTTCCTTAGGTCCTATTCGCTTTCCTCCTTACTCCTTTAATTTGAAGCTGGTTGTCTTTCTCTCTTTTGCTCTCCTTTCGTTTCAATCACCGTCTCTACTTTGGTTCCCCATTAGCCAAATTTGTTCTCTTCCTTCACTTCCCTTTTCCACTCGCACTTACTTTCTTCCTTTCTTCTTTGGTTCCATTTGCTTTCTTCCCAATCATTTTTCCGGTTCTCCTTCCCCATTTTATCTCTTCCTTCGACTCTTCTTCCAAGTCTCTTTCTTCGGTTTTCCTTGGTGTCATTCGCTTTCTCTTTTTTCGGACCTCCTTTGGTACCATTTGTTTTATCTTTGGTTCTCCATTTGGTCTTATTCTTCATGTCTTCAGTTCTTCTTTGGTCCAGTTTGCTGTCTCTTTCGTTACATAGGTTACTTTCGCTCTCATAAGTTTTTCTTAGGTCCCAATTTTTGTCTCTTCGGTTTTACTTTGGTCTTATTCTGTGTCTCTTTTTTCGGCTCTTCTGTGATCCCATATGCTTTCTGGACTTGACAAGGTAAAAAACTCAATAGGTGTTCTGTAAAATCACATATTTTCGAGGGGTAAAATTTTCGTGATTCGAGCAAAATCTCTTGGTTCGTGGGGATTTGAATTCGTGGATGAAGAATTTTGAGTAGTTATGTATGTAACATTTTACATTTCGTTGTGGACATGAATTCGTTGGTCTCTTCACACCTCGAAAACAACAAAAATTAAACCCTCACGAAAATTTCTGATTTCACAGTAATCAATGACACACGTACGTCATGCTTTTGAAAATTCTTAATGTTATTTGTATTGAGTTAAAAAAAACTACGTATTTTTTTGGTGTTAGATTATATCTGTGTCACGATTAAAAAAGATTTGGCTTTTTCGGACTTAATATAAATTAATGTTCGAGTAATCCTTTCGGACAGTCAGAGATGAACAGGTATTTCCTTCACTAACATCTTTGATATTTATTGATCATCAGTCTTTCATCATAATAATCCTTTTATGTAGAAGCAGATTTCATTCAAATTCTTATGAATGAGATTACACGTGTTGTTATTCGCTACTCGACATTTAGATACATCAACAACATATTATTAATGAACTATTGTTACATATATATGTACTTCAGTATTTCCATTCATTTGACGGCACGATAACCAAGTGAGCTCGAATTAAAAGATATCACAGGATCTGACACCCCTGTTTCATATTTGGATCTTTTACAAAAAAAAGACGTTAATGAAAACCTAACAACAGAGCTTATAAGATTAATGATGAACGTGATGACGAACTCTTCAAATGTCAAATTCCATTATCTTATGCAGCAATATACCCTCATCACTTGCCTAAGAGGTTGATATCTCTCAGTTGATTCGATTTTAAGAATGAACACTTTCTAAAACTAGGTAAGTTATTGACGAACAAGTTGATGAAACAAGAATATCAAGAGTCTCGAGTCATTTTGACCCGTGGTACTGATACATCACAAACCCATGACACAGTCGCCCATGTGGTGCAGTAGTAAAAACCCTGTTCTAGAGTCGCGTAGTACTGAAGGAGTTGATCCGTGCATTGCGGGTTCTAATCCGACTAAAAAGGGTACAGAACGGTTCTTTAATTAAGATGGTATAAACCAAGTTCCTGTATCGCAGGAGGTGTGAACATAAATAAAAATCCCTCAACGTCCCGAGTTTCAAATGTAGGACTAAGCCCTCCACCAGAAAGTGGTGGCGTCTCCATGAGTGAACCAATAAAAATAGGGACTTTTAACAGCAAACAATGCAAAACAAAATCAAATCAAAATAAACTCGTATTAAAGTGCATTCCATACCAATTCCACTTATTAAAATATCATAATTCGCATATGACGTTTTATTGTCTGTTTTCTTAGTAAACAATTAAGGAATTTGTCATGTTGATCCAGAATGAGCTTTAGACGGATAATTACACCATAAAATACATGTATATGAAAAAAAATTTATGAAATATGTAACAGTATTACATTATTTCAAGTTTGATATACATGCTTATTTTAATTATATTCATTGGGAGAAATAGCAAATCAATTTCATATATACTGAAATCTTCGTATATTGAAAATAGCTGAAAAGTATTTTAATTATGTCAGTAATATTCATTTGTTTAATATTTTAGTTTCATCTTTAAAAGTGAACGAACCTTAGAACAAAAACCCGGATAAACGGAATCTAAGGTTTTTATATGAAAATAAACGAAAGACCATCTTAAAAAAATGTTTGCTCGCCCTTTCCCGACCCACCATAAAAATTGGGTTTGTAGCAAGTTTTATGAATTAAAAACTCGAGCGAAAATGAATTTGAAATAGGTGATAATGGGAAGGGAAAACTTTGAAATGGATAAAAATATGTTTCCTGAAGGTCAAAAAAGTTCTGTGCCAGTCCATTTTTTGTCTGTGGGTCAAGAAAGGGCAAACAAACAAATTATTTAAAATGAACAAAAATATATCAAAACGTCTTCGTAACAAACAACATTCATGTCTGTTAGACTTACAGATATTCACCCTAACTGATAGATTCTTTAAGCCCCTTTTTAATCGAACCTATTTGAAATTATAAGAAATATGTATGCAATATGATGATTTAAAAAAAATATATTGTCACAAATTCTGATGTAAAGGAAATGAAATATGAAAATAACGAACAGTGATGAAGCTGAGAAGTCCATGGAATCAGGACAAACACGAACCCCTATATAATGAGAGGTGTAATAAGGGGCCATGAAGGAGTAAACATACTCTAGCGACCGGTCACTTCCAACAAGTGCTCCTTGTCATGATGGATTAACCGGAAAATACACAGAAAACTGTGAGTTAAAATAATGACCTAACAATCTGAATGAAATACTTAAGTGAACAATCGACATAATGATAGATAAGATACTAAAATATGAAATAGAGTTGTCAATCTCAGAGGTGCCTTTTACTTGGAATTCAGGTGGCTATATAGAATCAATGTAAGAATGAAAATGAACATTGTTAATTGTTTGTTTGTTCGTTTATTTATTTTCTTTGTTAGTTGTTTAACGTCCCTCACGAGAACTTCTTATTTATATAAGGACTCCACCACTTGCTGATGGAGGGCTGCACATTTATAATTATATACTCGGAGCTCATGGTCATTGAACATTGAGGGATGTTTTTGTGTCGACATCACTCCGACATCAGACCTTGATTTATAACTTCTCATCCGAAAATCCGTAAACTAATCGATACATCTGTGTGTCTAAATGTTGAATTGGAGGTCCTAGCAAATCTTTTTTTTTTTAAGAAATTCAGCTTCACCTTAATACAAAAATTGGTCTGATGATAACAATTATTACCCATTGTTATGCCAACATCTTACACAAACTTTCTCTACACAGGTACTTAAATATGAGGCAAGGTTAGTGAATGGTTGTTTATTTGTTGTCAAAGAAATGTTCCCATGCATACATTTCTTTACAAAAGAGAATAATCAATTAGAATTCTACACTGTTGCTTTAGTCCATCTAGATGTTTATGTATTTGCTTTTAATGAATTTTATAGGGTCTGTAATGGTCTCATTGGCGTTAAAGTTGACTTTCAAACTGTGAAATAAACTATTCAATATTTCTAAAAAATGTTTTTCTTCAGATCTTTATTTTGAAGTCACGCAGCAAAGTTTGATTTGTATTCTAGCATTTACTTTCTTCCCTCTGTCAATCATTCAGGACATAACAGAAATATCTATCACAAAGTATACCCAAACAGTGTTTCCAGAATAAGATACTCATGTGCTGGGTATTTTTTCATTGTCATTGAATTCTCTTTTACAATTTTGCAAAGAAAAAAATGTTCCAATATCTATCGTCAGCTGTGGTAAATATATGACGTTAGCTTTATCTGTCATTGGTTAAGGTCTCATGTCTAAAGCATAAAGCAAAGGTATAATCCTTCTGAATCAAAACATTGTTGTTAAAGAAAAGTGAAACTTGTAATTCATTCTGACAGTGCATGAAAACGTTTGATATTTATAAAGATTTAGGTGTTGTTGAATGGATGGAAATTACTTCCGCTCTTAGCGGATTTCCCCTTACCTCCCAAGGAAAAGATGTTGTGACCCTGAATAGGTCAAATTATCTGTCAATTTTGTTTTATTTCATGGTCCTTTATTTCACGTACAGCAATAAATATAATGAACAATTAAATAACCACATGCATGTAAGAAGAACATATCAAACAATATATTATTACAAACTAAATTCCTAGTAATTAAGGTATGTCATTTATTTTTGTTTTCTTTTTATTAGTAAACAATACGTATTAAACTTGAAAGTTGATTTATTTCTAATTAGAAATGGAACTTATTATCTTTTTAAGGCTTAAAAAAATATAGTTTCTTTAAAATTGTAATTCAAGGTTTCTTAAATGTGACAAGGAGCCTGGGGTTACATGTAAAAGGTGTTATCCGATGGACCCGAAAGTTTCACTTCAAAGTCATTTTTTGCGAGATTTATTCTCAGAACTGCAACGGTATGAATAACACGCGATAGCTATATCTTACAATAAATAATGATTCAACCTTATATTTACATTTTTAACTCCTTGCCTTGACTGTTAATGATATTTGCATTTTAAAAAATCGTTGTTTTATCCTTCGGGTAAGTTATGATTTATGTAAGAGCCATTGCAACAGCTTCTGTTCATTGTGAGCGTGCATTTTGATTTCGCTAATGAATTTGCACTTTTACGTTTAATGCCTTTGATGTCAAAGCAAAAATTGTACTTTAACCTTTTGACCCCCCAGTCCGTGTTATGGTGTTTTGAATGCTGTAGTTTTCCTCACAATTCATAAGCAATATACATGATGAATGTAAATATTCAGTACTAACATGTATTCTTAAACATCCAGTAAATATTTGTTTTAACTAAACGGTACGGTTAAGGAAATAAATGAAATTCCTGCGATCCGACCCACCCCCGACCCCCGAACTGCGCATGGTTTACTTTTTCCTTAAGCTGGGGACACAAATTCTCTGAATTAGCTTGTTTTTTCTCTTTCAAATGAGATCCTTATAACAAACATTCATATTGAGAAATGCTGACGTTATGCAAGGTTGTTGAAAGTTTGTCTTTAACCTGCCACGTTTTAAAATTGGTCTTGCTCCGTTTTTTTTTATCTTTGTGTTCTGAATAGATTAGGAGACATAAACAACTTACGCAAGTGATAGTGGAATATTATATAATTGATCTTAATAATAGAAAAGCTGCTAAAATTTTTTAATTTTTGCCAAATATATGTTTGTTTACGAATTCAAACCGAATTTAAAGCAAAAATGTAGATTTCATAAGAAATTATTAGTAAACGTAATAAAATTCGCTTTTGGAACTGTGTGGGATTAAGCAAAGGTGCTTAGTAATGCAAACATATTAAAATTACATTGAATAGGACTAATGCAATTATTCTTTCTTTTTTATGAGCATAATTGTCATGAACTTTTTAAAATTTTGATTCAACAATGTTTTTTTTAAATTTATTTTCAATCAGAAGTGAAAAGAATTACATGACAAATTAAGGAAAATTAATTTTTTTTTTAAATTGACAATATGATACAATACATGGATATATAAAACGTGAAACATAAATTATATATTCAAGGTCCATACATAAATAGTTTCTATGTAAATGTGATAATTGTCTTGAATTTTGAAATTCGAATGCGAATAACATGTATCAGTGAGAAATAAAATGTTTTAACGAACTCTGAGAAAAGTCAACTCGTATTGCATGCTTGCATCTATATTCCTTTCCGAAATATCAATCCAAAATATCGCCTAACATTAATGTTATAAATCTAAAAACGTCCTCTGAATTGCAAATCTGTATGACAATCAGGTTGTATGATAACATTCAACCATGTTTTATGATTAGATTTAAAACTTTTACGTCTTTATGCAAAGCATGAATGTAAATGCTGACAACCTACAAAAAGATTTTTTGTGAAAGAAATAATGTCATGTTTTTTTTTTTACAACAAATACTACATACCTTTCATAGAGATTTGTAAGGCTATAACTCTGAAAACAAGCATTGTAATTAGTATATATGAAGGATCACTGAGGTTAACAGCTGTTTCACATAAACAACATATGTACACATTTAATTACTATATTAAACAGCTGACTAGTCTATTAGATAAATAAAAGAGGATTGCTACGTTCTATTATTTCAATAAATCACATAAATATCAAGGATTCAAGGGAAAACAAAACATTTAATTTCTTAGTTAAATAATTTCATTTTTTTTATCAGAGAAATAATGTTGCAAAGGTTGCTCTAGAATTTGTTTGCAGGTATATGTAAGGGGTGTTAAGAAAGTTTGTTCCAGGATGAAATATTTTCAAAAATTTCAAAGTAGTGCTTAACTAAAAAGATGAATTTTCAAGTCTGACAAAATCAAAAGAATGTGCTTTGGATTTATAGCAATTCATTTCTTGCAGGTTTTCTTCCATATGGAAATATAGATAACTTCTTTAAAGCACCAAATTCATCTTTTTAGTTAAGCACTACTTTGAAATTTTTGAAAATATTTCATCCTGGAACAAACTTTCTTAACACCCCTTACATATACCTGCAAACAAATTCTAGAGCAACCTTTGCAACATTATTTCTCTGATAAAAAAATGAAATTATTTAACTAAGAAATTAAATGTTTTGTTTTCCCTTGAATCCTTGATATTTATGTGATTTATTGAAATAATAGAACGTAGCAATCCTCTTTTATTTATCTAATAGACTAGTCAGCTGTTTAATATAGTAATTAAATGTGTACATATGTTGTTTATGTGAAACAGCTGTTAACCTCAGTGATCCTTCATATATACTAATTACAATGCTTGTTTTCAGAGTTATAGTCTTACAAATCTCTGTGAAAGGTATGTAGTATTTGTTGTAAAAAAAAAACATGACATCATTTCTTTCACAAAAAATCTTTTTGTAGGTTGTCAGCATTTACATTCATGCTTTGCATAAAGACGAAGACGGAAAAATTGGTTGTAAAAGTTTTAAATCTAATCATAAAACATGGTTGAATGTTATCATACAACCTGATTGTCATACAGTTTATAACATTAATGTTAGGCGATATTTTGGATTGATATTTCGGAAAGGAATATAGATGCAAGCATGCAATACGAGTTGACTTTTCTCAGAGTTCGTTAAAACATTTTATTTCTCACTGATACGTGTTATTCGCATTCGAATTTCAAAATTCAAGACAATTATCACATTTAAATAGAAACTATTTATGTATGGACCTTGAATATATAATTTATGTTTTACGTTTTATATATCCATGTATTGTATCATATTGTCAATTTAAAAAAAAAATTAATTTTCCTTAATTTGTCATGTAATTCTTTTCACTTCTGATTGAAAATAAATTAAAAAAAACATTGTTGAATCAAAATTTTAAAAAGTTCATGACAATTATGCTCATAAAAAAGAAAGAATAATTACATTAGTCCTATTCAATGTAATTTTAATATGTTTCCATTACTAAGCACCTTTGCTTAATCCCACACAGTTCCAAAAGCGAATTTTATTACGTTTACTAATAATTTCTTATGAAATCTACATTTTTGCTTTAAATTCGGTTTGAATTCGTAAACAAACATATATTTGGCAAAAATTAAAAAATTTTAGCAGCTTTTCTATTATTAAGATCAATTATATAATATTCCACTATCATTTGCGTAAGTTGTTTATGTCTCCTTATCTATTCATTATCTATTATCTATCTAACACAAAGGTAAAAAAAAACGGAGCAAGACCAATTTTAAAACGTGGCAGGTTAAAGACAAACTTTCAACAACCTTGCATAACGTCAGCATTTCTCAATATGAATGTTTGTTATAAGGATCTCATTTGAAAGAGAAAAAACAAGCTAATTCAGAGAATTTGTGTCCCCAGCTTAAGGAAAAAGTAAACCATGCGCAGTTCGGGGGTCGGGGGTGGGTCGGATCCCCTTGACTGAATTTGTAGAATTATTAGATGTATACTGAAGCAAATAAAATATGCAAGTATGGATATAAAGGCTTGATTGATTATTCTTTTATTATTATGTGTGTAGAAGATTCTTTTTATATTGAATATTTATCACACTGTAATAATGACTTTATGAGTTTGTACAAGCCAGACCTCATAAATTTTTCATTTCACATGCTGAATACTATCATTTAGTAAATATGTATTTCGAAAAAAGAGATTGGATTTTCCGGGATTCGAACCCTGGCCCTTTCACATGTGAAACGAGAGACGTACCACTTGACCACGGAACCGCTCAAATACGGCGAAAATTATATACAAACATTAAGTCACATACATGTATATATTCACGTTCGATGTACTTTCAAAATTTTACACAATGCATGGTGTCTAATTTAACCTTTATTAAACAGTTCTAATAGATGTAATAAGAATATAAAGTCCGCCGAGAACCTGTTTTATACGTAATAACTCTCCTGCAAGCTCCTGTGCTTAAACTAGCGACATGTAATACAATAAATAAAACATACGGGGCGGGACACTTTGAGAGGGGTGAGAGAGGTCCTAGGGACTTTTGGTATAAAATTACATTGCAAAAGCTCAAAATCCTCTTGAAATATCGCCCGAAAACGATAGTGTTACACACAAACAGAATGTATACATTTATGACCTTGAAGTTTGACCTTTTGACCTCAAAATTTATAGGGATATTTTTTAAGCCACAGGGAGTTGTTATGTAAAATTTCATTGCAAAAGCTCAAAGGGTTCTCGAGATATCGTGTGGAAACGAAAGCGTTACAGACAGACAGAAAGACGGCTCAATAAAGTGGCATACATGCCAATTAGATTAAATTCAAATTATATATATATATATTTTTTACACATGTAGGTATAGATTTATCTGCAATAATGATGAGGTATTAAAAAGCATGAATTTACTATTTCATTTCACTACATGTAATTGCATTTCGCAATAATAAATATAACATCATTGAAAAAAAGTTGAGATAACTCTATCTTACACACAAACCAAAACTTTTGCCCTTTATGTGGGTGAAGTTCTTTTTTTCTTCATCGTACATCGCAATGGAATTGGGGAATCTATTTCTCACATCAAACAAAGGTGACACAGCATGCGTCAGCTAATAGCCAATAATATTGCTCATAGCTTAACTCCTCTAAATGGAATATGTCATCTTTGATAACCTGATATAGTAATGATTTAGATACTATGTTTTCACATTAATTACTAGTAAACTGCTGGCCACATTTAATCATAAACTGGGGTCATCAACATTATACTTTGCTATTATTAGAAAATGATTCAATCATAGGGCCATTTATTTCAAAACAATGGCACGTTGCATAGAAGATGCCCACTTTAGACATATGTCTTGTCCATTTGCCTGTCTTCTGGTCTTAAGACTCATGTCTTAAAAATGACAGTCTTATCATTATAAATGATTTCTGGTGGGTTTTTTTATATTTATCAATATATCTTTCATATTGAAGCAAAAGATTTTATGAATTTATGAACATCATTGCATTTATACTTCATTACAGCAAAATTTAGCACACCTAGGCCTGAATGTTAATTATTAAGAATATCATAAATACCGACATGACCATGACATTTCAAGATCTCTTCAGTGTAATCATAATTAATTAATTAACAAGTAATCTTTAGCTGCAGTTTCTAAGTTCTTACTTAATTTAGAAATTTTTTATTTTGTTTTTAATTTATTGTCATCCATCGTCGCGATATTAAAAAAGAAACACATACTACTATGTTTGAGAATCAGGTTTTAGTTCATACTAAATCAACATAAGTACCTTAGCTTCAACCATGAAGACTAAATTATTAAGGAAGTTCTTCCTTAAAAAAAAAATATTGTAAGATGCCTCCTCTTTTAAAAAAAGAAAAATTAATTTGTTAGGGTTGTATAGAATAAGACAAATATCGAAAACATTTTGTAAAGTAAAATAAAATCAAAGAAAAAATCCCATGCTTAGAACTTCTGCAGAATGATAGGAATGTTCAATTTGAATTTTAATTAATTTATGAATGATATTTATAATCATGCGATACATTCTTTGTAAATTATTTTTTGGTCAAATCTTGTGATTTGTATACCTATATATATAATATGTCACATGTAAATCACAAGTTTATTCAAGATGCTTTCATCTAACATTACCAAGACATATAATTTTGCAAATTCCAATCTTTGCTATGAATTCTAATTACATTATAATATCTAATGAAAATGAACATAATAAGGAATTCAAATTTTAAGTCTAAAAACGAAAAACGTAGTAAAATATTTACCGTATAAAAATTATAGAAATACTGTAAATTGAATTGTATATCATAATACCTAAATTGAAAGAAACGTGTAATAAAAAACCGATAAAATAGAAAATAATTGTGATCGAACCAAAACAAAATCTTGGTCGACAACGTTCGTTAACTTCATATTATAATAGAAGTGTCCGGCGTTTCTTTATTTGCAAACAAAAACCCCCTTCAAAAATAACTATTCATCTTTTAAAGAATTGTTTAACAAAAAATTAATTGAATACACACAATAACTACTCCCTGTCTTGGACTCCATTCGAATTTGAAGGAGGCTGCATTCTATGGACCCTAAATCTTTGGTTTCTTCTGTGACACATATTTTCATCACAGAAATAATGAATTATATAATAATAACACTAACAAAATGCACCCAATGCCTATATAGAATTTATCACGATCAATCTTTACTGTGCTTTGTCATTTTTGTTATCGACATTTCATTCATGATAAAACAAAAGCGGTTTCAAGTTCGGTCCGCATGAAAAAAAAATCAGAATAGAGTGATTATATTAAAAAATGATGTATCTGAAAAAAATCGAAGACAGATCAATCTTATTTTGCAATCTTTCTGTTTCTTTGTTTATTATTTTTTTAACTTCTTCTATATCCTCCGAAAATCAACATAATATTTTTCATTTATTTCTTGTATAATTGAAAGGAAATGAACAAATTAAAAAGTCTTTAAAACCTACATTTACTGATGGAGAAAAAAAAATGTAAATGTTAAATAACATTAAGTTTAATGATTGCTAAGCTTTTTTTTAAATTAGTAATATATAGGCCCTATGTTACAAAAATTAAGTGAAATCAGGAATTTCATTTATTTCCTTAACCGTACCGTTTAGTTAAAACAAATATTTACTGGATGTTTAAGAATACATGTTAGTACTGAATATTTACATTCATCATGTATATTGCTTATGAATTGTGAGGAAAACTACAGCATTCAAAACCCTGTATTCTGATTGTTATCAATCATCAGACACTCCTATACGTTGAGAAAAAATATGTCGTCAGTGTTCATGCATATCTATATTTTTTGTTATGTAATTGAATAATGGAATATTGTAGAATTATGATAAGTTCATTGATTTACTAGCGACCATCTAAGTGATGGCAACGAAATTATTATAACGTAACGTTTCAATTTAAACTAAAAAGTATTTGTAAGACTAAGTTATTCCAGAAATACCAGACCTTATAATGTTATGTTAAAAATGCATCAAATCGAATACTGGACATGTTTCCAATAATTAATGAGCTTTCTGCTCTGGTCGTTATGAACTTGGTGCAGCCACTTCAGTAAATCACAAGGTCACAAAGTCTGAAGTCTTCAGGTGTGTTTATAAAATATTTGATTTTAAATGTTCATTAAACTTAAAAAATATTTTGCTTTGATATTTTTGCTTGTTAATGAAAGTACATGCAAATTTGTTGAATTTATCATTTCATAGATTAGCAATTTTAATGTTCTCATCATTAATTTGAAAACTTAAGTTCCTATTTTGGTTTCAATTAAATCATATCTTACAAAATCAATAAATACATATTTATATGTTAAGAATATTAATTATTGGATAGAAAATAAATATCCATTCGAACTCTCCTATTTCTGTCTACTGTTTAAAACAGCGTCATGTTGGACAGGTTTAGAAATAAGTTAGGGAAGAAAATAAGACTGTATAAAGTAAATTCGAAGCCAAAGAATTATTTTCTTAATAAGAAATTGCAATATGATTTGTAATGTATGTTAAATTAAAATTTCTGGGAAATAAAGACCTTTAAAATATCAGTAAATGTATTTTTCTATCGTTTTAAGGCTTCACAAAAGCAGACATCAAATCAATTCTGACCAAGCATTTCTCTTTTGCAATTAGAAATACGAATATATCTTACAAGAAATATAACGGTATAAAAGATAAGAACTATTTGAGAAAAACTTGAAGAATGCACAAGTAGACTGAATACATGTACATGTAGTTATGTATTTGAAACCGCGTGAGACCGATTCATCATTATTTCCAGCAATAAGTGATAGATTGAAATCCCTTATTTAATTTCATTTTGCTAAAATAAAATTATAATCTAGAGTTTTGCGTTTTAAAAATTACACACATAAATCTTATATGAACAAACAGGTGTTATGATAGCCTTAATTAGCAGGTTTTTGGGAATTTGGTTTAATTATACTAATTGTCCCTTTCTTATGGTACACGAAAAATCCAAGTTGGGGAATATATGTGAAATTAAAGTACAATGTAAAATGTTGTTGGAACATATCATTATCTTATCAATTCTGTAATCAATGTATGAATTATTCATACTGTGGTTAAGGTCGAACAAATAATATACAAGTTTTTTACGATTACTAATTTGATTTTAAATGCGTGAAAAAGGAAGTTTTCGGAACACCCTTTCTTAATGTATTCTTGTAACATGTCTGTTAGATCATTGGCATGTATGCCACTTTATTGATGTTTTAATAAAGAAACGAAGTAATAAAAATAATTGTTTTCTTGTATTTTTCATGTTATACTTTCTTACTTTACTTTTGGAAAATTATTTTACATTTTAAACTTTATGACTTAATGTTTGCAGTTTATAATGATCTAATGATAAAAGTAGGAGCATGTCTCTAAATTAAAATCTATATTGTTTACGATCTCATTGACTTTTGATCTTTTGAAATATCAAGGAAGAAAACTGTGTCTTATTTTTTTATTTCCTGAACGCTTGTTTCCTTTTCCGTATTTCGTCACCATTAACTTTTTCATTTCATGTTCGTATTCCATGAAATATATACTTATATACTATATAACGTTTGCAGATATTTTTAAAAGTTTTTGTTTTTATTTTATTTATTTCATCATTGATAGCTTACTTAATTTTAGATTAGTTTTCATAAGTAGGTAATCTTTTTTATGAACATCCATTGGTTTCAAATGCAATTGAAAATAAACGTAATGCTAACTTGGAAGGAAGACAAGGAAAAATCCTTTGAAAGAAAATATTTGGAGACTACATGCACATACAAGTCATCATGGATATTCGTTTTATTCTTCTTTATACGAGGATCAATCTTCATATAACTACAAGCATTACAAGGTGTTTGCACATATTTTCACAGAACCCCTTTCTGCACTCAACGCTAAAAGCTAGAATGTTCTCAGCATATCTTTATGCATGTTTTAATTAACGCTCGGTCATTGGTTGGGGGAAGGGTTGATTCATGAATGTAGAGGCCAACAAAGTATACAACTTTCGTCTGAAAAAATTCTTAATACTTTCTGGCAAATGTTTAACAAAGGATAAACGGTGCTAACATATAATCTTTATGTCCTGATAAACACAGGAGAGTTATCTCAGGTGCAGTGATTTTTGTACATTAATGTGACTCGGAAACAAATCCGGGAAAAACCCAATAATTAAAATTTTTGACATTTTTTCAAACATGCCATGGCAATGCACAAGATAAAACTCTGCCGCTCAAGATACTGAAGGGTCACAGAATTGTAGAACGGACTCTGGTACTTGTGTTCAATAATCCAGAGGGGAAAAAAGAATAAGATAGAATACATGATCAGTACGTACTGGTCCCTGCCGACAAAGCAGGTTACAACATTGTCTTCGTTTGTAAACATTATTGACTTGATATTGAATACTGTTCGTTATCTCCATATCCTTCGTTTCAGAATTTTGATTTTCATCTTTGGATTAAATATGTTTTCTGTAAAAGCCCACTAGTTTTCCGACATTTTCTCATATTAATTGCAGTGGCCCAATCATATCATGGAATAAGATTAGTGGTTTCATGTAGATGTGCAATAAGGTTTCTAAATTTTAATTTTCACCGTAGGGACCAGAATTGGTTGTTAAAAAGTAATAGTATCAACAAAAACACAGTTCCTGTTTTCTGTAATCAATGTATGAATTATTCATACTGTGGTTAAGGTCGAACAAATAATATACAAGTTTTTTACGATTACTAATTTGATTTTAAATGCGTGAAAAAGGAAGTTTTCGGAACACCCTTTCTTAATGTATTCTTGTAACATGTCTGTTAGATCTTGGAAATTGTTGACTGTATTAAAGTTATCCAGAGTATATTCTAAATTTATGGAAAATTATTTTCAAAAAATGAACAAAGTTTTAGCAGTAAATATTTGACGTTATAAAGTGACATAAATATGATGTAAATTTCATTGAAATCATATATCCAGTTTTAAAAAAAGAAATTGATAAATAAAGAATTCATAAACTTTCAGCAGATGATATTCGATTATGAAGTGGCTTGAAACTCATAACGGATAATCAGTTGATACTTTTATCTATGTTAATGGTTTTGTTCAAGAAAAATTGCAATCAGTCCCAAATATTTAAAACTATCATTTCAATCTTAACTCAGCTGCCTTAACACTCAACTTTTGATAAAGACAAAACTAGATTAAAATGTTTGATTTAAAAGAACACCATGAAATTGCAGTATAACAAGGACACACTTCAATCAGTACCACTTTACTGTTTTAGCATCATGAGAATAATTGATTTTACTAAATAAAAAGAAAAAATATAGTCTTTTGAAAATTTGAACATAAGAGATATCATGACCTTTTTCTACTCACGTTTGACAACATGACTTGGATTCCCCATTAAGATTTGTTACTGTGTTTCCTACATAAGATCCCGTGCCATGTGAATGAGAGTGTTCTCCGACTGGTTTCACAACCGGCATAAATCTTAGACTCCTCTGAGTATTAAACAATCCGGGGTACATTTCCAGCACGGCCCTGCTGAGAACCCTGGGGTTCAGTCTGTTACAGAGGCACATTCTCTGGAAGGGGTTTATCCTCCGCCTCACATTGTGAAATGTCTGATGGGTGCCGCTGACAGTGAAGTTCACACAACCAAAATAGCCAAGGAACAGTACAGAATAATTTAAATACTTGGAGTTCATTCTAAGGGAGAAAAAAAGCATACAAAAGTTAATTGTCGGTCTACAGACAATGAATGATAAACGTGATGAATAGTGTTTTAAACATAAGTTTACCTGATTTGATTGAATGTATTCTATTCTAGTGGATTTCAAATAAGTAGAAAGAACCGTCGAATCACGATGAATGGAAACGTTTAGAGAACTTTTTACCCTTACATTGTAATTCGGCGTGAATAAATGACTGAGTCCAGTTATCACATCAATGTCTGATTTGAGACTATTGATCAGTGATCTCCACAGTCTCTATTAATCTACACCTTGATGAGAAAAGAGGGCTGGCCTAATGCTTGACAGACGGATCATGCATAGCAAAAGACGGTTGTGGTTGTGTCTGTACGACAAATAAATGTCACACAACTATATCAAGCTTATAGGCCCTTAAGGAGCTTAAAATCTACCATGAAAAATTATTTATTTTCATCTTCAATTTTGGACTTAATTTGGAATGTTGTGGTCACGTGGTATTTCAACACGTGCTGTAAGGAATTTGTGTAATTAGTAAAAATTACAACCGCTTTCGTAACAAACCTTATAAACGCAAAAATATCTTCAAAGGCATAATACCGATTTCTGTACTTATGAATGACACGTCTACATTTATTTATATCTCGATCATTTAAATTCATTAAATTTCAAAAAATGTTACATACGTGCATGTGTTTCATAAAGTACCCACTTTTTAAATATTTAGTCAAGAGAAGTCAGTTATTTATATACAGCAAACTGATTGGGTTAATTAATGTTGTACTTCATTGTGGTGAGAAATAAATGCAAAGGGCAATGTCAAACAATCTATGACAATACATCGCTTTGCAATCTTGAATATTTGTATGTTCGAAAACTGTTAACGTCACGGAAAATAAACCTTCCTACTCTGTGTTGAAGCAATGAAAACTACGTGTTAAATCCAACTGACTGGGGAAAATTCCCCTTTTAGATAACAAGGTTTTCTTTCAATTTTAAGATAAATGATGATCATTTCTCACCTAGAGGAGGCAAATAAGTCAAAAAATTACTGTTCACTTTTTTGGGTAAAAAATGGGGAAAACTGTGTTTATGTCATAATTATTCAGCATCTGAATAATGAAAATAACGATATTTTAAAACTGTAATTAATGACTTTTCCCCGACAAAACTTTTGTCTTGTTGCCTTAAGTAAGTGAAGCTACTCCATAATATGCTCAATAGTACTTAGTCTAGTGTTGTAGTGCGAAATTTTCCCCATCAAAACCATTCTGCTGCTTGTCTGTGATAATTTAAAGGTAAGAGCAAAAAAAAGCAAAACAAATTAATGATGAAGATTATGCATACATTGTATATTGTATAACCTGGGTGTAATGCCTAATTTTTTTTTCTAAAGGATGTTCCTATGTCTTACTTCCAAGGTAACGTCACATCTACTTCCAATTTCATATGAGACTGCTGAAAGTATATATAAAGAAAAATTCAAAGTTACATGCTTATGATAACTATTAAATGCATATTTTTTCAAATAATATACTGCTGCTAGACAATTTATCACACGAAAACTATAATGGATTTTGCAACTTTATGTTAGTTTTCACATTGTGGATCGATATATTCTTTTCTGATGTAAATTACACACCGTTTGCTCGAATTAAAGATATTAAATTTTCAAGTAAAATATCCAAGTATGAAACATATGTGTCAGACTCTGTGGTATCTTTTATCTCAAGCTCACCAGGATAATTGTATCGCGTAAATCAATGAACTTATCATAATTCTACAATATTCCATTATTCAATTACATAAAAAAAAATATAGATATGCATGAACACTGACGACATATTTTTTCTCAACGTATAGGAGTGTCTGATGATTGATAACAATCAGAATACAGGGTTTCTTTTATGCTTTGACAGCTGGAAATGTGCATCAACTCTCCTCAATTTATTATTCATATAGTTATCTTAATATATGGTTTGTATTCTCATAATGTATAAGTATTACTAAATAAATAATAATGCATTGACTATTTTTTTATTGTATTTACAGGAATTATGCTTTTGAAATACTCAACAAAACCAAAGAGAACGGCAATCAACTTAGTGTTGTTCACTTTGATCATCAGTATCAATTTGTTCCAGTTGGTCGATGTGTGTAGGTATCATATTTAGACAAAGTTTTATCTTAATGCGGTTTTCTATTTCCAGTTAGTAAAAAAAGTAAAAAAGATATCATGGACATCAACATTGATGAATGTTTTAAATATTTGTTTTAGGTCGAATTCGCCTGGAAAGTGTGGTTGGGGATCTTGTGTACAGATGTACAGACATTATTGGATGTTGGTGTGGGACGATGATTTAACTCATTTCCCGCCCGTTAGGTTTATCCCGGTAGAAATCCCCTCTCACTGTGAATGTGTCAATGTTGGAAGGAAAGGATGATACATGCTTAAAGTTTGATATGCTATATGAACGAAGGCGACTATTGGTCAAAGTTTGGTTTGAGTTTCCTGGACCAATTAGAGAGTATCTCTCAGTGACGTACCAGCAGGCACTACGACCCAAACACAGATAAAGGACATTAACTACTTTACAGGACCTTTATATAGGCTGCACTTTAATCATGTGGTGAAATTTGCTGTTTGATATATGACCTTAACTTTTCTGTCGGAGTGAACTTCCTTACGCTTGTCATAACTTATTCGAACATTTCCGTCGGTTCTCGGCCATGTATTGTGTTCTGTTAGAAGATGAGTTTTTTTTCAGTTGTCATTGTGATGAGCATTTACTGAATGACGTGGACTCTGATTTTAAGAGGTCTACCTGTTAAAATCATTCACTATGGGGGAATGATTTTGTATAATTTATTATCTGTTTGAGTTTTTATTTGACATTCATTTATATTTTAAGGCGTTCATATACTAATGGTTTTTGTCGATTCATCCTTCCAATAAATCTTAACTTGTCAACGAACAATAATCAATTTATTTCTTTAGATTAATAAAATATTCAAATTCAGTAGTCTTGATCATCAATTGAGCTTCAAGGAAAATGTCTTGAATTGGGGATAAAAAAAACAGGTCAGGTTAGGACACAGTAGTCATATCTTCACCTATCCTATTGGCAAGTCTAAAGCCTGCTTGTTAAGAGCCCTATAAAATTTTAAAAAGATAACTAGACAAACAGAACTATTGCTAACAAAAAAATATATACATGAATATCGACTAGAACTATGAACCATGATAAAAGTATTTGCCGCCATACATTTTCTGACAGGACTCCTATGATAAGATAACACGGAAAGTACACGTGTCACTGAGAGGTATTCTATTTTTAAAGAAATATTGTTGGAGGAATGAACAATTGGTTTGAATATGACCAGTGAATTCACTCTCTGTCCAGCTTGTGGTAAACTCTTCGTGGATCCTGTTACCTTGAACTGTTTCCATACTTTCTGTTTGAAATGCATAACAAACATTAAAGGAAAGTACGTTTGTACTCTGTGTGACAAAGAGGATATCAAAGACGGACAAAGTTGCTTCCAAAAAGACAATTTCATGGAAACATTTTGTGACGTCATTAGGATGGAGAGGAAGCTAAGTGACGTATGTTTTTCTTGCACTGAATCAAGTGCTGTGAATTATTGTTTTACCTGTCAGAACTCCTATTGTGTAGATTGTTCTAAGTTACATCAATCAAAATGTAATAATAAACACAAAATCTTACCATTTACTTCTGTTCTCGAATGTGGATTTGATCAAAGAAAATCGCAACCGGACTTATGTGAATTACATCAGTTGGATGTTTCACAATTTTGCATGACCTGTAAGAATCTCGTATGTGGGGATTGTGTCATTTCGGATCACAGGGGGCATTGGTGTCTTCCTACCCACAAAGCTCTGACACAGTGTGCTAGTGACATAAAGGGGACAGCAAAATCCCTGAAAAGTTTCCATCAACAGTTTCATAAACAAACTATGCTTGTTTTGGAGTATTTATCACTAGAAGAAAAAAGAATTCAAACTGAAATCAAACTTATGTTTGAAAGTATACGGAAACAGTTAGACGAAAGAGAGAAACTGTTAATCAAGGACGTTAAGCTTGTATTTGACAAGGAGAAGAAATGTTTAGAAGAGCAAGAAAAAAGGTCTTCCAGAATGTGTTCTTCCGCATCCGCTGCAAGTTCTAAGCTAACATTAATTAACAAATATGGCACTGCCACAGAGATGCTGTCCTATCACGCCAAGGTCAAGGATAGCGACCTAACGAAATACATCGAGTCCAATGTGCAACTACTCCCAAAAGCTGTCGTATATCAATCATCTTCATTGATGTCTGAAATTGACACTCTTCTTGAAAGGTTGAATTGCGCCATCTCTTACCAGAGAGGGGATTATGTGAGGCGATTACTGAACAGGTAACAAGTCCTACGCCTTACATTAATCAATCCATCAAAATCATCAATGATGAATCAATTCTAATACACTGAAAAGCACTCATTAATAAAAATGTGTAATACTGTTTAATTCATGAAAATCTTTTTTATTTCTTTTTTTCCATATGATTTGTACTTTAATGAATATCATCACAATAACAAATTTAATATGCGAATAGACATTTAGACATTTACAAGAAAGACAGTAATAAAACCTATTTGTATAATACAAATAAGATGTCGTTTAACAACAGCTACAACCATGTATTGCATCAATCCCGAATAATTATTATTCACACTTATTTCAGTTTATGACTTTTATGATCTTCAAGTTCATCCATTTGTTTCATATTTCTCCTCTAAGGTACTTGTGATCTTATCTGGTCTTGAGAGACCTTAGTGTGTCCGACATTCGTCATTGTGAAATTTGTTTTGTCATTTTAAAGCAAATTAATAAATGATTGATTTACAATAAAGAAAAAAATTCAGGAATTTTGTTGGGAGTTTTGTTTTATGAGTTGCTATTTACTTAACATAACCAAAATTGGTTGATTGATTTAATCAAAACATGAGAGAGAGAAATTATTGGCATTCTTGAAAATTTTTCGTGATATCTATCCAAAAAAAGAATTTTTTAATGTGATGAAATGAAAAATATATGAATTAGTAAAATATCATAAAATATTATATTTTACACATACATTTTTTTCTGCATTGAATTATAAGCTTTAATGCTGAAATAAAATATATTTCAAAGAAAAAATATAAAGATAATAATTGAGACTAAAATGATAGACAGAAATTTTAGAGTAATAGTCTAAGTGACGACATTTTGCATATACAAATTACTAGTATACATTTTCTAGTAAAAAAAAAAATATAATTAAGATTTCATAACAAATTTAATATGCTATTTTCACTGAAATGAGTTTATGATCCAAATTAAAGTGACAATCAAAATGATTTGTTTTATTCTTTTGTTTTGTAAAAACTCTAATTTATGTATTATGTTTTCGGTATATTGACACATTTCGTATGTTACTCAAAATAGCATTGTAGTAAACAAGGTAATTTGTACATTTATCAGCAAAGATATCCGACACAAATTTAAAATTATATTTTTGATTGAAACCAGTCACTGGAGAGCAAGCTCAATCAATCCTTTCAGTTGTGAATGTTTTAAAGATTTTTTTTCATTTATACAATTGATTTTTGAGTTCCATGTTTTAATTTTAATAATAAAAGAAGAAATTATCCATTCGTGCCTTTTTTGACAATAAAGTATTGGGATTAAATGTCTAAATTGTAAGTTATAGTCATTCTTTTCATTTTTGATCCCAGTGACTTTCACAACGGATCATGGACAAGAGCCTCAGAATGCCCTTTGATCAAAACTACTTCTATCACAAATACCGTTTTACTTTTAACCTTTTGTTAATAACAGGTACAAAGATAGTCTGGACAAAAATGTTATTATTTACAATAATTTTTTGCGGCCTTGTATAATTTTTAATTAGATCATATTAACTTTTTTTAGATTTTAATTTTTTTTCAATCACAAATATACCAAATAATGTTGACCCTCCCAATGTCTTATGTTATTAGGTCAGGTTAGGACACAGTAGTCATATCTTCACCTATCCTATTGGCAAGTCTAAAGCCTGCTTGTTAAGAGCCCTATGAAATTTTAAAAAGATAACTAGACAAACAGAACTATTGCTAACAAAAAAATATATACATGAATATCGACTAGAACTATGAACCATGATAAAAGTATTTGCCACCATGTATTGCATCAATCCCGAATAATTATTATTCACACTTATTTCAGTTTATGACTTTTATGATCTTCAAGTTCATCCATTTGTTTCATATTTCTCCTCTAAGGTACTTGTGATCTTATCTGGTCTTGAGAGACCTTAGTGTGTCCGACATAGCCCTTCAGATTAGCCGTCAAATACACATTATGTGACTCCTGTTTCATCTCTCTTTTTGCAGTTGCAGTGACCGTCTTAAGGACACGTGCTCACACAAGGGAGACAATAAATAACTTGTCAGGGCAGAAATCCATTTAATTTTCCGTCAACCAGACTGGATCTTCTGCTTGTGCTTAGTGGTCTTCGGATGAATCCATTTCTTGAGTGTGTGATTGATTCCGTTGAGTTAATGGATCCATTGACGGACGGAGTTCGCATGCTATGTGGACCACCATTCATCGGCTCCACCGTCTTTACTCTTGGAGACACTATTTTGGGTGAACGACATTTGGATTTGAATATAGTTATAATAAACACAATCAGAAAGGCCCCTGTAGCACCGCAAGCGCAACCAATCCCAATGCCCAGCATCAAACGATCTGAAAATTTACAAAGCAGTCACATTTACTATTAACTTGCTTTTAATTGTCAATAATTTAAGTTTTAAAACAGTTATCTTGATCTATTCAGGTAAAAAAATGCATCTTGAAAATTAAGGGCCTTGCCCTGGATGATTTATCCCGTCACTTAATTAATGTAGAAAAGGAACATTCATAAGGTCATGAGGATTACAATTTTTTTCTTGTTAAAAAATTAAAGAAGTTTGTACATATTAAAAATGAGGGACATTTCGTTAGAGCGTCACGTGTATTAAAAAGTTTGAGACCAATGGTCTAATAGTAATGGTTTGATTTATGTTGTAGTTCATTATTTGATTATTTGATAACTTATCTTTAAGTTTTATATTATTTAAGAATTATTAAAGTATATAATCAATGTAAAAGGAATTGAGGAATGCAATCAAAAAAGCATTTTAATCGATATATATTGTAAAGTCAAATGAATGAAAGAAGACACAAACTTAAGGAACATACCGGTATTATAATACTAATTTTACATCAGATTTTAGAGAAGGTATCTAAAACAGAAAGGGAGAAAAGGAATCACGAAGAAAAAAATACGATTTCAACAAATACAAATGTTGAAATTTACATATTGCCTTACTTCCGGTTTCAATTGCTTCTCCTGTTTCTTTTATCTACTTATAAGCCTTACATTTAATGCATAACTACTAGTATGTTTAAAAGGATAAGCAGACGGTATATAAATGACAAATGTCCACTTTGAAATGAAATCTTCAATTTGTTTATATTTTTCTTAAGTTGAAAAAAATTTACCCAGATTGAACATAACTTAGTCAAGAGTAATGATCCGAAGTCAATATCGAAAACTCAAACTCAACGTCATAGTCATAAACATGTAAAAAAAAAATCCCAATTCCAAAAACACCACATCTAACACGTGGACCCCCAACACACTCCCAAAAAAATTAACAAAAAGACTGCCCCCTCCTTTGCAAATTATTTTGATAAAACTCTCTTATAATTTTGTGTTATTTAACGCAAAGCTTAGGAATGAAAATCAACTAGCTGAAATATCTAAAGAAATATCGATATATTATTTCTAAATTGATTAAGTAATCAGACAAAAAATTAAATTCTAAATCTGCCAACTTGATTTTTTTTTGTACTACGTCAAACAATTCAGTTCTTGGTGTTGTTAAACAAATGTATCAAGGAATTGAAATTGAAGCCAATTTTCAAGATTGGGAATTCCAAATCTTGTTTGGAGCAAGAGTTCCATAATTTGTCCCGTAAACGTCAAATACTGTACGCTTAGGGTTAGATCATGACTAATTATACATGTATGAATGAACTTTGAAAACTCTAAATAAATCGGTTTACAGACTTCAGACACGTAGTACTGTAGTACCATAAGCAGAAACTGCGTGATTATAGGTACTGAG
Organism: Saccostrea glomerata; assembly: GCA_003671525.1. NCBI lineage: Eukaryota > Metazoa > Mollusca > Bivalvia > Ostreida > Ostreidae > Saccostrea > Saccostrea glomerata. The sequence goes on from PRKT01000244.1 coordinate 631,522, forward strand.
TATTAACCTCATTACATCTATAAGTTTAATCTAATAAAGTGGATTAATACTTGACAGCTTACCGCTTACCGTGTTTACTTAATCCTTTATATCGAATTAATCTCTCTATTTCTAGCTACAGTGTAGTGTGAATCTTACTTAAAAAGATTTTGTAATGAATGAAATCGAATATTTAAGTAAATAATGGTAAACTTTGAATCTAAAATTGTAAGCACTACCACCTATATTATAATCTAATTAAGCCTTTACGATACAAATTGCATATTTCAGTATCAAGTGCTCTATTCTAAGCATGCTGTGAAAGTAGACAAAAGCTGGTTTACCATGTGACATACGCTCAATAATTTGATAGTCACTTGCACTCTATCTTCTAAAACGATCAAATATGTAAACAATTCTTACCAATGTCATTTTCAATATCTAAAATGTTAGGCAAATGGATTAGTCAAGCCGCAGTCCCTAATATTATAAAAAAGATACCATTGCCATATTGTGAGATGTTTGATAAAGATCAAATGATAAAGGTTAAAACAAAAAAATCTATAAAGTTATCATAAAAGTATAACCTTCTGATGACGTCACTGGGTTGGATGATATCACCTCCTCAACATGAGTGTATTTGATTAGAAATCCTGTGTAACTAACAGATCCGTCTGATTTGAATTTAAGGAGGAAACTAGTTCCATTACTGAAGTAAGCACCTGTCACACCATTTGGATATCGAGCGCAAACAGCGGCTAGCTTTGTATTTTCACAAACGTAGTCACCTGGTAATGAGAAATAGATGGCACGTTTCCTTGGATGGATAACCATTAAAACATTTGGAGCATTTAAATATAATGCACGAATTATTTTTTATATATATAATAATTTCTCTTTGATGTTTTGCTTACCATCATATATCTCCAGTGAATCAAAAGCACAGTTGGTTGATGTTTCCACATCGCTGTATATGATTTCAACCTTAACTGTCCCCGAGGAAACAGTAAGCACCCATCGACAGTTGGAACTCCTAAAAATAAAAGTGCTGCGTTTACACGATCAGAGCTACAAAGAAACTTGCCTCTGTCTTCTTGGTATAACCGGTATTTCAAATAATATTGTTATCAAAAATGAGCTTACACATCATATAGCCCTGGAAAGCTTGGCGACGTCAAATATTGTGGCGATGTTGTAGGTGTCAGGGTTTGTTCCGCTGTACATCCTGTTCCAGCTATTGAATTAACAGGAAAGTTAGACATCCATTTTTTTGTTAGTTTCTTTTACATTTTTTTTTCAAAAATACTTATGAATATCTATTTCGCAGCACATTCCTATAATCATTCATTCTTATAATTCCAATCATTGTTTAATTGTTCCAAATTTTAGTGTTTAAGAATAGAGAGAAACAAATAAATCATTAAAACTGTAGTATCAAAACGTATCTGAACAATCAATAAGAAAAATCTCTTTTTGGACATTTGAGCCAAATGTTCACGGAATAAAATTGTTTAAAAATACTTTTAAAAAGAATGAATACATGTATTAGTATTATAAATTATAAAATGTTCTATTTACATAAATCTGCTGCAGAAAAATATGCAGCCTCGAATCCAACCGACTGATTCACAGCATCTGTTGTAAATCTCAATGTCATATACTGTGAAGATGACGTCACTATTTTGTCAGAGGCACCCGTTCCACAAATGTTTGATTTCAATGATGTTCCTGAAACGCTATTACCTATTGTAAATAAACGAAGTGAAACCTGTTGGTGTTATGATGGATAACAATTTCAGAAAATTCTCAGAGAATAGTTAGCTTTTCTGTCGAGTGGACGAATTGCCAATATATGTATAGTTTTTAATTGATAATGTATATTCAATATATCGAAATTATTTCAAAGTATTTGTGTGAAGAATCATTAAGAAATTTTAAGAAAGTACTTGTAAATTTGTAGATGATCAATATCAAGATATGAACATTTAATTTATCATGAGGAATGATGATATAAAGCGTTTTATATTAAATGATTTTTCATGCATTTACTTATTCATTTTTGAGGAATTCTATTTTTTTTTCATTTAAGAAAAGAAGTTTTTTTTGTCTTGCAATGAATGCAGGTGCATATACAACTTTAATTAAATACCTTTATAAACAATTAAAATGCTCAGAATATTTTTGAAATACAAAAATAATCGTTTGGCACGCAATGTCATGACAGTGTCTCTGTAGTCCTCTTTGTATTTGTATTCGTGAGATCAAATTTTGTTTCATATTAGAAAATTATCTTTATTAAAAACATGGCACATACTGTAATTCTTTTAACACTGAATAAATATCAGTGCACTTATGATAATTTGACGTCTTAACCTTCAGTAAATCTTATTCACAATTTAGGGCAATGCGCTATTTTTGTCTGCATGGATCTTTTTTAGCACACTGAGTGAATATTTTTACCAGTACAGAACTCTTATTAAATCTACATTAATTACATTGTAAAGAAGTATTTATTTATACGCTTTGAACAAATACATGGAAATAGAAAAAAAATATGACAAAAGTTGTCTCATCAAAGTTTTAGAACAATTTCTGCAATTGGTCGTCGTAGTTGTTGTTAAGAACAACTTACATGTACTATGATTAAAATTTACATTTCACTACTATGAAATAGTTGTTCATACTCTTTTTTTTTTAAATCTACTGAACATTGAGAAATGCGATCAAAAATATTATTGGTTAATATTTGCATAGCACATTCTCTATGTTTCTACAAAATCAACCATCTGACTTGCCAGAGCATGTCTCTATTCCATCTGACTCCATCTGACTTCATATCTGTCTTATGGTTTTCCTATTTACACGATCTGATTTGTAAGATGTGGCAAGTCACATCTTGCAAATCAGATCATGTAAATAGGGCTTAAGTTGACTTGTCATCCTTAGAATTCAAAAACATTACCCAATCTCAATTTCCTTACCATCATAAATATTGATGCTGTCCCCGCTGCAGGCTACATTATAGTTCGTTATATACAGTACGACTTTGTAATTAGAAGCTCCGCTATCAATGATCCATAAACAGTCTAAATTACTAAAATTAGAAGAAAAAAAGTAAATATAAAAAACATGTATAAAGAACAACATATAAAAAAAATTTCGATGAAGAAGTCATGAATATGTAAAATCAATGAAATCTGGAGATGTGAAACAAGCAGTATTTAAAATAAAAATTCATTTAAACAGGGAGCAGAGAGAATACGGACCTCCAAAATCATCAGAGGTGGGTTCAGATGACAAAGAGGAGTAAGCATTCCCAGTCGCTCTGTACTCTTTGTCATCATCGGGTAAACGATAAAACAATTTGTAATGTCAGCGTGTAAATAATGGCCTAACAATTTACTGAGTATGAAAAAAAAAGTTTTACTCATAAGGTCTATGTATTGTCCGTAGAACTTACAAAATGATGACTTCGAACGAGATTGTCATACTTTAACGTAATGCTTAAAATGAAATGATTGAATAACATTTCAATCACATTCATACATAGATCAGTTAATGCGCATGTAGCTATTTAGGCTAATATCATGTTTCTTTGCATTTTTTAAATTGTTTGTCATTTGTTGCTTGATATGATTCATTTTGTGGTCTTGTGCCTCCTTGACAGGTCCAACTTTTTTAGGATTTTACGTCGTTTATTTATTTATTTTTGTATTCTTTACTTATAGTTCATATACATAATACATAGTAATTTGTATTATTTTTTTGCCTCTAAAGATATTTCTAATAAGTACTTTTTTTTTACTTTTTCCTATCATTAGAAAGGAATAACATATGTGCATGGAGATAACGAACTGTATTCGAGCTCAAAAGTCCATTAAACATTACAAAATAGGAGCAGAGCAAACACGGACCTCCAAAACATCAAAGGCGAGATCAGGTGCCATGGTGGAGTGCGCATCCCCTGCCAACTGGTTATACCCGCCGTGTTCTCCTTGTCATGTTTGGGAAAAATGGGAAAATCCGCAGACAATTCATTGTGTAAATAATGACATAACAATCCTTCTGATAAAAGGTCAGCATTTGACTTAATAATAGATTATATTTGCTGATAAGGTCATTGTATCGAAATTACAAGATGAGGACTTTAAACGAGACTGTTGATATTCTTGTTTCATCAACTTGTTTGTCAATAATTTACCTCGTTTTAGAAATTGTTCATACGTAGAAAATGCTCTTTCGTATCGAATCAACTGAGAGATACATGCATTAACTCCGTATGCAGTTGCCAATTGATTGTTGGAAAACCTGTTCTCCAAAAAACCACATCTAGATATTGTCAATCAGAAAAACAATATATACCTACCTGCTATATGTACCAGCACCACTGTTATAGCCTGCTGATGTGAAGTACTGGATACTTTGGCTAGCACTTAATGATAATGAGGACCCGCTACACTGAGAGAACACTGTAAAAGACATATACGTACGTGCCACACGATCAAATTCATTTAAGGTTAATATTAGAGATCTAAATGTTAATTAAAACTTATAAAATAGCATGCATACTTTTTAACATGATAAAAATTAACTTTATTTACAAGATATTTCTGTCTTTGACGTTTATAAATAAAAAAACACAACATGTTATCATATATATATTGTAGTTTTATATGTAAATAGTGTCTGTTTTCTGAGGATAAGGTTTTTTTTTATTTTAAATATTTGTGATTTTTACTACATGTAGTTGATTTGAAATAAAGTCGAATGATAATGTGAATTTGTATCTGCATGTACTTGGATATAATATGTGCCCTACATTCACATATTTGCATTCTTTCTTAATTACGTTCTCGTCTGTAGAAGAAAATATGTGCTAGCTTTTGCTGAGACACATATGCATTATTTCTTACAGAATTTTATATTCTAAATTATCTGTATATTGCTATTGAAGTATGAAAATATATAAAATATATAGTAAAAGCTGATATGTACGTACACATATATTTTGATGCATGTATACATTGATGCTAAAATCAAAAAATTCAAAGTTCCCTGTAGTTATGCCTTTATTTCATATATAACTGTACATTTATCTGTCCTTACCATGACCGATGAGATTGAGGAGAATTATGCCAACGATTGCTTCACATTTGCTGTTCTGGAGGCGAAAGGACATCTGTGATCTTAAAATATAACAAAGACAATTATGATTGTGTTGTGTTATGTAGAACATTGAATTACAAGTGTAAAAATATAAGAACAATTGTTACATTACTACATTCTTCATTGTTAACCTAACAGACATTCATTCATACATCAAGATACAAGATTCTTTCTTGTGTTCGTTAGTACTTGAACTTTTCAAACTTACAAGCCATTTTTTTCTATGTTTAGCAAAGTTATAACTTGTACAATAATTGGAAGATACAACAGTTTTCACAAGAAAAGTTTAAAAACATAAACAAATTTCCTGAAGGCTTGTCAACTAAACAAATCGTGTCAAGAAACTGGACTTAAATTTCTATCCATACTTTAAAGCTAAGTAAGGGCACTTGCTCTGTGTACAAAAGATTATTATTATTAAGATCTACATATCATTTAACATTTATAATTTTTTCTACACTGCATATGAAAAATCAAAATACCATTTGATAATTAAGGTATAGATTAAACTTAAAATGTTGCGTTCAGGAAGACGAATTCATAAAACCACTTGCCAAACTCTAATCTTTATTGGCAAGATCGTTATTAAACGGTTTCGTTAGTGTTGTTTGCCTTGCTATATCCTTGATTTTCTGTGATCATGTGTTTCTCATGAGTAAAATAAATTGCCTCTGTTGTTCTATGTAATATGCGTGTTTTTCTATGTAATATGCGAAGTTTGCAATCATAAGTACATTTTGTAAGAGTGTAAGGTACAAAGTAAAGAGAATCAATCAAATATATGTGACAAGGTTACGGGATTTTAAACCCTAATATGAACCATCTAAGGAACAAAAACAATGTTACAAGTCATTCTTGATTTTCTGAAACGGACAAGTTTAAACTTTGGAGTGAGATGCTGACAGGAGTTCTAAGCATCACATTTTAGACTCACGTACGCTAAACATTTCTTACCTGCATTATAATTCTAGTAATTAACCCTAGTGACTTCTTTGTGACAGAACCTTGGTGTGTGTAGAATTAACATTATTCACACCATGACATGCTCCACAATAAATCTATTAGATTTGTTAGGGGGCAGGGACCCAAGAAATGCACAAAGACAAGTGACAGCTGACGAGCTCTCTTTGATCTGACCAGGATTTGTTTTCTTTGATTTAGCAGTGTTACAAAAGCATGCACCTGAACTTGAGACATTTCAAAAAATAGATCATACCTTGTAAAAAAGAAAACTCAGTAATGTTAATAATCATTACTTGTCTAATCATCACAGATACGTGAAGTCTGGCAAAAAATCATTACTTTTTATTCATTATATAAATCTAATGAAAACAAAATACAAAATTATATAAATAATAAATTAATTCTTATATAATAACCAAGTAAAGAATTTTTTTTCTTATCTACTATGTAATTGAGTCCTAAGAATAGAGTTTATTTGTGAATATGTAATTCATTTGATTCTCAAAGAAAAATACTACATGAAAAATGAAAAGAAATGATGAAAAGTCAAAAAGTCTTCAGAAAATAATGTCCTGTCACTAAATTTTCTTAATTATACATACATTTGTTTCTTCATGTATATATATAAACACAAGTAAATCACTTATGTTCGTAAAGTACAATAGAAAGAACTATAAAAGTAGAATAAGAAAGATGAATTACCTGGAATTTCAAATTATTTATTCAAACATCATCATTATGTACACAATATTACGCGTAAATGCAGCTTTAGAAAAAAATTGCTTCCAGTTGCATTTATCATTTTAATTTAACATTATGTATACATGATAATGTGGAGCACATCTACATATTTTAACCATCTGATAAACAATCATAAAAAATATCAAATATAGGTAAATCACTAGACTACGTAATTCGTTTCTTCTTAATATTGGATTAGCTTTGAATGGTTTAAAACTTCGTGAGTTTTTTAAAAATCATTTCTTAAAACGTTTCATGTACTTACACATTGAAGTTTTGAAGAACATGATTTATGCACATAGGTTGTTGTCACCTTTATATACTCTGGTAAATTGTACTAAAATCTGCACATGACGAGAATCTGTTTGTTTAACAGAAAAGCAAACATTGTTTTATTTTGATTCATTTACAGGTAAATTAGGTTCAATATTACATAAAGTAATCAAGGTTGGAATCATTCATTAAAAAAGAAACGTTTAAGAATACAAAAAAGACCAATAATTTTAATTATAAGAAGTTTGTCAACACGATAATCTGAAAAAATACGGGCATATAAACTATTTTGTTATTTAAACTAAATACCAGAAAAGCTTATTCTGAAAGATAAAGTTTGCAAGATATATTTCCTAGCAAAGTGCATGGATACAAATTCAATTTATAAGTGAAGACTTTTCAATATAAATCTTACGATCTGTCTAAGTAACAAAATATATCCTTACAATGGGGCAAAATATACCCAAATCCTTTCAAACCAAAAAGAATATACATTAAGTCCAGTACGATTCTAAGCGTTGGCTATTTGAAAAAAAAATCCTAACAGAACTTTCAAACTTTCCAGTTAAGATCGAAAGGGAGAGAAACCAGAATTGAGAAGACAATGAAAAACTGTTAATTTGTTGACAGTTAACATTGTTGTCTCTAAATTTCTTTTTTAAAGGTAGAAAATACAGATGAATTAAGAGAGTAATTTGTTCCTTTGGGATTATAATTGTATGAGGATGACTGGAGTACCACCTCGCCATTATATTAATGATTAGGAATGATTTTTATAGTTCATGATATTTGTTTTATACAAAAGATACACACATATATATATAAGAATGTTTCTCTTTCCTTTCAATGTTACTTTCAGTAAAGATGTTTTGCATACCTACCGCAAAATTGAATTCATCCGCACAAATATGAATATAATGCAGCAGTCAACATAAAGCTGTGGGAAGGTCGGGATAACATGTCACCCAAAATGAAAATTTCAGAGAGTATACGATATGCCCCAGAGTGTAAACTACTCAGTTTTATAAATGTCCAATAATAGAAATTCCATAAGATGAAACACATCTGGCCACCGTCCGTAAGTTTGTCGTAGGACAAAGAGAAGAAACAACAAGTATCCAATTGAATTGTAGACTGATGTCAAGTGATTGGGTCTTAAAACCAAAAACCAACAAATTTGGTTCAGGCTAAACGATTCTAAAGTACCAATATATGGCTACAATTGTGATTTTAAATATTATGAAGTATCTATTTTAGTGTATTAATTGAGAAACTTCAATAAAAAGTTCGCGTCACAGACGAAATATTGGTCTTAGGATTTTAAGGCTCTCGAAGCAATAAGAAAACAAAGTTCTGTATCCACAACTGATTTTTAAATATGGCAGCGCGATTACCTTTATTAGACCTCGGCTCAGGTGAGGGATGCCTCTTGAGGACAAAGATCAACATACCTAGAATCATACCTGGAATTCTTACTTACCTTTGTTTATCTCCTCGTCATGAGAACCGGCAGCCTGGACAATGCATTGTTTATGTAATGAAGTGTTTCTGCGATTTATTTTCTTGTATTTGCAGATCAGTGTTTTCATTTTAATAATGGTCAGTTTAAGGCGGTACAAGATGTATCCTTTCTCAATATTAAATATGAAATAGATACCTGTATCACCTATCAGGCAGATTACAGCTACTTATACTGTTTAAATGATATGCTATCAATGCATGTCATCTCTACTTGGAATTTAAAACAGCCCATTAATATTGATATAATTATTTAAAATACTTCCATAAAGATGAAAAATTGCAAAATGTGCCAGAATTGATGTTAAAATTGCAAAGATCTGTTTGAGGGGAATAATCTGCCTTAAGAAGTGGTTATTATTCTTTAAAGCTTTCCAATCAAGTCATTCAATTTTTAACCATTTTTAAGGAAGGTGGGATAAGATTATACCGATAAATGCAAAAAGAGTTTTACAGACTGCCAAACTGCTGTTCAAGTTTACATGGTAATCTACCAGGTATATACAAGTAGACCACTTCTTATAATTGTATCTGATTTCAGAATATACAGACGTAGCAATAATACAATAAAAATGTTCTTTTTTTCAAAATATTTCAAAAAGTTTAAAATAAGTGGTTTTTATCAAAGGATAATTACTAGATAATTTCTTCTTTTATATGAAAAACTTACCGTTTCTTTTTATATTTGAGGTCAACTGCTGATGTTAAAAATGGGTGCTTTTGAGAAACTAAAGCCTTTTTGTAGACATTTATAGTATCTCAAATTTGTAAAACTGGCAAATACTTCTGAAATACTGAGTACTTCATTGCCTACAATTGATTCACGTAGAACAAAATATCAAGTATAAAAAGGGAAAGTAATCCAGCAGAAGGAAAGAGCGGGTTAAGTTAGGAATAAACCCAAGTTTTTCATGAGCGAATATGAAATCCTTCTTTGGTTTACTTGGCCTAGAAACTCTTTCCTTCACCTGAATTCCTCTTCCTTCTTAATATTTTGTGCCACATAATCCTACATTGATGGTGAAATACTCGGTGTTTCAGAAATATCAGCAGATTTTTTTCAGAATTTCTTACCAATACAAAGTTAAAGGAGGTTTTATAATTTCGACAGCATTCATTTTTTAACATCAGCAAGACAATTAACAGGAAATATACAAGATAAATGGAAGGCTATCCAGAAAAGCTATAGATATTAGTACTTTGCAACTGAATTAATTTAAGGACAATGTGCCTACAGTATAATGGTACTTTTTAAAAAAAAAATCTTTGTTAGATCATTATACAAAGAGCATTTCAAAATGAAATGATAATTCGTCTTCCATATTATGAAGATTACAACAAAACTTTAGGTAAATAAAGCATTGGCAAACGCTCAGACTCTTCGTCACACGTATTTCATAAAGAATTCTTAATAATTATAAACTGATGAGCTTTACAGATAAAAAAAAAAACTATGATAATGAATGAATAAGATGCATTACTTGACCCATTTCAAATTAATGCTCTTAAAACTAATTGGTTGGTTTCTACAATAAACTGAACTCACAATGCAAATGACAAAGCCTATATATTATTTTCGAAGTCTACGGTTAATGGACTTTTTTAAACATGTTGTCCTTGTATTTTATATCAGGACCAACTTTACATTTCACTTTTCAAAACTCGATACACTAGTGTTATGTTCACATTTAGAATAAAATAATTAATACTCTTTTTGCCATGTGCCAGAGAGAAGGTATTTACATATGCATATAATAACTATAGTGTATCAAAAAGTAAAACACAACATCTCATCATACAGATTTTCAGGTCTGACTTGTCCATCCTGATATTGATGGCATTATAATGTTATAGTGAGGATTCTCTATGTACAGGCTTCAGAATATAAATATATCTACATTTATATGGTCAACTGTAAACTGAAGTTATTTTTTCTCAAATTAAAGAGAACATAAAATTAGGAGAAACTATGGAAATTATTGAACTTGTGCCTTTTGAGTTTATTTCAAGAAATAAGTTCAGTTTCATACATGTCAATTTTTATATGTTTGCCGTGGCACGATGGATTTATCATTTAACTTTCAGAAACATGCTTTACATCTCTCTCTCTCTCTCTCTCTCTCTCTCTCTCTCTCTCTCTCGTAAGCAATTAATTTAGAGATCATTATCTTAACTTCAAGAATCGTCTAAATTAAGATTTCTTGAATGAGAAAAACTATTTTAATCATGCTGAAACTAATTTCAAAATATATTAAATATATGAAAAGAGAAAAATCTTACCTTTATCAGGTGCCAAAAGAGTGAAAGTCTGCGGAAATTTTTGTTTCTATCATTTAGAAAATCCTGAATTCACACCTGTATAAAACCTTCAAATGTGACCATCCTATGGGAACAGATTGTATCGGTGTACAGGTCTACCGACAGCGGTCCTTCTGATCCCGGAATAAAGGCAGTAGTGACCGGCAGATTAAGGATAACGGATTAAGATCTAGCTAAAAAGTAGATTAAAGACCATGTACATGTAGATACGTAAACAATCAAATATATTTGATCGTGTTTTATAATCGAACAAGTAAAATGTTTTTAAAAAATATTATCACTCTCATAAGTGAGTTTTCCTGCTCTAGAAATTTCTTGTTGAAGTTATTTTTCCAACAAAATAATAATTTTTAAACCTAAATACATTCTTCTACAGTTATGCATTCTTTTTAGAGCTCAATTAATGGTGGGTAACGTTTTGTTTCCCGTGATAACAATTGTTAAAGGTTGAGAAATTCTTGTAATGCGCTTGTGAAGATCTCTTAACAATGTAAAAATCTCCCTAACAAGATCATCAGCGATCCATAAATCGGCCATCTTCACCACACAACAAAAGACCCTCCCAAAAACCGCAACAGAGGGGAAAAGAGGATTGTGAAATTAGGAAACAATTCTTCTTTATGCAATGATTTTCATAATGACTTATTTTTTTGTGGAGTTCTCGACAGCTTTTTTTTCAGGTAGAGAAATGTTGTCAATGGGGCAATGCGCAGTCACTGTAAAGTTAATGATGGCTCTATAAATGAAATCAATTGTTCAGTTGGCGAGGTCGTCACGAAATCGGCTGATTTCTCAAGTTTTGCGATTTTTATGCCTGTCATTTAATGTTTGCATTGCCTGACATAGTTTTCGTTCACCATGGGTGTTCGGTGTCCATAACTTTGAATTTTTAAAAAGTATACATATTATATCTATAATTTGATTTGAAAATTACATAATCCGTGTCTAATGATGGCTTTTAGAGAAGGAAAGAATAAATCTGCGATACCCATCTAGGTAAGGGTCATACCTGGTGAAGAATCCCTCGGTAAGATGGCAGTCAAAGATAACACTTTGATATGTCG
>PRKT01000244.1:651108-670873 GCA_003671525.1 Saccostrea glomerata
TATACAACAGAACAACACTCTGACAATGGCAATTAATTAAAATAATTTATGAAACCCTTCATATGTCTTCGATTGACTGAAAAGAAATTAGATTGATATAGAGGATGGACATTTCTGACGATGTCTAGTCAATTCGAACCCTGACTCATTCGGACCAGGACACAAGGCTATCAGGCCCTATACTCTATTTGTGTTAAGATTATTATTTTTTGATTTTATTATTATGTTACCGGAGTCGCTCACTTGACCTATATGCAGATCTTTTGACATCGTTTTTCTTGTTCAACGCCATTGTAGCCTTTCAGGCTTTTGATCTTTTTTTTAAATTTGCCTTTAGTTCTTTTTACATGTATTTTTGATTTGTAGAAGAAAGACCATTCACTACTGGAGAAATCTTGTCAAATGCTTTGTGAAAAGTATCCCTCTATGAAATATCCATTAGAAGTGAAGTTGCTGATTTTTATGGATAGAGCTTTGTGTAAGTAGAATGTGAATTCTATTACTTTCTAGGTTCTGAGGTCTGATTGTATATCATTGAATTGTATTTATTTACTTTCTTTTTTCCAAGGTCCTATTGTATATTGTATAAAAGTATTGAACTAGTATCTAGATTACGAGGCCCTCTTGTATATCAGACTGAGAGTATTGATTTACTGCCTATGTTTATTGTATATCATTGTATTATATTTCTACCTAGGTTCTTAGGTCCTTTTGTATATAATTTTATCTAGGTTCTGAGGACCTTTTGCCTACATGGGACCCCCACATGTCAGAGACCATGACCCGGCTCTCGGAGTTAGACAGTGAAAGTGTTACACTGAAAGCTGCCCAGGGATTCCAGTCTCTGTGTGACAAAGATCTCAATCAGGCTAAGGACTGCTTAGTGGAAGGTAATTCTAGGTTTACTCTGAATGATAGGTTTTTTAGGAAAGAATATTTTATCCACGCATATCACAGAGTTGAATTGGACAACAGACACACTTCCCCTTTCAGACCCCTCCAAAATTGATAAAAGAAACCAAACAAAAAAGAAAAAATATTTTTAAAAATAAATGTACCGATTTATATTTCATGGTATTGTGTAACATTTCAATATTTGTAAAATAAATACAACTTCTTTTTCTAAAATGTTGTGCCATTGTGTATCGATTTAGATTTGTTTCAGTTTTAAAACTTAATAAAGATGTGCCCTGATACCTTTCTGCTATACATAGTATATTTCTGTGACAGCTCTGTCAGTGATGTCCTCCACCATCTGTGTACCATACTATCTGTCTCTGACCTACTTTCTGTTCCACAATCTGGCAGATGCTGAATCAACCATCAAGCAGTGTATGTATATTACTTCCAGAATGTTTATCTGTAAATATGTACTGGTAACTGTTGAAGAGAAAAAAATTTTATACAAATTTAACCTTTCGCAATTTAAATTTTTTGAATTTCGACTTTATTGATCAGGTGCCATAAATTTAGGCAAGAAGAGAAGACAACTCACAGTGTCCAGTGGTGTGGTATCCAGGAAAGTAAAAATCCTACAGGTCCGAATCCTTCTACAAATAAGGACCCCAGACTCTCTACAGTCAGCTCTGGCTATTACAGAGGAGGTAAAAAAAATACTAAAAATGTACACAGCTTACATTCTACAAGTAAGGGGTATGTCATTGGTAAAGAAATAATTAAAAATATTTGTTTTGTGACTGATACATGACTTTATATTTCAGCTTTGTGCTGGGGATACAAGTTCACAAGTTTTGATTCTCAGAGGACACATTTTATTAAATTTGAAAAGACTGGAAGAAACTGAGGTAAAAATTATATGTCATTTGTCATCATTACACTTTCACAAACACCAGTCAACTTTTTTATGTCATTCTACATCAAATAGTGCTGAGATCTTGTTTGAAATACAAAAGCTTTGGATTAAATATTTCAAATCAACATAAGTCATTCTAAGAGGTTATACTACTACATCCACAGATCGGAGACACAAACTTTATTTCTTTAATTACAGTTGCATGATAAATCATTCAAACCTGAACTATCTTCTGTAGGAAATCCTCAGTAAGTTAGAAAACAGCACAGATAGAACTGCCCTGGAGGGATATGTCATGTTCTACAGGGTGGAATACACCAAAGCAGCAGCCATGTGAGTGTCCGAAATAACTAAGCATTAAATAGTTAGGGAAATTCTGCTATGTGTAACTGTTACATATAATTACTATTCTTTTCAATTACAGTGAAAAGTGAAAAAAATTATATGGAAATTTTAACTTTCTTTTCACATGTTCTAAAAAAAGAATCCCTTTTCCTCATAATATTCTATTATAATAGCTCTATACATGTACATCTATATTTTCTTTCTGCTGACTGTGTTGTAGATTTTGTGAGTTGATGAAGCAGGAAGCCTCCAGCAGTGAGTTCCACCTGATGCTCAAGTAGGGTCACCAACAGTCCCCCGACCAGACATTCGTACAACAGACAGATAAACAGACAAGCAGCGAACCGTGTTAACATCGTTTTAATACTTTAATCTGATTCAAAACTTTTTTTGTTTTGACTTTTTGTAATGTGAGTATTTTGCAAAGTACCATATAAATTAAGGTCTTTATTGAAATTGAATTGATATGAATTTCAACATTTTAAACACCAGAATTAAAACAGGAAATGTGAAGGGAAAAATTCCCATGCTAGAAACATGTGCAAGATCCATTTCCATTTTCTTTATTTAAGAAAAACAATGAAATTAGGGAATAGATCGTATTTGAGAATGAGAGAGATAGAGAGAGAGAGAGGTGAGAGAGAGATTACCTTGCTTTTTGATTACATCCTTGTTTTTAAAATTTATCCATGATGTTTTTTTTTATTCCATTTCACTTCATTTTAACTAGTAACAACATTTTAATAATCACACATTCCTTTATGTGGTGTGGTTTAAATTTTACTCTTAGGAATTTATGAACCTCAACATAAAAAAAAGTTGTGAGAAAAAAAATCTGATTAAGACAATTGACATAAAACAAAAGTGAATAATTGGGGGTGACTTTAATGGATAGGGGGGAAACAATGCTTCGATAAGTGGTGAAGATAAAATAATCGGGAAATAGGGTAAGAGTTTTTTGAAAGAATAAAACTTTCTTATCCTGAGATTGGATGAATTCTAAGGATAGATTAAATATCTGTTCTACGGTGTGGCTTTGTCTCATGTTACATTTGTCGTGCTTTGAATGGACTTATTAAATTACAGATTTCTTTTTTTAAAACGTTTTACGGCCATGTTCATTCTTCTCAACAAGCATGCATGTGTTCAAATAAATATTACTCTGATAGAAGTATGAATTCGTTGCGAAATTTTTATTTATTTTTTAATTATTAATAATATGTTTTTATTGAAATACATATAGTAGATTAAAGACATGTTCAAATAATCGTAGAAACGTATTTCTTCAACTTTTTTGCCTCGAAAAAAAAACTTTAGTTCATTGTAAAAAATTGAAAATAAATTATTCTTTTAAAATTCTCTGGCAAGTAATATCTTATTAGATTCATTTTCAAAATATTAAAACCATATCCAAATTAATGATAAATGAAAAGTAATAAGCAGAATGAAATATTTATCTTAAAGTCGTAAGTTCTTTTGTTAAACGGGCCCAAGATTTAGATGTACATTAGCTGCAACAATGCTCTTCCTAAAACGAACGAAGGGCTTGCTCTTTATACACCCTCTTTCTAATTGTTTGATGAATTAATGTGCACGTTGTGTAGAGTTGTTGTTGGCCAAAATCAATTTGTTTATAATACATAATTAAACTCCAAAGACTCAACTGAATACCATGGATATGTTGAAATAATTTAATTCTGTTTCTATTCTAGCCTCTGATTCGTAAATATCCATAAAGGAATGCAAATCATTTGGCGTTTCACTGTATATATACGTGTATATGTGTTCACTCAGAAATAATTCGGGAAGTTGAACCAAGGCAGTTGGAGGGAATCAGACTCCAATTAAAGAAGGCTAAACAAATTAGATCTTGAATTTACATCTTTTCATCTTTTCCAGTTAGTGCATGAGTTCACCCAGGATTTTTTTAAGTGAAAAACTTGATGTCCACTGTACTTTGTAAAGACAATAAGAGGATACCCCTTTTAATTTGAAATAAGATTTATATAACATAAATCAAACATTTTTACTCTCTCTCCCTCTCTCTCTCTCTAACATCAGAGACATAAATAACATCTGACTGATGAAAAAAAGTTTGCCCGAGTCGTACGCTTATTACTTCGGGTTCAGAGGGAGCCATACTCTGATTTTGATCGGGCACGACATTCTAACAAATTTACAAAATTAATCGGTAAGTACGAACTTAGAAGTTCAAATTAATCTGTTTATTTAAAACTGTTATAATTTCACTAAAGCATTTTAAAATACATAACTGTGTTCAAAATTTTAACTCTGTAATAGACTTTAATCTCTTGAGACAGTTAGAGGAGAGGAAAGACCAGATAATACGCCCCTAACTGCCTAAATCAAAATTCTGTATCAACATTCGTTTTCAGTTTTGCCATGGATCCAAAAGATGTTAAAACGGCATTGAAAAATGCCAGAGAATGTATAAAGAACAAAGAATACAAGGAGGCCTTGAAGCATTGCAAAGTTAGTCTTGCTTGAAATTTTTGAAAATAATACTTGCAATGATATTTATACATAAAGGAGAACACACATAACTGAATGTAATATTTTCAGGGAATTTTAGCTGAGGATAAGAGTAACTACAATGCGCTGGTATTTGTTGGGGTAGCAGCTGATGGTCTGAACCAGTCAGAACAGGCAGTAAAGGCATACCGACGAGCCACGGAGGTAGAGCCTGACCAACCGCTGGCGTGGCAGGTCAGTGTTTCTTTTACAGTACTGTATACGAAGTTTAATGACCTCATAAGATAATGCAGAGACTAAGGCTTGCCTTTAACGTGCCCTCATTAAATAAAATTGGACTTAATTAACAGGTTTTAAATGAATGGACCTTTTCACAAAGAATCTACAATAAATTTCCAGCATAGGAGAAATCTAATGCATTAATTTATTCCTTTTCAGACAATTTTGTACGACATTCTAAGATATAAAATTTTGCGAAAACCCTAACCCTCTTTTAACAAATTTCTTGTAAAAAATTTTGCAAAAACCAAAATACATGTATAATTGGCAGTTTATTTAAGCAAACTATGTAGTATTTTTATAGATTTATCACAATTTTATGTTAAAGTCCTTTGCAAAAATCTTAAAGATTTTTTTTGTGGAAAGGTCCAACGTAGAGTCTTGAAAGAGATTTCTAATTTTGTGAAAGTGTCTTTGAATTCTTATCAAACCAGTGTCAGGAAATGGCCACTGTACAAAGGTAATTGAGCTAAGGTGTTTCATGTTTTTATAGGGACTGAGTGGATTTTATGAAAAGCACAGTTCGCCAGAGAATAATAAGGAACTAGTAGAAGTGTACACCAAACTCAGAGGCTTCTTTGAAAAGTAAGTCAAATGACATTGTTTGCTATAACATGCTCTATTTTGGATTCCATGTACAGTACATGATGTAGATTACTTCTCCTTATTTCACATCAATGTTTCTATTAGAGACAAAGACAAAAGAACAGAAGTGACAAAGAAGCTTGCAGGTTTACACATAAAGCTGGGGAATATTGACATGGTATTGCCTAAGACTTATTTCTGTAACATACGTCAGTAATTCCAATACACTTTTAGATCCACATGTAATATTCTCCAATCAATTTTTAGTTGCATTTTATTTTCATCTGTTTTGTAACAAGGTGCATGTACTTACGATTTTTTTGTTGTAGGGTTTAGAACTTTATGAGAAGTTGTGTTCTGAGGTGGCAGAGGACTCTGTGAAGTGTAGCCTCTATACAGACATGTTATCATTGTTCTTAAACATGTCGTCCCTCACACCACAACAAGAAGACATGGTATGATAATCTAATAGGGGCTAGAGAGAATAATTTTTGTTTAAACAAGGAGAAAAAGGTCTATTTTTTAATAGAAAAACATTTTTATATGTAAATTAATACATGTATAGACTAAGTACAGGAATTTGGTATTCTGATAATAATTGACAAGTAATTTAACAAATTTTTTTAACATGAATATAGAATAATATACAGGTTTTTTTTCTTAATTTGTAACATCACACAAGCCTAAATTGTCTGAATCATAGGTTATTGACATTATGGATAGTCTGTTGAAATTGGATGAACAGCTTGAAGAAAGTGTTGTCACCTTCTACATAGATATTCTTTTCAAGGTAGGAATCGTTAAATAGAATTTCAACCAACATTCAAGTGAATAATTGATAAGAAATAAAAAATCAGCAGACAAATTGTTATTCACTGACTTTGTGAGTGTTCTCTTTTCCCCATAAATTTTGAATCTCCATAGCCGTACTCTGTATAGGGAAAAAAACGGAAATTGATAAGTTTCAAAAATGAGTTGCCAATAGATCCTCTAAAAAGTGAATTTATTATTAAGGTAAATTTATGTATTTCTTTTTATGGCGTCGGGCTTGCCCGATCATCATCTAGCGATCAGTCAGGTTTACGCGACCGCACGTTTCAGTGGATGCATCCGCAATAGAAAATAGCAACAGTTGTAAACCAATTTCTTTTAAAACGTTCACAATGAATAATAGCTTGGATATAAAATTAAATCAATTGTATCTTCAATTAATACTACTACAAAACAACGATATTATGTTTAATTTTTACGCAAGAAAAACGTTATGGTTGTTGCGGATGAATTTCTACTGAGAGGATGCGTCGAATGACATGAATCACATTTTGGGACCGATTACTGTAATACAAACAATCTTAAATACGGTAAAATAATTACAAAATAAACAGGAATACAACAAGACTATAAAGATTGAATTTCTTAATCTTAGCTTTACTTTTACGATCTTCAATCCAATTTTAGCCGAACAACCTACGATATTGACCAGTAATGCCAGTATAACTGTATTTATCCATTTCCTCCATTTGTTTACCGCACCTTATCGTAAGTCGATCGTACTTGTAACATTAGAGTCATGGTCGTAGTTAAGATGCAATCACTATGTATACAACAGAACAACACTCTGACAATGGCAATTAATTAAAATAATTTATGAAACCCTTCATATGTCTTCGATTGACTGAAAAGAAATTAGATTGATATAGAGGATGGACATTTCTGACGATGTCTAGTCAATTCGAACCCTGACTCATTCGGACCAGGACACAAGGCTATCAGGCCCTATACTCTATTTGTGTTAAGATTATTATTTTTTGATTTTA
Organism: Saccostrea glomerata; assembly: GCA_003671525.1. NCBI lineage: Eukaryota > Metazoa > Mollusca > Bivalvia > Ostreida > Ostreidae > Saccostrea > Saccostrea glomerata. The sequence goes on from PRKT01000244.1 coordinate 658,441, forward strand.
TTATTATGTTACCGGAGTCACTCACTTGACCTATATGCAGATCTTTTGACATTGTTTTTCTTGTTCGACGCCATTGTAGCCTTTCAGGCTTTTGATCTTTTTTTTAAATTTGCCTTTAGTTCTTTTTACATGTATTTTTGATTTGTAGAAGAAAGACCATTCACTACTGGAGAAATCTTGTCAAATGCTTTGTGAAAAGTATCCCTCTATGAAATATCCATTAGAAGTGAAGTTGCTGATTTTTATGGATAGAGCTTTGTGTAAGTAGAATGTGAATTCTATTACTTTCTAGGTTCTGAGGTCTGATTGTATATCATTGAATTGTATTACTTTCTTTTTTCCAAGGTCCTATTGTATATTGTATAAAAGTATTGAACTAGTATCAAGATTACGAGGCCCTCTTGTATATCAGACTGAGAGTATTGATTTACTGCCTATGTTTATTGTATATCATTGTATTATATTTCTACCTAGGTTCTTAGGTCCTTTTGTATATAATTTTATCTAGGTTCTGAGGACCTTTTGCCTACATGGGACCCCCACATGTCAGAGACCATGACCCGGCTCTCAGAGTTAGACAGTGAAAGTGTTACACTGAAAGCTGCCCAGGGATTCCAGTCTCTGTGTGACAAAGATCTCAATCAGGCTAAGGACTGCTTAGTGGAAGGTAATTCTAGGTTTACTCTGAATGATAGGTTTTTTAGGAAAGAATATTTTATCCACGCATTTCACAGAGTTGAATTGGACAACAGACACACTTCCCCTTTCAGACCCCTCCAAAATTGATAAAAGAAACCAAACAAAAAAGAAAAAATATTTTAAAAAATAAATGTACCGATTTATATTTCATGGTATTGTGTAACATTTCAATATTTGTAAAATAAATACAACTTCTTTTTCTAAAATGTTGTGCCATTGTGTATCGATTTAGATTTTTTTCAGTTTTAAAACTTAATAAAGATGTGCCCTGATACCTTTCTGCTATACATTGTATATTTTTGTGACAGCTTTGTCAGTGATGTCCTCCACCATCTGTGTACCATACTATCTGTCTCTGACCTACTTTCTGTTCCACAATCTGGCAGATGCTGAATCAACCATCAAGCAGTGTATGTATATTACTTCCAGAATGTTTATCTGTAAATATGTACTGGTAACTGTTGAAGAGAAAAAAATTTTATACAAATTTAACCTTTCGCAATTTAAATTTTTTGAATTTCGACTTTATTGATCAGGTGCCATAAATTTAGGTAAGAAGAGAAGACAACTCACAGTGTCCAGTGGTGTGGTATCCAGGAAAGTAAAAATCCTACAGGTCCGAATCCTTCTACAAATAAGGACCCCAGACTCTCTACAGTCAGCTCTGGCTATTACAGAGGAGGTAAAAAAAATACTAAAAATGTACACAGCTTACATTCTACAAGTAAGGGGTATGTCATTGGTAAAGAAATAATTAAAAATATTTGTTTTGTGACTGATACATGACTTTATATTTCAGCTTTGTGCTGGGGATACAAGTTCACAAGTTTTGATTCTCAGAGGACACATTTTATTAAATTTGAAAAGACTGGAAGAAACTGAGGTAAAAATTATATGTCATTTGTCATCATTACACTTTCACAAACACCAGTCAACTTTTTTATGTCATTCTACATCAAATAGTGCTGAGATCTTGTTTGAAATACAAAAGCTTTGGATTAAATATTTCAAATCAACATAAGTCATTCTAAGAGGTTATACTACTACATCCACAGATCGGAGACACAAACTTTATTTCTTTAATTACAGTTGCATGATAAATCATTCAAACCTGAACTATCTTCTGTAGGAAATCCTCAGTAAGTTAGAAAACAGCACAGATAGAACTGCCCTGGAGGGATATGTCATGTTCTACAGGGTGGAATACACCAAAGCAGCAGCCATGTGAGTGTCCGAAATAACTAAGCATTAAATAGTTAGGGAAATTCTGCTATGTGTAACTGTTACATATAATTACTATTCTTTTCAATTACAGTGAAAAGTGAAAAAAATTATATGGAAATTTTAACTTTCTTTTCACATGTTCTAAAAAAAGAATCCCTTTTCCTCATAATATTCTATTATAATAGCTCTATACATGTACATCTATATTTTCTTTCTGCTGACTGTGTTGTAGATTTTGTGAGTTGATGAAGCAGGAAGCCTCCAGCAGTGAGTTCCACCTGATGCTTTCACATGTTCTAAAAAAAGAATCCCTTTTCCTCATAATATTCTATTATAATAGCTCTATACATGTACATCTATATTTTCTTTCTGCTGACTGTGTTGTAGATTTTGTGAGTTGATGAAGCAGGAAGCCTCCAGCAGTGAGTTCCACCTGATGTATGCCAAGTCCCTGTGGTTAGATAGAGAGAGACTTCAGAACAACCTCCAACCCTGCTACACTGCTCTTCTGAAGGTCTCGTGTAGTTATTGTATTATTAATGTTAAATGTTAAGTAATAGAGATAGAAATGTAATATTGCCTGAATGACCACTCTTAGAGTCACATGTATTTTGCAGCAGTTAATAGAGATAGAAATGTAATATTGCCTGAATGACCACTCTTAGAGTCACATGTATTTTGCAGCAGTTATAAAATATGCACTATCCCTCAAAGTTGGGGAAAAGTTCTAATACAAAAGTAGATCTCAGTAAATAAAAAAATCCTTAAAATGCTAGAAGTGCATGTGATTTTTAAGTGGTAAAAAAAAAGAAAAGAAAAAATGCGGTTTGATTTATATCCTATATTCGTGTATGGCATATGTATCTACTACTTTTGAACAATTTTCTGATAAAAATGAAAAGGGCATAATGCATTTAACATCAGAGTATTTCCTTTCCTACAGTCTGCTAAGCTTGATCCCTACCAAAGTGAGCCATTTGAGTACTTGGGAAGATTTTACTCAGAGATTCAGAAAGATGAAGTCAAGGGAAAGCGCTGTTTTCAGAAAGCGTTTGATCTGGACAGGAGCAATGACAGTGCCGGGGAGGCACTCTGTGATATCATGAACAAAACTGGAGAAGAGGTTATAAACTTTTTAAAACCGTACATGTATCAGCATTGATAAAAAAATATCATTTTCATGTCTTCAATTATTCATTTGTAAATGAAATAGACATTATGGATAGAATGTTTCTTTATATATGTAGGAAGCTGCATACCAGCTACTTTTGTCTGTGACAGGAAATGCCAGTGCTGGATGGTAAGTTTTTCAAGTACCGGTAACAGTTGGCTTTTGTTGATAAACAATTTCCTGTCTCTGTTTTCAAATTTTTTATTTGTTTTCAACAGCTGCAAGTGGGCATGGCTTAGACTGGGCCTTTACCAAGTCAAACATGACACAGCATCGGTGGCCATATCCAGCTTTCAGTCCGCTCTCAGGGCAGATCCTAAAGACCCGTAAGTAACTCACGACCTAAAGACCCGTAAGTACTGTAACTCACGACCTAAAGTTAGTATCTCACAAACCTAAAGACCCGAAAGTAACTCACGACTTAAAGTTAGTATCTCACAGACCTAAAGACCCGTAAGTAACTCACAACTTAAAGTTAGTATCTCACAGACCTAAAGACCCGTAAGTAACTAACGACTTAAATGTAGTATCTCACAGAAATAAGACCCTTGATAAATCACAGACATAAAACCCCTAATAAACTCAAAGACGTAGAGACCCATGAGTAACTCACAGACCCAACAAAGACCTGTAAGTAACTCACATACCAATTAATTACAGGAATAAGGTCAAGGAAATTTATACTTAGTGTTAAATTATTCAGGAAATCTACGTCCAATGCACATTATTTTGAATTGTATTGTTTTTTGATAGACATATCTGGGAATGTTTAGCAGAGGCCTACTACAAGAGGGGAAGTTATACAGCAGCTCTGAAGGCTTTTACCCGTGCATCAGAGGTAGGATCTTCATATAACCGTCATCATTTATTACAGGAAAAATACATGTTTTTTTGTTTTGCTACAGTTCTCTCCTTTAAAATTTTAAATGAAAAATATACAGAAAAAGTTTAAAGCATTTTTTTATTGTACATATTGATGCTATTTTCAGTTGAATCCAAATTCTGTCTACAGTCTTTACATGTAAGTATATAATACAGGTACATATAACAAAATAAGCAGTTTTACTTTTTTCTGAAAATTATTGGAGACTATGTTATAGAACTAATTAATATTTTTGATTATTATTTCAGGATTGCATGCATCAAACAAACACTGAGTATGCTGACAGAAGCTATAGAGGAATACAGATTGATTCTGAAGGACAAACCGAATTATGTGCCAGCTCTGAAAGGTAGGATGTTCAAATCCTCCAGTCAGCACTGACAGAAATTAAGGAAAACAAGGCATTATCTTAAGAAATTGAGCTCTCTAATGTTTTCCCATCTTTGAATTGAGCATTATCAATTGAATATTAACCAGAGGTTGATGTTGAAGAAGAGATCCCTATGTTATATTTGTAGGTATAGGAGAGACGTATGTACTACTGGCCAAACATCATTTCTCACAAGGTTTCAATGGACGAGCAAAAGAAAACTGTCAAAATGCCCTTCAATTTCTGACAAGGTATTAAACTTTTTTGTAAACAAGACCATATTTCTACATGTTTACTTTGCTAATTTTTTTTGGCACAAAAGTTGTACGGCATAAAAATTATATCTTGGCTTGAAAAGTTGTTGTTTTTTTAATAACATGAAATGATAATCTTTGCAGATTTTTTTGACATTTTTTTTTATTAAACATGCATATAGATGTAAGTTTTGATTTTTATTGAAAGTGTGCTATGTGGTTTAACACCAATATCGATAAATACAAACTTCATTGTTGTAGGGCGGTGTGTCACAGACCTGACCTGTCCTGCCTGTGGAAATTAATGGGGGATTCCTGTACCATCATCCATCCCCTGCCAACTCAAACCTTCAGGTCAGAAACATTTCACAGCAGTTATATCAAAATAAAGTTTGGTACATTGGTGTAGAGATAATGAAATGTCAGGTTATTTATAATACTATAGCTATATGTATTCATAGCTTTGCCCAAGACGATCAGTTACTTGTAACTTGAATTTCTGTCAGATGTAAGCATTGCTGACAAAATGGCAAGGCTGTAATCCCTGGGTAGTCAGTTGTGCTGAAAATAGGGAGATTTTTTGTGACTTGTGTGGATATTTTGCAGCAAATATTTGATTTAAAAGAAATATTTATCTACATGTTTCTGATTTCAAAAGTCTAACCTTCCTAAAGGAAAAGTAATTACATGTATTTAGTGTTAAAATGTAGTCAATCAATAAAAAGTTTTGAACAATGCCCTAACTTATCTATAATCTAATCATGAAGTATATTTCTGTATACTGTCAATTATTGAGAAAGTGTTATGGTTAAACAATTTTGATTCAGTATAATGATAATTTCTTATATTCCATAAATTCATATACCCAGGACATCTAACAACATTTTAAAGCTTCTGGGAAAGAAATTTACTGCATTGTTTAAAAGATTGAATTCGTTATAAAAGTGTTCACTGCAACCATGTTTTACTGAAGTAATCCTTATCCATTGTATGATTGCATGTTCCAACAAAAAGTCTTCAATTTTTGCAGATTTGATGTACCAGAAAACTTGTACAAATCCAAAGAGTCAACAGAAGAATGCCAACTCAATTTGCTACAAACTTTAGAGCTAGGGGCAAGGTAAATATTATTCTTCAGTCTCTAGAACCTGGGGTCCGTTTTATAAAAGAACTTACGACTAAGACCAAAAACTTCAGATGATTGTAAAATTTTGCAAAATCAATAATCCACCATGAAATTGTTTGCGTAAAAATCCATACTATCAGGCTTGCTTCGAATGCTGAATCTGATCTACAATGTACATTTTCCAGATGAGTGAACAGGTTAAAGTTTTTGATGCATAATTCATTTCCAAGTAACTATGACTTCTTTAATGACCAAACTTGCACGGATGATACATGTAAGGATGCATACTACTGGGCTTGCTTCAGATGCTGAATCTGACCTACATTTTCTGGTTGAGTGAACAGGTTAAAGTTTTTGGTGCAGGTTTCATTTCCAAGTAACTATAAGACCTATGTTGACTAAACTTGCATGGATGATACATCTAAGGATGCATACTACCAGGCTTGCTTCGGATGCTGAATCTGACCTACATTTTGTGGATGAGTGAAAATGTTAGTTTGTGATGAATGTATCATTTCCAATTAACTATGAGCCCTATAATGAGCAAACTTGCATGGTCGATACATCTTAGGATGCACACTAATGGACTTACTTTGGATGCTGATTTCGACATACATTTTTTCAGATAATAGACCAGGTAAAAGTTATGGGTGCAGGTCAATTACCTAAAAACTTGAAGGCTTATATAACATTGTATAAACCAAACCAAACTTGCACAAATGTTGCATCAGGAGATGAAAACTGTCAAATTTGCTTCAGATGCTGAATTTTAATTACATTTTCATGAACAACTAGTTTAAATTTTTTATGTAGGTCTATTTCAATGTATTCGATCAAAATTGCTTAAATATTTTCATTTCTGGAATGTACACTTTTTGTTGGTTAATTGTGTGACTTTGCCTTACTTAAAGACAACATTCGTTGAGGTGAGCTCTGTAATCTCTGATTACCTATGTTTTATTGTACATATTGATGCTATTTTTCAGTTGAATCCAAATTCTGTCTACAGTCTTTACATGTAAGTATATAATACAGGTACATATAACAAAATAAGCAGTTTTACTTTTTTCTGAAAATTATTGGAGACTATGTTATAGAACTAATTAATATTTTTGATTATTATCTCAGGATTGCATGCATCAAACAAACACTGAGTATGCTGACAGAAGCTATAGAGGAATACAGATTGATTCTGAAGGACAAACCGAATTATGTGCCAGCTCTGAAAGGTAGGATGTTCAAATCGTCCAGTCAGCACTGACAGAAATTAAGGAAAACAAGGCATCATCTTAAGAAATTGAGCTCTCTAATGTTTTCCCATCTTTGAATTGAGCATTATCAATTGAATATTAACCAGAGGTTGATGTTGAAGAAGAGATCCCTATGTTATATTTGTAGGTATAGGAGAGACGTATGTACTACTGGCCAAACATCATTTCTCACAAGGTTTCAATGGACGAGCAAAAGAAAACTGTCAAAATGCCCTTCAATTTCTGACAAGGTATTAAACTTTTTTGTAAACGAGACCATATTCCTACATGTTTACTTTGCTAATTTTTTTTGGCACAAAAGTTGTACGGCATAAAAATTATATCTTGGCTTGAAAAGTTGTTGTTTTTTTAATAACATGAAATGATAATCTTTGCAGATTTTTTTGACATTTTTTTTTATTAAACATGCATATAGATGTAAGTTTTGATTTTTATTGAAAGTGTGCTATGTGGTTTAACACCAATATCGATAAATACAAACTTCATTGTTGTAGGGCGGTGTGTCACAGACCTGACCTGTCCTGCCTGTGGAAATTAATGGGGGATTCCTGTACCATCATCCATCCCCTGCCAACTCAAACCTTCAGGTCAGAAACATTTCACAGCAGTTATATCAAAATAAAGTTTGGTACATTGGTGTAGAGATAATGAAATGTCAGGTTATTTATAATGCTATAGCTATATGTATTCATAGCAAATCTTTGCCCAAGACGATCAGTTACATGTAACTTGAATTTCTGTCAGATGTAAGCATTGCTGACAAAATGGCAAGGCTGTAATCCCTGGGTAGTCAGTTGTGCTGAAAATAGGGAGATTTTTTGTGACTTGTGTGGGATATTTTGCAGCAAATATTTGATTTAAAAGAAATATTTATCTACATGTTTCTGATTTCAAAAGTCTAACCTTCCTAAAGGAAAAGTAATTACAGTGTACATGTATTTAGTGTTAAAATGTAGTCAATCAATAAAAAGTTTTGAACAATGCCCTAACTTATCTATAATCTAATCATGAAGTATATTTCTGTATACTGTCAATTATTGAGAAAGTGTTATGGTTAAACAATTTTGATTCAGTATAATGATAATTTCTTATATTCCATAAATTCATATACCCAGGACATCTAACAACATTTTAAAGCTTCTGGGAAAGAAATTTACTGCATTGTTTAAAAGATTGAATTCGTTATAAAAGTGTTCACTGCAACCATGTTTTACTGAAGTAATCCTTATCCATTGTATGATTGCATGTTCCAACAAAAAGTCTTCAATTTTTGCAGATTTGATGTACCAGAAAACTTGTACAAATCCAAAGAGTCAACAGAAGAATGCCAACTCAATTTGCTACAAACTTTAGAGCTAGGGGCAAGGTAAATATTATTCTTCAGTCTCTAGAACCTGGGGACAGTTTTATAAAAGAACTTACGACTAAGACCAAAAACTTCAGATGATTGTAAAATTTTGCAAAATCAATAATCCACCATGAAATTGTTTGCGTAAAAATATCTTATCTCATTCCTTTGAAAAAGGTTAAAATAATTTTCAATATAATGTTAATAAACAAGTTATAGGATGAATTAAATTTGGTCTTAAGTCGTAAGTCCTTTTGTAAAACGGGCTTCAGGTGCACAATTAATACATGTACAGTAAAACTTGTTTAGTACAAACACAGATATTGTGAATTAACAGATACAGTATAACGAAGTCATCTTTGGTCCCCTGCTATATAAATTTGATAAATTTCTTATTCCATTATAATAAATTAGGGATATAGCGAAGTAATATCATAGGTCGCAGCAACTTCGTTATAACCGAGTTTTACTGTATTCCTCTTTTAGTTATACTGAGAAATCAGAAATTAGAAAACCAACACTCTTTAGAGATGAACTTTTGTTTTGATGAGTTTGTAGTTTAAGGCAATGACAGCCATTTTCATGTCTTTTATTTGTTTATGTAGGTGTTATGGTCGAGCTTTAAAGTTACTCCCTGAGTGTGCGGCTCTGTGGTATGACCTTGGCTTTAACCTCTATCAGCAGGCCCTGCACTCTGAGGGTCAGGAGTCCCTGGGTGTGGCCCAGAAGTCAGAGGAAGCCCTGAGGAAGGGATTATCCCTGGATCCTGGTTGTCATGGGATCTGGAATACCCTGGGATTAGTGTACTGTAACTCAGGTCAGGTATCTACAGTAAAATAGAGGAGTTAGGGGAATGTTTATTGAAAAAACACTTGTCTAAAATTCAAAGTTCTTTTTTTCAGGTTTGAAGAAGCCATCACTAGGACAGCACTGTTTTATTAAATCAATACAAGCAGAATCCGCTGTAAGTCAACTGTTTCTTATACCCTAAATTTGTTCATTCATAAAAACAAAAACAAAAAACCACCAACAAAGGACGAACATTTAGAGTAAAATTATGTGTCAGTATTGAAATTTTCATTTCCCTTCAGAATGTGGTGGCCTGGACAAATTTAGCAACACTTTATCTGAAGAGTGGGAACATTGAGGTAAGTAATCTTATTGCTTTGATTTACACTCCTTTGGTTATGATAGTTTAACAATTAATATGTATAATAGTAAATCATATTCTATGGTGGTGCATTGGATTCATTAAAATCATTACCAGGTATTATTTTTTTCTTTTTTGGTAATTTCAGTTGGCACACGAGGCTTACAAGGTTGCTCAGAGTTTGGATCCTAACTATGTGTCCTGCTGGATTGGGCAGGTCTGTATCTAAACTTTATTGTATAGTAAATAGTTGAAAGTGGTTTCATTTCACATTTGAATAGAAAATATTTGCTTTCATCATTTTTCTTCTGTCAATTACATGTAGCTTAATGACTTCATAATTTATAGTTACTTTGATTTATTTATAGGCTATGATTGCCGAAACTGTAGGAGATGAAGATGCCATGGACCTGTTTAGGCACACTACTGAGTTATCTCCCCATGTATGTATAGAGATCAGATCCTATCTCTGCCTTTTCATTTATGTAACTTGTATGTGACATTTAGAATAAATCTTCCCACAGGTGGAGGGGTCTTTGGGGTATGCACACTGGGTCTGTACATTACTCCAGGACAAAACCAAGCACAGCACAGAAATGTACCGCTATGCTATCCATCAAATGTTGGCTGTCCCTGCAGCCTCAGATGCTTTGGTCAGATATCTAGGTAAGTTACAATAGAGGCTACTCAAAGTACAAGTTTTTATCCATAAGTAAAATCTTTATCCATTCTCAATTGTTTAAAATAATAAAATTCCAGATGTTTACATAACTTAATGTGAATTTGATGACATTTTCTGTTACAAGACCTAGTTAAGACCAACCCTGGAGCTTACAATATGTATGGACTGCTGAAGGAACAGCAAGGACTCTACCAAACAGCCAAGGAAGCATTCCAAAAGTATGGCCTGAAAAAGAAGACTTTATATTATTTATTGCATTAATTGTTGATTAAAGTTCATGTACATGTACATTAAACTATTGATTCTGATGAAAAAAACAATACAGCAGTGATGGTGGATATATGTGAATATAAGGTGTAACAATAAAGAATTTTTTGCTTTAAAAAATTAAACTTAAGTGTATTTCTTGCCTTCTAGTTTTGCAAGGTGGCCCTTTTTTACCCCTAATTCTTTAGTTTGGTGTTTCACAGTCGTTATTTTACATTTTATTTTAATTTACAGAGCAGTCAAACTATTGGATCCCAGTGACATACTTCTGAACTTGGTCAAAATCAACTTGGCCAGAACACTCTGGTGGGTATACTATCAACTTCACCAAAATAATAGATTCAGTAGTCACTCAAGAGCAAATAAAATACATATACATGGAAAGTTAAACTCAAATATTGGGGATATTTTGTGGTATATGGTAAGTTAATGGTAAATACCATTGGTATATGGTAAGTTATTGGTAAATGCCCTCACACATATGGTTTTGTATTTTTCAGTAAGCTTGGTGAGTACCCAGCTGCATTGTTTCTGTATGCCAAGTTTGGAGAACTGGACTCCCTTGAAGACCAGTGCTACATGGGGCTGGCTTTCTACAAGGCACAGAAATTCACAGAAAGCTATCAAGGTCTGTTGCTCTTGATGCTATTTTCAGTGAATAATTTAACTTGTATGACTTGCAGATTAAATGATGAAATTCTATTTAGTGTTTCACACAATTGCATGAAGTCAGCAGTAAAATTGAATGGGACTTAGATATATACATGTAATTGATTAAATGATGAAAGTCTGCTTCAATAATATTTCCCTCAATGGCATGAAATCAATAATAGAATTGAATGTTACTTATAATTGATTATTTGATCCCATAAAGCTGCATTATCAGGCTATTTTTAAGATATTATTTGTTTGCCCTCTCCTGAGGCTAAATATTGCCAACTAAAACTTTTTTATATGAATTTTCCCCTGAATTTTCTCATCCCATCACCATATGTTTTTTTTAACATTTTAAAAACTTTTTAAAATTTTTCAATGCACAAATACTTGTTATTTCATTGTGACAGCCTATGACCGAGCCCTAGAGATTAGCACTACAGACAAAGACAGTTCACACCTCCATGCTGTGCTAGGAATGGTGGCCTACAAGTTTGGAGATGTAGATGGAGCGAAGGCTTCCCTTTTTCAAAGGTTGTACAACTTGTTCTAGATTGATTTCTTTAGCATTTCATTGTTAATATGTATTCTTATATCTTTTTAATAACTTTCACAATTCTACTACAAAACTAATCATTTCATTGCAATCGAGAATCAGTAATAATAAAAATATGATGTCACATGATAAATTTGTTGAGAAAATTTTAAATGTAACTGAATATGAAACTTCATCTAGAAGAATTCTGTAATATATTTATTTACTCAAATTCTACACTTTCTGCAGCTTTATCGTTCAGAAGTTTATTTACTATAAATCAATTTTTATTCACAAGAACTTTATTTTTGCATAATTACCCAAAAAAATTTCATTCTTGCATATACTAGTATTCTTTTAGATTATATAGAGGATTAACATTTATTCATGAAAATTATGTCTTGCTAATAAAGAGTCAATGACAATCTCGGGAAAAAAAAGTGTCGCAAAAATTAAATGATCCACAGTAGTTAATCATAACATCCCTGGTCACAAGCATCTTTTAGTGAGTCTTCTTAGATTGTCACAGAAAATTTCGAAAAGCTTAACAGAATTTATCTTAATTCTATGACATTGTCCAAATAGCTTAGACAAAGCTAGGTGTAATTTATACACTCACTGGTCAGGAGCAGGGACGTAGCATCAGGGGGGGCCTGGCCCCCCCACTTTTTTCCCCAACATAACCTTTACTATAATAAATGTTCATTGATAGGATGGTTGGCCCCCTCCCACTTTATAACCATAGTATAGTGATAGCAAGGATTGTAAGGAAAAAATGGAAATGATAGTAAGTTGGCTT
>PRKT01000244.1:672193-707193 GCA_003671525.1 Saccostrea glomerata
GTTTTTTTTTTTTTGCTTGTCAACTTTTTCAGGTAAGTAAAAAAAAAATTTCTCAGGTTGGCCCCCCCACTTTCAAAAACGATGCTACGTGCCTGAGGAGGAATTTTGTCATGCCAAATAGGAGCATCTGCTTATCTTGCCTTACAAGTTCTCAGGAAAATTATATTCTTTAATATGTTTTCTCACACAATTAACCTTGTTTTGTGATCTAAATGCACCCTTTGTTCAAAGCAACTATTGCTCATGCTAGAATGCCTTACATAACTATGGCCCAGACATGTTTGAAGGCAAAACAAAAGGAATGAATAAAAAATCATTTTTAATTCCACCATCCACATTTTGTTCACATTGAAATGAGTTAAATCAATTACTTTTATGATGTTGTTAAATATAATCATCATAATTAATATTTGCATATCATGCTTTCTGTGCAATATATCTAGCAGTTGTTAAAAAAGTTTTTAATGCACTAAAGTGTATTTTATCCAGTTCATATTGCTTGAATTTTTTGATTGTCACAGTTCCCAGTTGCAGCCCCCCTCACGTTATGGTCTGGAAGCTCTGTGTGCCTTAGGACTGATGACCTGTGATATGACCTTGACCCGGGCTGTACTCCAGGAAATACCTAAAGTAGGAGATACCTCCAGCCCTTACTTTACAGTGGTTCATCACTGTCTACTGGAGGATGATTGGGAGCTGGCCAAAGCCTTCCTACAGAAGTGTATCCTGAAATCTCCAGACAGTCACACTCTGTGGAGACTGTTGTCACGGTTACAGCTAAGGTGTTGCCATGACAGCATTTCCTCTTCTTCTGCAGTGTGTGCACAGACAGCTTTGTGTCTCAAGCCTGAGTGTCAGGTACAGTAACTTGTAATTAAGTTGTATAAACATTTGTAAACCAGACAGTTTTAAAAGCAGGGTTAATTGTCTTTAACCCAGATAAAAACTGATAAATTTTTTGGCCAATTTAATTCAATTTTTCTAGGAATTGCTGACTGATGCAACACTGGGACTATTAATTGATGGCAAGCATGAATCAAAAACTACAAAGAATGAAGCTGTAAAGAGTGCACAAAGGGCTATCCTAGTAAACCCAGGTTAGAATGACATTACAGTATACTGTTTAAGAAATCACAAATGATAATTGTACACCACCAAAACTTTCTACTACCATAAAGAGACGAAGTTGTCGCTGTCCTTGTGAAAGGTTGATTTATTGCTATATGTAGAGAAGTTGGAGAACTGGTGCGCCTTGGTATCAGCAGTCCACAGCCAATCAGTGCTGGAGGCAGAGTCAAAAAGAGTGACAGCTCTCCTCAAACTAGAATCCAGCTACCTAAGATGGCTAATATCAACAGCTGGTAAGGGGAAATACAGAAATATGCAGATAAATCTAAAGTCTTCAGCATTACATCTATCTTAGTCTGTTACACTATTTTTTTTTTTTACAGATATACCTGATGTGTTAAAGGGCTGGTGTCTGAAACAGTTGACAATTGTTCGTTTACTTACAAGAAAGATAACAAAGGTAAGTAAAAAATTGAATATTAGGATAAAAGAATGGCTCTTTTAACGAAGGTAGGCAGAACTCTGAGTTTTAAGATAAAAGAATGGATCTTTCCTGTTATTTTATATTTTCATCCTTCATAGGAATCTGTTGATGATGACATGAAAGAATTTGTCAAATGTCTTCTGGAAAGATATTCACAGTGAGTGTTGTCAGACAAGTACTTTTGAATCCTAAACTTAATTAAATTTTGTTAAACCAGTATATAAACGTATACACAAGTTGCTTTATGATCATTATAATGCAGCATGAACCCTGTTTGTATTTTAGGCCTGACAGTGATGAGCAGCAAGTTCTGAACTTATACAAGTCCCTACTAGTAGGTTTTTAAAGAATTCAGAAACTTACAATTAAATTGATTGCAAAATTAGAATATTACAAACATAATACTGTGGTACCTAGTCTTTTTATACAATCAGTTTCTGGTACAGTGCGGGTACTCAGTATAAATGCCTTATATCATATAAACCACCAGTTCTTAGTAAATTTCTGTATTACTTTGTATTAGTGTCTTATTTTCTATTATCCTGATTTTCTTGGTATATATATGTAGCTAGTAGTAGACTGTTGGTTTCTGACAAACTGCTTTTTCAAATTAATGTTCTATATGTGGTCAACAAACACTGTCTTTCAAATAATATATATTCTTAATATTAATTATCAATACAAAGTGACTTCACTTATAATTTGATGCATACACACAGGTAGATATTGGAATGATGTTTTTAAACACCCGTCTTAAGACGGGACGTATTATGTTATAGGCTTCATGTCCGTCCGTCCGTCTGTCCATTCCTGTCCGGCTCATAACTTGAAAACAATTAGGCCTAGGATTATCAAACTTTGTCAACTGATACTTCTTGGGTAGACGGTGTGTCGGGCACAAAAAGTAGGTCGCTCTGACCTTTAATAAAGATGCTATAGCCAAATATGGAAAAATCCTGTCCGTCTCATAACTAGAAAACTATTAGACCTAGAGCTTTCAAACTTGGCAAAAGTATACATCTAAAGTAGAAGGTGTGTCGCAGCCTATTTCAAGGTCATTGTAACCTTTAATTAAAGTGAATTTTTTAAAAAACTAAGTCTTTTAAATTCTAAATTTCATAATCCTAAAAAATGTAAAAATATAGTTGTATCCTTATTAAAAAATGTTAGATTAAGTAAAAACTTATTTTTTCATATATACTTTACAGCAATCTGTAACATTACAAATGTTTATTCTTTGATAGGAATTCAGTTTGTCCTATGGGCATAATTATCAAGCACTGGTCAAGAAGAATTTTGATAGCAGAAATTTGCATGTCAAATTAGAGAGAAATTAATGAGTTTATTGTCAGGAGCTAAGAGCATCTCTAGATCTGATGCAGTCTTTATCTTAATTTATCTCTTGGGAGTTGGGCAAAAAGAAATGGCCTCATAGTTGTTTGTGTTAATTAAGAGTTCTTGATGGCTAGTCCAGATAAAGATCTTTCAATTGGTGTAATGTAAATAAAACAAATTGATGTTTTAGTGTATGATTAAAACTAAATTAGTATTGTACACTATGAATGATACAATATTTGTTATAATTAATGCCTACACCACAGGAGATGGATAAACAATTTTTTTACGGTGTGTAAAAATCATTGAAATCTTAAAATCAAGGTTGACATGATTTTCCTGCACTTTTAACTGTTTAAGATACATTGTAATTGTAATTTTTTGACGGGCGTATCATGCTGTGGCGTGGCACTTTATTTTAGACTGATACAGGAAATGATGAGGCATCTGAGAAGTTCACCAGACTGACAGATGACCTGATTAAAAAGTCCACTCTCTCCCAGTCCTTAATAATGCTGATGAAAGCTGTTATCTTAATGAAATCAAATCCCAAGTAAGTTCACTCTTCTTCTTGTGCTGATCATAAAGAATCTTAAGACATGATCTTCTTAAATTGTTCCTTAGACACAAACTGAGAAATGAACATAGTAATCCATGGGAATGTCCGTTTATTTACTGTCGTAAAATTCTGAATGGTTAAAAAATTCATTTAATGCTAATTTTATTTGTCAACATCTATTTTTTTCTTTATTTTCCCTATGCCAAATGGCACACCAGACAGTATGACACAATTTATTTAAACAAAATGTTCATCAATGCACTCTAATTGCAGTACGATTGCTACTTCTTATATTATACATATATAAATATACAAATATAAAACTATTCAGTTATATATATATACATCTCCCATTGATTGAATCGTGAGGTTTCAGCGTCAGTAGTTTCAATATGGCGGGTTCGTGTCAAGGGGCATAACTTGCACGGAATTTTAGGTCACATTTTAGGTGTGACAACTTTTACCATAAATATTTCGGAAAAACGTTCAGATTTTACTGAATAGATAATTTAGTCTGATTTCTACTATTTATTTGGAAATAATATGTAAATTAAATATTTACATGCATATTATATATGCTACAAAAAATTTAGTAGTTTAAATCTAGAAAAGCTTAATTCCAGACAGATAATTATAATTATTGTAACTACAGACTGGCCAAACACCGGCTGGTAGATGTCCTGGTCAGGACAGAGCTTGACCATCGGCCACCTCTGGTCAGATCCATCACTAGGAGGTGCCTCCTACACATCCTCAAAGACAATGCTGAGAAAGAAAGGGAACTCATTCAGGTACAAAACTGGGTATAATTATGTCCAAAAATATGTACTTGTATAGATTTATACCTGTATTTATACCCCCCGCAAACGAAGTTTGGGGAGGTATATAGGAATCACCTTGTCCGTCCGTCCGTCTGTCCATTCGTGTCCGGCTCATAACTTGAATACTATTAGACCTAGGATTATCAAACTTTGACAGTTGATACTTCTTGGGTAGACGGTGTGTCGCGCACAAAAAGTAGGTCGCTGTGACCTTTAATAAAGATGCTTTGGCCAAATATGGAAAAATCCTGTCCGGCTCATAACTAGAAAACTATTAGACCTAGAGCTTTCAAACTTGGCAAAATTATACATCTTAGGTAGAAGGTGTGTCGCGGCCTATTTCAAGGTCACTGTGACCTTAAATTTAAGTGAATTTTTTAAAAAAACTAAGTCTTTAAAATTTTAAATTTCATAATCCTAAAAAAAGTAAAAATATAGTTGTATCCTTATTTGAAAATGTTAAATCAAGTAAAAACTTATTTTTTCATCATATACTTTACAACAATCTGTAACAAATGTTAATGTTTTGAGAGGAATTCACTTTGTCCCATGGGCATAATTATCAAGCACTGGTCAAGAAGAATTTTGATAGCAGAAATTCACATGTCAAATTAGAGAGAAATTAATGAGTTTATTGTCAGGATCTAACTGGTAGAGCAGATCTCTGATAATGCAGCTATTATCTTTATCTTTAATCTCTTGGGAGATGGGCAAAAAGAAATGGCCTCATAGTTGCTTGTGTTAATTAAGAGTTCTTGATGGCTAGTTCAGAAAAAGATCTTTCAATTGGTGTAATGAAATTAAAACAAATTGATGCTTTAAAATACAGTGTATGATAAAAACTAAATATTGCATAATATAATTAAAACTAATCCTTATTAAAAAAATGTTAAATTAAGTAAAAACTTATTTTTTTTCATCATTATAATATACTTTTACAGCAATCTGTACCAAATGTTAATGTTTTGAGAGGAATTCAGTTTGTCCCATGGGCATAATTATCAAGCACTGGTCAAGAAAAATTTTGATAGCAGAAATTACATGTCAAATTAGAGAGAAATTAATGAGTTTATCGTCAGGAGCTAACTGGTTGTCTATGAGCATCTCTGATAATGCATCTTAATATATCTCTTGGGAGTTGGGCAAAAAGAAATGGCCTCATAGTTGCTTGTGTTAATTAAGAGTTCTTGATGGCTGTAGTCCAGATAAAGATCTTTCAATAAATGTAATGTAATTAAAACAAATTGATGTTTTAGTGTATGATTAAAAATGAAATTAGTATTGTATAATATAATTAAAACTAATTATACATGTGTTCATTGAAGAAAAAAAAAACATTTCAATTTTTTATATATTTGCAACAAATACAGTCATGTCTCACTTAGAATTTTATAGTCTGAAAAATAATATATTTTTGATTTTTTTATTAGACTGTAGCATTTCCATTATTCCATAAAATATGCAATTAACAATTTAAAGCTGCAGATGGATATTTGTTAAGTTCTAACACAGCCAGTTTAGAATTATATGATGTATTATTTGTTATAATTAATCCCTACACTGTAAGTCTCTTAGAGATGTATATATGTACAATATTTTAAACATGATAAGAAATGGAAATTAGATCATTGAAATCTGTGTCAATCTGTTAATCAATGTTATCTATTTTCTTGCACCTTTACCAATTTATGATTATTGAACAATATATTTGACGGGCGTATCATGCTGTGGCGGGGCACTTTATTTTTTGTCAATTAGATTATCCTTATATTCAAAAAGTTAAAATTAAGAAAATTATGTAACCACCAAAATATGTGTATGATCACAATTACTGTTTTTTTGAGGTTTAATTTACTAAAGGTGTGATATTGATCCTTATCAGCCCCGCAAATCCATATCAGCCCTGCAAGGCTGATACGGCTATTGTGATGTCAGGCATATCGCATGTGCAACGAGATGTATTTTTGAAACACTATGCACCCAGCGGCAAAAATTTCGAAAAAGCTATTTTTAGCATATGGGTCACAATCAAGGTCACAAGATCATTGACCTTGATGTCATTTGAAAGAACTTTTTTAGTGGAGTATGTATACCACATGTGAAGTCTCTATCTCCTATGATTCAAAAGTAAATGGCGAAAGTTAGAAAAAGCTATTTTTAGCATAAAGGTGACAGTCAAGGTCACAAGGTCATTGACCTTGGTGCCATTTGAAAGAATATAATTAGTGAAGTATGCATACCAAATATGAAGTCTCTATCTCCATGGTTCAAAAGTTATAGCGAAGGTTAAAGTTGTCAACAGACAAACAAACAGACAGACAGGACAAAAACAATACATGCCTCGGATCTATTGATCAAGGCACATAAAAATCCAGTATTTATTACTAAGTATGTAATAAATAGATAGAACAATCTATATAGTAAAAGAAAGACTTAAAACGATCATCAAATGAAATATGTTTAACTACAATGATGAATGTTAACCATATAACATCTGAGAATAATTTTTCATATTCTCAGAATAAAGTTAGAGGGATACAGTAACCTGCTTGCCAGTGCATGGGTGAATGAATGCATAATGGAAGTAATGGAATTGCTGTATACTTTTGTAAAATGCTCTGCCTTTGGATCCCTTGTTATTTATCAAACCCACTCTGTTGCATACAATATTAAATTCAATGTACAATGACATTATTTAGGAGATGGAAATCTCACAACTTCATATCAAAACATCTGAGGGCACTCAAATGAATATAATTTTGTTAATAGATTTTGAAGTCCTCTGTCACATATGTTATTCTTATATTTCAAAAACTTTATGTACATCTAAAGTTTTAAGTTTTTTCAAGTCTCCCTATTTTTTTTTTTTTTTTGTAGGTACTGTTAACAGGAGCAGAAGAAGACAGTGATATTGTGACTGTGAATTATTATAAGCTACTTTTTTCAGACAGTTGATAGTGATAAACATTTATTTGCATTTTGATAATAACAATAAAAAAATGAATTGGTGCTTTCATAATCGTTATTTTTATATCAATAAATGAATTGGTTAGATTTTGTAGGAAAAAATAAAGGGGAAACAACTAAGAAAAACTTCAAAACACTAGCATTTATTGACTATTATTGAATATTATACTTTTTTGAAATTAGTTGAATCTCAGATTGGCCGAGAAACATTTGTTAAAAAACACTATTACCCGCTGAATAATGAAGCGACGCCCTCCAGCGTAGCAACAGTCAAAATTGCTTGACGACAGGCGATATTCCAAAAAATAGCGGATGCGCAGAATTTATGCGCGCACGGTTCACTGTCATATGTATTTGTGTAAAACATTCAGTATAATATAATAAATATTAAAAGTGTAAAAATGTTGAAAAAGATTTTTTTATGAAGAACAATATGAAATCGTTTTATGCAAGCTGTTTGAATGGGTTTGTGAATTTACATTTCCTTCAAAATACCTGAAAAAGAAATCAAATGATTTTTTAGGAGATGCAAATTTCACGACCTTACATACGAGTATTTGCACATGCTTCGAAACATCTAGTTGATTCAAATGAGTAAACGTTACATGTAATATAATTTGACTTCCTAAATTAATGTAAAAGAAAAGCAAAGTAGCTCATTCTGTTTATGGAAATGCAAGAAACCATCTTTTTATGCAATCCCATAGAACTACCGGAGTTATAAAGCTGTCTGCTTTCTATAAATGGCGAAGCTAAAATAAATTGAAAAGATAAGTTTACAATCGTTATCAATCGTACATGCTTGCTGTTATTGCAGAAATTGGTCTGATTGGACAAAATTAAATACACAATTAGAGAAAGTGTCAATAGACACTGAACCAGACTTTGTGATTTGCACATGTGGCAATTGATAAATTCCTTTGAGGGAACTTTCAGGTAGCAATACGCTAGTTTCCATAGCGCATAAGATCCCCCCAAACCAGGGCACCAGGAATGTTCACACAAAACTATCGCTGTCATTGAAAAAGGTCTATAGAAATGAGGTATTACACTGATTAGGGGGGACTTTATCATCAAAGATTTGTCGGTATTCCCGTCACTTCATTCACTGAGATCCGAATAAAAAGATTATTGCCTGACATCTCCTAATTTATGCCTATTAGTTGTTGCCAAAATAATGCCAAAGATTTGATTGTATTGACTGCGGGTTGTGTTTTTGAGAACACAGAGCATACTGGTCTTGGTAACAGTTTCTGCAACCTTTACGGTAAGTAAGGATATTTATCTATGATATAAACGTATAAGGCAAAAAGAGTATTCAAAGACAGTGGTATAAGACATTATTGTATAAAAGTCGTTAAAAAGGCCTGGAAAACGTCAGATGTGTTGGACAGCGAATGGACTTAATAGAAAGATACAGAAATACCTTCACAATATGACAAAATTCGTTTGGTGGTATCAGTATGCAAACGTCCTCAGGTAGTTCAGATTCTAGTGTGTTCAAAATATGGCACCCAAGGATATTGGGTGGCAAAAATCTTATTTAATTTTAAAGCAATAGGGTCATGATTAGCGATGCGAACATTGTCAGGTCTTTCGATGAATGGCGTTTCCATGGTTACTTAAAACAGAGAAATATCTTTGAAATACTTTCAAAAATGTTACCCCTCCTACAAAGTTAGTCTTGATTTCAATATAACTTGGCACACAAGGAGACTACACTTAGATACTTAATTCGGATTTTGATTTAAATGAAAGGTGTTGCAGTGGTTAAGAAAAAGAAATTTCTGTGTAAAACATCCAAAAATACTATTCGTACAGTTTTAGTCTGATTTCAATATAACTTAGCACACAAGTAGACTACACAAAGATACATAATTCTTTATATCAGTTTTTGATTTCGGTGAACAGTGTTGCCGTTATTACTTTAAAAAATATAACTTTCTGTATGTATGTCTGTATGTAACTAAAATTGAAGTTTCTGTAAAATTCTTTTAAAAGGCTTGTTATTAATTATGTTTAAATTATAGGCACCTGAACCCATCTCTGGATTATCCAGGGGTCCATGTTTTTGTTCCGCTCAGGTATTTGTATATTTTTATAATGTAACTTAAATTCTCTTCATTATTAGGTTTTCTGCCCTCTGAAGACCGATAATTAGGACTCGTCGTAGGCTTTACAGAGTTTGCACCCAGGATGTATGAAATGACGTTCCTGAGCACATTGATGAGAGAAAGTAATTTTTCTTATATATATTAATTTATTCAAGTGTTATGTATACAAGTACTTATTTTAAGTCGTAAAAGAAAGAAAAAAAAAACATTTTCGGAAGAGTAACTTTTTATATTAATGTTTTCCTCTCACAAAAATTTAAAGAACGTATCAAATGTTTATGGAGTAATCGTTCAAGCTTCTGTTTACAACATTTAAAGGTACATCAATATCGTTAAATTTTATAGACTTGGTGCTGATCGAGGTATTTTGAATTTATAATCTAACGTGGCATTTTATTATCTCCATTAAGAACATAAATTTGGTTTTGAGAGGACTTAAAGTCATTAGGTAAAAATAACACACCTTACTAAACAGAAAAGTCAGGCGCCCATCACCAGTAGTCAACAGAGACATGTACATGTACCTAGTGGGACATATTATACTCAGGTAGTAATTATCTAGCTTGTTAATTATATTTAAACTAACAGTCTGTTCTTATAGACACGTTTAGTTCCTGTTTAACCTAACATTCTAATCTTATAGACATATTTTTCCCTGTTGCACCCAACAGTCTATTTTCATAGACTTATTTTATCCCAGTCGTAATTTGATTTGCCATACTATATGTTTGGATATTGTTAAAAGGTTTGTCAATTTTGATTTATTTATAAAAACTTAAGAAAAAAAATAATTATGCAATATGATTAAAAATATATTTATTCAAATTACTAGTAATAGAATGGATTGAACAGCAGGCCTAAATGTCTATGGCCGTTCTCTCCATTACAATATGTACAGACTGGACGAGTAATCTAATTCCATAAAGCTACATGATTTGATTACGTACAGATCTGTATCAATGTATAAATGTACACACACGTTTCAAAAAATGATGATACTCTAATATTTCAAGATGTTAGCTCACCTCAACGAAGCTGGGAGAGCTTATGAGATACCGTCGGCGTTGCCGTCTCAGGTTAAAGTTGTGGGTGCAATTTTCTCTTTAAGCACTTCTATGCTCTACATGAGTCAGATCCTTCATGCAGAGATGCACGAAGGATGCTTTTAGTGTGTTTCGTTGTACCAGCCAAGATTTCAGATGCTGCAATTTCAGCAAAGGTCTGACCAGATTAATGTTTTTGGAGCAGGTTAATATTACCTGTTTGGTGCAGGTCTCATTTCCAAGTAACTACTGTATAAGCCCTATTTTGACCCAACTTGTATAACTGATACATCTAAAGTTAAACACTACCAAGCTGGCTTCGGATGTTGGATCTGACCTACATTTTCTGGTTGAATAAACAGGTGAAAGTTTTTTTGGTATAGGTCTTATTTCCAAGTAATTATGAACCCTATGTTGACCAATCTTGCATGGATGATACTTCTAAGAATTACGCTACCTGCATGGCTTGATTCGGATGCTAGATCTGTCCTTCATTTTCAAGATGCATGATCAGATTAAAGTTTTTGGTGTAGGTCTCATTTACAAGTATTATGAGTCCTATGTTGACTGAACTTACATGGATGATACATCTAAGGATGTACACTTTATGGACTTGCCTCGAGCTCGAATGCTGGATCTAGTATACAATTTTCAGATTATGGACCGGGTTTAAATTTTGGGTGCATGTTTATTCAAAGAAACCATAAGGTCTTTCTGAACCAAATTTGCATGGATAATGCAACATGAAATGAATACTTTCAAACATTCCTCGAATACTGGATGAGTGACTAATTTAATTGAAGTTTTAGATTCGTTTATTCTTAAGTCACTTGGAGCCCTATCGGATCAAAATTGCATAAATGTTGCATCCTTTGCAAGGATGTACACTGCTATTAGTTTCATGTGGGACTTTTCCTTACTTAAAGACAGCATTCGTTGAGGTGAGCTCTGTAATCTCTGCTAACCCGTGTTTAAAACTTGTAAAGAAAAAAAAACTATGTATATTTTCAGTTAAACTTATGATACGTTTTATTCGTTAAACATTTAAAATATGGGGCAAATCGAGCATCTAAAGCAAGTCTGGAAATGTGAATCTTTTAATGTATCATCCATACAATATTGGTCAAAATAGAGATTGTTTCTTCAAAATTAAGACCTGCTCCAAAATTTTTAACATGCTTTAAAAAACCTTACCCTGGTCTAATAATGTTGATCTGGTCATGATCCTTTGCTTAAATTGCAGTATCTGTAACATTGAATGGTACATTTAAACACACTAGATGCATCTTCCATTCATCTCTGATTAAATGCAGGACATTGAAGTACTTGATAGGAAAACTGCACCAAAAACTCTAACCTGGGATGCCTACGCCGACAACAACGTTAAGAGTATCGCACAAGCTCCCCAAAATCGTTGAGATGAGCTAAAAATCTCTTTAGTGGAATTTTAAAAAATCCTATACTGTGTATAAAGTCATTTGTGTAAATCAGCATAGAACACGACCACAAGTAGACTGCTAGCCGTTAAAATATCCACACTTGTAAAAATAAGCCCTTCCCTCACTTGAGATTATCCTCTCGGTAAAAAAGACTCCCCCTTTAATTGTACAGATTGTACTTTTAACGGTTTTGGTAGTGTATTTAGTCATCAGACTGGTCTTTCCTTCTCGTGTCTGGTGCCATATAAGGCCTCCACAGAGTGTCTCCAATAATCTATTGGCTATTGCTATTGTTCTTGATGTATTTCATGAGTTGCAGACATGCAACATCTATCCTTTCTTTTCCTATTTTGTGGTGCCATATTGTTTTTAGTCACCACTTCCTTTTAGTCACTGCTAGGACCTTGTCTCAGAGTAGGCTTATTATGTCTGATGAACTTCAATCTTCCCCTTCCCAGTTCCTTACTGATCGGTCTCATACTTCTCTGTCTAACAGGTCAGTCCGTCTTCATTTCTACACTACATGACTTTGTATATGCCGTGTCTTTAATGGAGGCATACCAGGTATATATCTAAAACAAACGTGCATTAATGGTCATTGATACTCTGATAAGAGAGATAACTCTTAATGACAAATGTCTATTATTCTTTTATAGATTTGCCAAGTTCAAGTGTCTTTTCTGTCCAATTTTGCCCCACAAGCTATGCTATACCTGTCGGTATTTTACTTATAAAATACTTTTCTTTTGGAAACTCATTAAGGTTCAAGCAACATTTTATATGAGTGAGCAGAGGGTTTATGAACCTTAATTGAAGTACAACTGTAACGTAATATTAACGAAAAGCTACGACAAAAAATGAGATCATACAATGAATGCATAAAATAGTGATACCCACAATCTAATGTTTGACGCGCAACTACAATAATCTTCGGCAGAGAATAATAGAACTACAGTACATGCAATACATATAACTTGACATCAAGTTAAGTCAAGATAAACAACTAAATTATAATAATTATAAGGAAACATTGCATTTGAAAAAAGACCTACAAATAGATAACAAAAATGAACTTATGACAGATGTGCTTGACAAGTATAAAGTGAAAAATGATTAGAATGCCGTATATGTACTATAAATAGTATTTGGAATATGAATCTTTTATGTCCAGCTAGCGTACGGTATGGGATATCGATGTTTTTATATCCAAGTCAGATCTGCATTTGATCTAAGTGTGCAGTATGTAAGACTTTGGCTGGTCACCAGATTGACGACTAAATTAGGTGTAATGTGTGCATATTGTTCTCAGATTGACTCGCCTCCCAAGACCACAATGGAAATCTGGCACAACAATTCATCCATCCTCTAATATACCCGTACGATATATTTGCATTATAAAGAAATACTGTGAAAAGAATTAATAAATCCCAGCACCTTCATCTGAAATTACACGATCAAAAGGAAACAGGGCTGTACATGAAATCTGATCTTTTGTTAATTTAAACCCCGTTTGGGTATAATTTGGATGTTGAACAGGCACGGGGACTGGGTAGTCACACCAGAGATCGATATCAGATCAGTATAAACGGTGGCAGTGGACCGGTTAATATTATGTATTCTTCACAAGATAAGGTTCACAGCAAGCACCTGATTGGTGCCGTAATCTAAATAATTATCTTCTTAATGTTGTTAATTCTAGAAGTATAACAGATTAAAGGGAATTTATACAGGAATGATAAAGATCCAGCGATTCCAAGAGGGTAAGTATTTCAGAAAAAATGCAAATTTGATTTTAAGACGTTAAATATTGAATTCGTTGCAAAAGTTACAGGAGGCTTTTTTTTGAAGTTGTAAGTTGATTTCATTTACAGTTTTCTCTTGGTTTTCAAACTTAGTGAACATTTTTATATCAGATTTGCTACGCCGATAGTTCTTTGTTTCTGTTTTGTCTTCTTAAACTTCCTGCTTCTTTAACCATTAGGTTTGGTTTTTTTAATACTATATAACCTATAACGGCGAGACATCCATTTGCAAGTACCAATTGTTATAGGGCATAGAACTTATGCTTTAAACGTATATAATATTTAATGTACATGTTGCTTTTTTATAAAGACAACCTAACAAAGTCAGAGGTCACGTGTCATCTCGTTGTCTTGTTCAGTGCGAGTTGACAGGGGACACCTGACGCTCAGAGAAGTTGAGGCGTCCTGTGTCACCTCATTGTTTTGGGATGGCCTGAGTTGACAGAGACACCTGACGTTCTAAAGTTGAGGCGTCCTGTGTCACCTCATTGTTTTGGGATGGCACGAGTTGACAGAGACACCTGACGTTCTAAAGTTGAGGCGTCCTGTGTCACCTCATTGTTTTGGGATGGCACGAGTTGACAGAGACACCTGACGTTCTAAAGTTGAGGCGTCCTGTGTCACCTCATTGTTTTGGGATGGCCTGAGTTGACAGAGACACCTGACGTTCTAAAGTTGAGGCGTCCTGTGTCACCTCATTGTTTTGGGATGGCCTGAGTTGACAGGGTACACCTGACGCTCAGAGAAGTTGAGGCGTCCTGTGTCACCTCATTGTTTTGGGATGGCACGAGTTGACAGAGACGCCTGACCTTCTAAAGTTGAGGCGTCCTGTGTCACCTCATTGTTTTGGGATGGCACGAGTTGACGGAGACACCAGACTTTTTTAATTTTAGGTGTTCTGTGACACCTCTTTGGTTTGAGGTGGCATGAGTTGACAGAGACACCTACGTTCTAAAGTTGAGGCGTCCTGTGTTACCTCATTGTTTTGGGGTAGCACGACTTGACAGAGACACCTAAACTTCTAAAGTTAAAGTGTCCTGTGTCATCTCATTGTTTTGGGGTAGCACGAGTTGACAGAGACATCTGACCTTCTAGAATTAAAGTGTCCTGTGTCACCTCATTGTTTTGGGGTGTCATGAGTTGACAGAGACACCTGACCTTCTAAAATTGGAGCGTCCTGTGACACCTCATTGTTTTGGTGCGGCACGAGATGACATAGACACTTGACTTTATAAAGTTGAGATCTCCTGTGTCACCTCATTTTTGGGATCGCTTGACTGTGACACTCGACTTTCTAAAGTTGAGGTGTCCTGTGTCACCTCATTGTTTTGGTGCGGCACGAGATAACAGAGACACCTGACTTTCTAAAGTCCTGTGTCATCTCATTAATTAGGGTTGTATGAGTTGACAAAGACACCCGACATTCTAAAGTTAAGGCATCCTGTTACACGTCATTGTTTTGGGGTGGCACGAGTTGACAGAGACACCCCACATTCTAAAATTGCAGCGTCCTGTGTCACCTCATTGTTTTGGGGTGGCATGAGTTGACAGACACCTGACCTTCTAAAGTTAAAGCGGCCTGTGTCATCTTATTGTTTTGAGATGGCCTGAGTTGACAGAGACACCTGACGTTCTAAAGTTGAGGCGTCTTGTGTCACCTCATTGTTTTGGGGTAGCACGAGTTGACAGAGACCCCTGACCTTCTAAAGTTGATGTGTCCTTGTTTTGGTGTGGCACGAGTTGATAGTGGACTACTGACTCTGTAAGGAAGAGGTTTAACAATTTGAAACACTTTCTTTCATAAAGAAAATAGACCTAATACTTATGTTATGAAGGATTATCAAAACTTCCTTTAAAATCATGGATTCATTTGATAGGTAACAATCTAAACACATAGTCTCCGGTACCAGATTTATGTAGGAGAACAAATGATTTTATTATTTTTGGAAGACAAAACCTTATTGATTTTATTTCCTGCAGGGAAACCTTGAAAGACGGAGTTGAATTTCATGCTTACATATTAAAAGATATATGATTTCCTGATAGTCGATATCCATACGTGGACGTTTCCAATAGGCCTTTTGTTATGAGATTTATCAACTATATATTTTTAATTTCTATATGAAGTGCCGTTCTTTCATAATACACAAGTAAATCACTAGGTCGAAATCAATTAATACTGATTTGAACCTCGTGTTTTTCCAAGTATTTTAAAAGTCTTTGATTTTCCAGCTACTTTACTTTATTGATAACCCCAGCAGCGCTATCGTCCTTTATGGCTAAATGTGGCACCTCATTCCCTGGAAAGCCCAAGTAGTCTCAGCTCGTGATATGTTTAAAACTTACAGGTTTTACACTGATTTGTCGAAAAAAAAAGTTAATCTTTTGGTCTGATTGTTTGTGCTTTTAATTCGCTTGTATTAAAGGGTGCGCTGGTTGTGTATTAGCGTTATAGAATAACATTTAAGAAATGGGGTTTTGATTTATAAGTCGGCTTAACTTCTGGCCTTGTGAGATCTTAGAGAAAGTACATAAACTATTCCTAGTGATTCTCGTCAGTTTGGTTGTTGTGTGCTCACTGTTAAATGTCTCCTCTAGTTTTTTAGTTGATACAGGTGGTACACAGAGTTATTTGCATGCCTTTTGACGCTGGGAAATCGTTAAGTTGTGCTATTTTTGACGACTTAGACTTGAAAGAACAAACATTACATTATTGATTTCGGTATTGAACATCCATGAGTTCCTCAGACACCGGCATTCTATGGTTTGACAACGTCTGTTTTTAGGGACCGCTGTAGTCTGAAAGCTGAGCCTTTATTCTTTATCAATGGGGGATACACAATTTTACCCTTTGACGACATTCAGAAGTCAAGTCCTTTATAACAATCCTCTCCATGATTTGAGTGCACATACCTGAATGTTGAAGCTTCAAATCGCAACTAGAACTTAACACGGTCATTTGAAAAAGCAGAGCCATAGTTTTAATTAAAGAAACAGAAAAGTCAAAAGATATCGCCTTGGCAATAATTTATTGTTCACTTTAAGAAAACTCTCAACTCTTGTGTCCCCTGTTTTCAGCTAAATCAAAACATCGTGTACGTATATAGAAATGAGATGGTCTACTCTACTACAATAGCTCAAACAGTTAATTGATTTTACTTATGAACAATTCATCAGATATAGTGCGTGTTTGGAATCTGAAAGTGAATTCTTTTAAAACCATCGCTGTGTCTATTCTGTAATTAACAAAGCTATTAAAAAAGTAAATATTTACATATCTCAAGTGGGTACAATTTTTAATTGGAATCTCGACTCGCACTATTCGTAAGGCTTTTCTATTATAAGTTGCTTTGTTGACACAGGTATTCAGTTGAAATGCAATACACTGTTGTCGAGCCGTTTAGATTGCTATTCTGAGAAGGTAAAAGAGATTGGACCTTTATTTGTATCTTAACTAAGGTGTGTCAGAGAATTTTGGTAGCATAAATACAGCTGATTATTCACCAAACGTCTCTAAAGCCAGATTTATTAGCAAACACATCTCATCAAAGTTCAGGGCCTATTTCCACTTCACAAAGTCAGACCAAATTATTGGAGATCCCGTTCCATCT
Organism: Saccostrea glomerata; assembly: GCA_003671525.1. Taxonomy (NCBI): domain Eukaryota; kingdom Metazoa; phylum Mollusca; class Bivalvia; order Ostreida; family Ostreidae; genus Saccostrea; species Saccostrea glomerata. The sequence goes on from PRKT01000244.1 coordinate 689,437, forward strand.
CACCGTCAGTGTACATACGGGTATACATCTTAAACACTTGGGCCGTTTGGAGGGGTTGTAAAATTGACATTCCTGTGAGATTATATGAATATCTATATAGATAATGCATTAGTCAGATTGTTTAGCCTTAGGATAATAAACTTATCTAGTTTTAAATCCATGGGGAGAACTGGTCACCGAGTCATAAGAGACGCTTTATCTTCGTAGATTTGTTTTCCTATTTTTGTGTATACATTGAAAATATAAAATAATACTTCAAAATTGAGCAAGTATTCTGAATTCGATAAATAAAGAAATGAATAAGTAAATACGTGTTTTAAGGTGTCGAATTTAGGGATGCGGCTGGTGGCTTTAAACATATGGAAAGTATATTAACTACAATTCAAAATAAATTTGGCGAACATTTCAATCGAAAACTGTTGATCGGTAATCTAAATAACTAGTATATAAAGTAAATGACATCTTTCCAAACATCTACAAGACTTCTGACTCCACCGGTGATTAAAATAAAACTTCTAATACACTCCAAACAATAACTTAAAACAATGGTGATCTATAGTCCAAATAGAAAACAGCGGAGAAGCAGGGTCAACCTAAAGTAGGTTCCTTTATATGTCTTATAAGGTCACCATTTACTGGTTTGGATATAATTTCCTTACTGTGCGCCTTGACCGATAATCTAGACTAAAACTTTTTAAAAACTCTGGCTTAACCGTAAACCGAGAGCGATCAAATGTCTTTGTGGGTTGATCGAGTAAGATTCCAGTAGACAAACCAAGATTTATTGTATCTTACTTGGATATAATTTCCTTACTGTGCGCCTTGACCGATAATCTAGACTAAAACTTTATAAAAACTCTGGCTTAACCGTAAACCGAGAGCTATCAAATGTCTTTGTGGGTTGATCGAGTAAGATTCCAGTAGACAAACCAAGATTTATTGTATCTTATATAAGCTCCTTAAACAACAAGCAACTGTGCAGAAAATCAAGCATCTTTTTTTCTCTTTATTTCATTCTTTATAAAAACCAGTAAAGAAATTAGAATACAGATATCATCAGGTGTTTGAACAAGTTTGAAAAGAAGTGAATAATTGCAATATGTCTTAAATATTATGATTGTTATTGCTGTGAATAGTCATTCAGAAATGGAGGCCCTAATAAAAAAGAAAAAAAGATCGATACCATTGTTCATTTTTATTACTTATCTAAATACAAAGCATACACACTATAGCCGAGTGTTTAGGCAATCATAAACAGACCACATACTTTATTTGCCAAAGCAATTGAACATTTAAAGGGACGGAATGATAAGTTATAAAACAGCTATTTAATGTACGCAAGAAAGCCATAATCGCTTCCACGAAGATTCATTTGGCAAATTAACTTCATTTTTCACTTTTAATGTTTTTTAACCATAGGAACCTGCTTCCATTACAGCCTCTGAGCTCTCTAAATGGTATTTAAATATATATATATTTTGATAATTGTAAAGGAATTCTATTTCCAGTCTCTGACACCTGTACTTTACCTTAATAAAATAAGAGAAATTTCAAGAAAGACATATCTTAAAACCCTTTATCTCGATACCGGTTTTTTATATGATGGCCTCGAAGTAAGAAAAACCGACCTGAACTGTTATACGACGTATAACATCTGGTCAAATAAAGGCTTGAGATAAAACAAACAATTCCATCAAACCATCAAATCTGAATACTTTAAAGAGATAAACATTTTCTCTGTACTTAGTAATAGATATGAATATTAGATCCTTGATTTGATTGGTTTTCTGACAATGTACCTTGGTACAATGATTGTTATTTAAATTATGAGTTCTATGGCACAAAATGGGCAAGTATTATAATCTTAAGTTGCCTAGTAGATCCATACACTGGTAAAAAGAATTACTATGTATCCTACGGAATTAGAAAGTATCTGAATGAAATCAGTGGGTATCCCATAGAATCAATAAAAATCCTAAACAATGAAGAAGCATTATACAGAATCGGTAAGAAACTAACAGTATAAGTTATAATTAAGGATCCCACAGAATCGTCAGCATCCTACAAAATCAGTATCCAACAGAAATATCCTAAAAAATCACCGGCGTATCCAACAAAATCAGTAAGTATCCAATAAAATAATATCCCGAGGAACAAGTTAAAGATCCTACAGAATCAGCGAGTCTCATACACAATCAGGAAGGACCGTCAGCATCCTACAAAATCAGTATCCAACAGAAATATCCTAAAAAATCACCGGCGTATCCAACAAAATCAGTAAGTATCCAATAAAATAATATCCCGAGGAACAAGTTAAAGATCCTACAGAATCAGCGAGTCTCATACACAATCAGGAAGGATCCTATGAAATCAAGAAGTATCCTACAGAAAATCCAACAGTATCAGAACAAATCTTACAGAATCAGTAATACTAAAGATCTACAGAACCAGTATTAAGTATCATAAAATCAATATGTATCCTAGAAAAATCGGTATATTTAGAATTCAGTATTAATCATATAGAATAAGTAAGTATCCAACAGAATCAATATATATCCTACTGATTTCCAACACAGCATGACAATAAAGGGGACAGACAAGCTGGTTAAGTAGACGAAGTTGGCAATTAATGATTGAATATTATCCGAAATCACTGACTTACAAATCAAATCCTACAGATTTCCAACACAGCATGACAATAAAGGGGACAGACAAGCTGGTTAAGTAGACGAAGTTGGCAATTAATGATTGAATATTATCCGAAATCACTGACTTACAAATCAACAAAGTACTGACAATCAAGTAGTAAGTAACAGATTATGAAAAAAAAATGGTGCTTTATCTGCATTTCTCTTAAATCTGAGATAGAGATCAGCGACTACTGAGAAATCAGAGCAACATACTGCTACATTCATATGTTTCGAGACGTTGCTAGGATGCAATTTTATTATCCTTCAAACCATATGGACATATGAAGACATTATTTTGAACATAAAAAATACACTCCATCTAATTTTTATATACATATTATCAAAATAAATCAAATTCCATCATAAATACGTCAGAGGTAAATACAGGAGCTACAGAATCGCCCTACCTGACATGCTTGCCAAACAATGGAACCTTACCTCTTCTTAAGCCAGTTTTCCCTTTCATTTCCCCGGGAGATTGCGTGACTTATTTTGCTGCTCGTCGTGAGAACTACAAATTCATTCCATTGAATCTGATTTATTCCACCATTTGAATCATTAATGATGTTTCTCAGACCATGCACAAAAGATTTCCTGATCGTGTATTAATATACAAAGACACTACAATGATATTAAGCAGTTGATTATTCGGAATTTATTAGAAGTGTACACGAGTCCAAAACCCGTGTTGACACTCGCACCGCCTAGATCTATCTTAAAAAGATTATTATATCCGTTTAAATGAAAGATTCTCCACAGATAAGTCTCTGAGCAAACACTTGCACAATATAGACCTTTCTTAGGGTCCTTTAAACGAAAATTGTTCGCAACAATGTCGTCAAAGGGTAAAATTGTGTATCCCCCATTGATAAAGAATAAAGGCTCAGCTTTCAGACTACAGCGGTCCCTAAAAACAGACGTTGTCAAACCATAGAATGCCGGTGTCTGAGGAACTCATGGATGTTCAATACCGAAATCAATAATGTAATGTTTGTTCTTTCAAGTCTAAGTCGTCAAAAATAGCACAACTCAGTCCTTTACCGAAAACAAACAAAGACGTTCTTGGTCTGACTCTGTAGACTAGAGGTGACTATCCAAGTCCTTTACCGGAAACAAACAAAGACGTTCCTGGTCTGACTCTCTGTAGACTAGAGGTGACTATCCAAGTCTTTTACCGAAAACAAACAAAGACGTTCCTGGTCTGACTCTCTGTAGACTAGAGATAACTATCCAAGTCCTTTACTGATAAATATTTTCTTGAATTATGTATGAAGAACAAATGAAAGGTAATTAAGACATTATTAAGCCTTAATGAATTAAAAATACTAAAGAGGCAAACTCAAATTATTACTATTAAGTATCGACGACCTCATTGGGACTAAACTAAACTGTTATGAGATTTCTTTTTAATTATTTTAGGGGAAGTCACGGCTTGTTGAAATAGATGACAGAGATGTTGGGTTCTTCCACGAGGGGGCGGTGTACATCTCACTTCAGGTTAGACATCCTTTTAGGAGCTAATTGATAAAGTCAGTCAGATATTGTCCTGTGTGTTCTTAACGTTATTCTAGATGTTCCTGAGCATCTTTAATACTTTATTTTCAGATCAATGATGATCAAGAAGCGTTTCTTCACTACTGGATTGGATCTTTTGCAAGTGAGGTATGCTCGGTTAAAAGAAAACCATATTTTGTGACCAGTACATGTACACTTAAAATTCTATTACAGAAAGGGTACGTGATTTGTATGTTGTGTTACTTTTGTAGGATCATAAGTCATTAATAGAGGAAAAGGCACATGAGTTGGATCGGATCGTGACCCATGCCGCTGTGTTTTCTAGAGAGGTGTGTGTACAAAGTCAAGTCACTTTACAGCAGTATCTGACTTTTTACCTTTTTAGATAAAGTTAAATAAATCTTTTTAGTTGTTCATTTAATACCAATGATGATTGATGAGATAAGGAATCCTGTCTTTCGTTTTTCAGAGCCAATGCCACGAATCGCCTTGCTTTATGCGTCTCTTTCCAGATGGCATCGTGTATGTGTATATTCTAACAATTGACTTTCGAAAAAGGCATGAAATATATATGACATTTTTATACAATTCTGTACGTAAATAACATTGCATTTTTACTCTGAACTACAGATATATTGAATCCAAACCCAAGACAACCGTCAGCAAGGCTAAATTCTATGCCAAGAGAATGTACCGTATCTCTGGTAGGAAGTTCATCAGGGCTGCTTGCGTAAGTAGGCGATTTTTTGGTTAATCTAGTTATAGTTACTGTATGCATAAAAAGATTCATGTCAAATGAGTTCGTCCGAATTCATGCAAACATGGACAAAGAAACGTAATGATAGGTTATATTTTGTACAGACGGAGCCTTCGCTGGACGCTTTGGATTCTGGAGCCGCTTGTATTCTGGACGGATTCCCCCGGATGTACGTCTGGATTGGAAGACACTGTAACTATGCACTCCGAAACAAGGTACAAGTGTAGGACAACTGAAGAGACAGACGAATATATTGTTTAAAGGTTATGTAGTATGCTTTTCTCTATATCAATATGTTATAATAATGTTCTTTACATGTACAGGCAATTCAAACGGCAAAGAGAATACGGAATTTACAAAGACAGGGCGTTGCCCATATTATTGTTGTAGGTAAGGACATTTTTTAACCCTAACAAATCCATTATTTTCCACATCTTTCATTGAATTGTATTTGCTATGCGTCGACTTAACAAATTCGGGTAACTTAGGTTATAATGATAACATGGTACAGATGAAAACCGTGAAAACGAATGATATTAAAACTACAGTATTATAATGAGGATACTCTTGCAAGAAGCTCAAAATACATTTGTTATTGCAGACGAAAGAGATGAAGGGATGAGTGAAGCCTTCAAAAAGAAACTCCATAAAAGCCTGCAGACCGAGTCCTGTAGTCCCGATAGCCAGCAGCAGGACATCGCAGCAATGAGGACGCACAGGTTGGAAGTCGGATCCTATTTTGATTTCGACATTAATGTATACTGTAACATTTTATTGATACCTGTTTAATACATAAATTGCAGAGTAAGTGGTGATCACGTGATGTATAACATGCCAGAAGCTGCTAAACCCCCGTTTTACCAGAGATACTTGGTCCAGCGGGTGAGTTGAATTATTCGATCATAGATAAATATTTGGACTAGTCTGGATTGCCACTCGATACATTTTACTTTTCTTATCCTAGGACTGTTACTTGCTGGATCGCGGTCCCGGACTACCTCTTTATGTCTGGGTAGGGTCCCAGGCTCATGAGAATGAAATACTCTACGCAATTAAGAGGGGAAAGGTAATCATAATAAGCTAAATATAGATAAATATTTTGTATTTAATTTAGTGACATAATAAATTCAGATTAAAACTGTAACAATATGACAGATATCTGTATAACGAGACCGAGTTCAGATGGTGGTATTTATCGTTTTCTTTTGTTGTTGTATTTACTTTTTACACTAGACGTTCTGTCAACACAAACAATACCCGGATGTAATCCCAGTATGTAGAATATCAGACGATGCTGAGCCTAATGACTTTAAGAAGAATTTTTATGATTGGCGGGAAAAGGATACTAAACATAGACAACTGACCAAGCTATACAGTATTGGGAATATAGGTAATGAAAACTAGTACTCGGTACTTAAAAAGATTATGAAATTTTGATAATGTTTGAATAAATACCCATTCCATGGATTTGAAATATTCAACTATATTTGCAATGAATTTGTTTTCTTTTCCCGGTAGAGCGAGCACTGTTCTCCAGGCGAGACAAGAGAACTGTGGCCAAAAAGAACGAGCTGTGGTCCACGGACACTTTACCGGACGGCGAGGAAGATACAGAGGTGAGGGAGTACAAAACATTACTATCACATCAATTATAACCTAACATCGAGTATTACTATTCGAACACATCTGAACTTTTTTCTTAGATATGGAAAATAGATGGGGATAAAATGATAAAAATGGAGAATGATCAGCATGGAATTTTCAACAATGGTCACAGTTACGTCGTTCTTCATCGTATTCGGGTCGAGAGACGAACACAACAAGTGTTGTACTACTGGCTGGTGAGTGAATCTGTCTTAAAAAAAACCTTTATTACTGAAATACTATACGAGTTAATACATAGAAATAATGTATTTCATTCGCAGTGTTTCATTTATGTTCTCACAGGGTTGTAAGTTTACGAATGATGACCAGGACAGTGTTCTAGATTTGGTGCTATCCATGAACAAAACGTTAAATAACCAATGTATTGTGGTAAGTACCACTGCAGCAGAAAACATTTTAAAACTAAACAATACTTACAATATTTCTTTTAATTCAATTGTATATATTCCTTTTTTTTACAGATACGAGTACTTGATGGACGGGAACCACCGCACTTTATGTATATTCTTGGAAATTGCCTGATAATCGTAAGTCTCTAACTGCATGCTCATTTTATGTACATGATAGCAATTCTAAAATGGACTAAAAATGATAATTGTATATTGAACAGTCACAAATTAATGTATGGCTCTTACTCAGTGCGTTTTTCTTTTTAATATATACTATTACTTAGCAAGTTTTACTTTTCAAAAGTATTTCAATACATTTCAATCTTTTCGATAAAAATCTTAAATATTTCTTTTTATACATGTAACTACTGTTTTAGCATGATAAAGATCTTGGAGATACAAGTGATGTTCAGACGAGCCGGATGTTCTGTGTGCGTGAACAGGATCCAGAGAACAGCAGCATGAGAGTACAACAGGTGGTTGTTACCATACATTTATTAAAAAAGTATCTTAATACTTTCAATATTACATGTATCTACACATATTCTTAAACATGATGTTTTAACTTCATTTGAATCCGTTAAAAAGATAGGTTTAATTTGAATTAGGTCCCCGTTTCTTCTGCTTCTCTGAACTCCTCTTCTGCCTTTATCCTCCACAACCCTCCCGATGGCTGCTTCTTGTGGTATGGACAGGTAAGGAAAATTGAACATATTAAATAAATATTGTTATTATAATTTTCTGCATAAATATATACAGTATTTACAGACTTTGGCTTCCACTTTATTCTAAGCATCAGTTACAGAGAACAAAATAAAAGATTTTTTTATATCTTAATAGAAATCTCGTGGTTCAGAAAGAGAATATGCAAAGCAAATTACGGGATATATTTCGCCAACCAGGTAAAGATATAATATAATAGTTATAAGAAGACATACAGTTTGAAAGACTTTGCAATTATTTACGACTCGAATATCATAGAAGAAACAGTTTGACTTATTGTCTTTAAATATTATAGTAAATATGACTATATCGTAATGACGGAAGGCAAAGAGAGTAAAAACTTCTGGAACCTGATTGGTAGAAAACAAGAATATCCTTCAGAATTTAAAATAGAGGTAAAACAAACTAGTTGAAAAAAGAACGTGAAATACTGGAATTTTCCTCTGAGTTTTATAGTTCACCATTACCTTGTGAAGCTTAACAATTTTTATCGTATTTGTATACATACTCATATCAGGTTTTGGACCGTAGACCTCCCCGACTACTCGTGTGCAATGTAAATGGCGATAATACTACATTTGAATCCATTGAAGACTTTACACAAGAGGTTTGTTTTGAATACACTACTACTTTTTAATAATATTTTGTTCAAATCAGTTCAAATTCGTTTATAACTCCTTCCTTTCTTTCTTATCCTTGTTTTTTTTTTGTGTTAAGGATTTGTGTGAGGATGAGATTTTCGTCCTAGACTTGTATGACCAAATTTATATCTGGAATGGCGCAGAAGTTGAAACTGAACTGCAAAAACAAACTCCAAATTGCTTCAAGGTTAGAAACTGTATTAGGTGTATTTAAAAGGGAATATTATACGACGAGGTTTGATATAAGTAAATAGAATAAATACTGAGTTTATGTTTTCTTTATTTTCCTAGTGCTACTTCCAGTCTGATCCTGCAGGAAGGTCAGACGTGACTGTTAATGTCTGGTTCCTGACACAGAATAACGAACCCGATTCCTTCACCAAATTTTTCCCTTACTGGACAGAAAACGGGACTTCGGTATACATTGTTAACGTCCTATGTTAAAGGTATTTTTATACTGTGGCGGTCCTATGTTACTGGTATTTCTATAATGTGGAGTTCCTATGTTAAAGGTATTTCTATAATGTGACGGTCCTATGTTACTGGTATTTCTATAATGTGGAGGTCCTATGTTAAAGGTATTTTTATAATGTAGAGGTCCTATGTTAAAGGTATTTCTATACTGTGGCGGTCCTATGTTACTGGTATTTCTATAATGTGGAGGTCCTATGTTAAAGGTATTTCTATAATGTGACAGTCCTATGTTACTGGTATTTCTATAATGTGACGGTCCTATGTTACTGGTATTTCTATAATGTGGAGGTCCTATGTTACTGGTATTTCTATAATGTGACGGTCCTATGTTAAAGGTATTTCTATAATGTGGAGGTCCTATGTTAAAAGTATTTCTATAATGTGACGGTCCTATGTTACTGGTATTTCTATAATGTGGAGGTCCTATGTTAAACTTAAGGTATTTCTATAATGTGGAGGTCCTATGTTACAGGTATTTCTATAATCTGACGGTCCTATGTTATTGGTATTTCTATAATGTGGAGGTCCTATGTTAAAGGAATTTCTATAATGTGGAAGTCCTATGTTAAAGGTATTTCTATAATGTGGAGGTCCTATGTTACTGGTATTTCTATAATGTGGAGGTCTTATGTTAAAGGTATTTCTATAATGTGGAGGTCCTATGTTACAGTTATTTCTATAATGTGACGGTCCTATGTTATAGGTTTTTCTATAATGTTGAGGTCCTGTGTTACTGGTATTTCTATAATGTGGAGGTCCTATGTAAGAGGTATTTCTATAATGTGGCGCTCCAGTGTTAAAGGTTTTCTATAATATGGTGGTCCTATGTTTTAGGTATTTCTATAATGTGGAGGTCCTATGTTATAGGTATTTCTATAATGTGGAAGTCCTATATGTTATTGGTATTTCTATAATGTGGCGCTCCAGTGTTAAAGGTTTTCTATAATGTGGTGGTCCTATGTTATAGGTATTTCTATAATGTGGCGCACAATGTTACAGGTGTTCCTATAATGTGGCGGTCCTATGTTATAAGTATTTCTATAATGTGGCGCTCCAATGTTTCAGGTTTTTTCTATAATGTGGCGGTCCCGTCGATCCAGTTCTTCGTCTGCCTACAAGAGACACCAGATTCAAGACAGACTTAACCTTTCCCGCCGGAAATCGTCGATATTCGGGGACCCCATGGACGACAGAGATCTGACCTTGATCCCCACTAAGCCACAGAACCCGACATACGAGGATTCCACGCGGCGGTTTACCATTTTCTCTATCGTTCTTGGAATAATAATTTTTTGTGTGATATGTTTTTCTTTTTATCAGAGAGCTCGGTTTATTCTATAGGATGTGAGGTTAACTGTTAGTGTCAAAAGACACAAAAGAACATTGAATTTTTGTATATTGTACATAGCATCTCTAATGAATATTTCATTTTTATTACAATGATAATAAAAGAAATTTCTTTTCAAGTTAAAACTGAATCCCTATCAGCTGTTAGAGAGAGGTGGGATAGCATTCCGTCCAATCGTGGTTCAGTTTACCAACACTTAAAGAGGCACATTAATGTGTATTATCCATATTATTTTCCAGGTACCTTTACCGTGTTAACAGTATTTCACTAAATTAAGGCAGAACACAAGCATTTGTGTAGTTCATAGCAAGTTGACGAAGAAGTAAAAAGAATTACCTGGTGTTTCATTGATTTTTTTTTTTCAATTTTCAAGGATTTTAAAATTCGGAGTGCTACTACGTCAGACTGCAGCGATTAAGTTTTATCTAAATTGCACCGTTTCATCTTACACTAAAGATTATATGTATATATAGATTGGTGAAACTTTCATACATGTTTAATAAGCAGTGTATGGAAATGATGTGAGTGATAAATGACTAATAAAATCATATGGAATGGTGTAACACAAGGTTCATTTGTATATCAATGCCTATTATGGTCAGCTGGTCTCGGACGTTATTTTTTGACAGCGGTCTCGGTTTTTTTTTTCAGGAAGACATTTTTACGACAGGGCTCTTTTCGATATTCGCTGTTTTACACAAGCACGCGACAGGCTTAGAGACAGACGGTCGCTGAACATGAGAAATCCGAATATTCTTCTCCAGCGTCGTCGCTCTAGCGTCAATATCAACACGGATGACAACATCCTGAAACGCAGACGATCCAGTATAGGGATGGCGGGAGAGGACGTGTTGCAGCATTTCAGTGGCAGACGACGATCCTCAGCTCTACTGGGCGGGCAACTGATAACGTCTAGAAAGCAAATCCCTGGCTCCACATCCTATCAGTACTCCTCTGTACGCAGGGATTCTCGCGGATCGTTCCAAATCTGTAGAGGAACATGCTGCTCTCGTTTGTTGAATATGAGCGAGGAATTGAACGTTCCTATTCACGCCGGATTCGGGCGCTGCTGCAGACGAGTTTCCAAACAGCTGGAGACGATGATTTCTGACGAATCCTGCACAAGGAGGTTTACTATTGTGACCTTGTCAATGTTCTTCTTTATTTTCTGTGTGATTGGGTTCTCTCTTTATCAGAGATTACATCGATTAGGCACTGGGTCTTGAAAACGGGATGTGATAAACGGCGTTAAACTTCGCTGGGACTGCTTGTTCTCTTTTGAAAGAACAATTTCTTAAGTGTGTGAAACTTCTGATTGGAGCTATTTTCGAGAATGGCCAAAGTTCTTATAAAAGTTGCTTTCGAAAATGGTGCAATGTGGAAGTTGAATTTTGCAATGAGAAAACTTTCGACTCTGAGGAAGAAAAATGTTGATAGTCTGTAGGCAGATGAAAGTGTCCAGTAAGTCTGCCTAAAGACAATGGCTACACAAGCGCTATTTTTGGTTCAAAACACCTGTATTGAACTTCTGTGTAGATAGCCGCCCTTTGTTTCCGGGATGTCTTTTGACAGGTGATTGACAGCGACCTTAGCGTGTCCGTGAGGACGGCTCTCCGATCATAAAACCATTCAAGGTGTGTCACAAAGCTGTCCACTTTATCGGCATATTCCCTATATACTTTGGAATGTTACATGATGTGCACATATCATAGGAATAAAAGACGACCATCCAATTGATATCATACCAAGATTTTGGATTATAGACTTCATTGGTTTCCAAATGCTATTAAAGAAACCTCTTGAAAAAGCTATGTAGTGTTCCAATTCAATTAGGATATTTGTGAATAATTTATAACTTTACATTATCACAAAAAGATTTTGTGAGACTTGGAATTACTAGACAATTTTACTTTATTATTACATGTAGTGTTTTGGTTTTAAAGAAAACTTGAAATAAAAATACTTGCATGGAGAAATAGCCAAATCATGGCAAAGCAATATACTGAGATTTTTATGAACAGGAAAAGAGATCAAAAGATTGATTACTGACGGACATTTAAGGGGGGGGGGGGTTAGAGCGGGAAAAGTTTTTACTGTCTTATATAACTCACATAGCGCTCATCATACTAGTAAGTGAATGAAATCATTTTTGATAAAAATAACTTGGTATTAATTTTTTTTTTTGTCAGTCACTGAACTTTAGATGTCACCCCTTGCAAAGATTGGGGTTCAGATTAGACCCGAAACATCCTTCTGATAAATAAAAGTCAATATTGAACCTAGCATGATCTAGATTCACAGGAAAAATTAAATTGTTTTATTCGTCAATTATACGTTATTTGAATATTCACATCTTAAAAAAAAGAAAAGGAAAACGTGAATTAATCAGTTTTTATTTTCTATAATTTTTTCATGTCTCTATAGACATGTACAACAATAACAAGTTTTATAATAAATATTAAGCATAATAAATAAATGAAAAGTCGTGGAAGGAACAAGTTATTCTTTTTTTTAATTATTCATTGTGTAGATCTGGGCTTTCTATTGGTAATCTGTAGGGATTTTCCGTAGTCCTAGTGTGTCCAAGTCGAGCGGATTTGAATAGCTGTTCCTGTTTCCAAAGCGGAAGTCGGTAGAATTGATCACGTGGGTATTTCAAGGCGTCTCTAAACTCATAGTCGCAAAGATTATGCTAAAATAAAAAAAAAATGACGGAAATTTCACTGCAAATGATATCACGTGAAAGTGGGCACATTGACTTGAAGGCGAGTTTCTCTATGATTTTTATTTTGTTTCTCAGTTCTATTTTTACCTCTTTGTGCTGAGAATCCACGTCTTCAGGGAGTTTCTTTTTCAATAAATCTTCGTAGGCGTACTTTTTCTTTCCAACATATGACCTATCCACCATCTAGTTATCCACATATAAAAAAAATCAGAAATATATACTAATACATGTATATTACATGTAATCTTCATAAGGCACGAAAAAAAACGAATTTTACTAAATAAATTTTGATCAATATATTACCGGTTTTTCAATGTCAACTTTAAAATTTTCTTGTCGAAGAAGTTTCCTACATAAATCATAAGACTGTTTTCCCTGTGAAATAGAAAAAATGGCTCTAAAGCAAGTCTGCATTTTGCAGTAATTGACAACCAACAAAATGCTAAATTTAGTATTAATGATAATACAAAGAGTGACCTAATCACTATTATATGCTATTGAAATACTTTAAAACCAATACATTTTATAATGGATCGATTTGAATTAACAATGTATACCGAAGTCCCGTTTTCTGTCCAGTAAGGGAAAAATTTGGTGAAGGAATCGGGTTCGTTATTCTGTGTCAGGAACCAGACATTAACAATCACGTCTGACCTTCCTGCAGGATCAGACTGGAAGTAGCACTAGGAAAATAAAGAAAACATAAACTCAGTATTTATTCTATTTACTTATATCAAACCTCCATCCATGTTTGTCTGAAATTCAAACAGATAATGAATCTTGAACCCATTGCTTTAAACCCTCAAAGCAAATTTACAATAGGATGCACTTGACAAAAACAGCAAAGGTCTGAGGGGAGCAAAGAATTGCAAAAAAACACAAAAACAGTTTTATATGCCAAATATAAATATTAGTGGCCTTGTTGTTCAAATCCTTATTCCGGGAGGCAGTTCAATTTGTGGAGAAGTCTAGAAAGCAAATTTTTGCAAAAAGAAATAAAAAACCAAGAAAAAATGGAACCAGTATCAGGAATAAACTAGTCATTTAATTTCTTCATGACAGCGTCAAAACCCACACTCCATGAATTCAGAGTGAAGGAGTTCTAGGGATAAACAGATAGTTAATGTTTTGTCACACCAACAATAATCGCCAGATCTTTCACCCTTTGACTCGTTTCATTTTCAAAACTTGAAAAAAAAAACTTTCAGAAAGAAGAACCAAGTCCAGGAAATCAAAGGATCTGCCATATTCCAGTATACGAAGGGGCATCAGAAATTGGATAAAAATATTACGCGCATGAGTTTTAATTAAAAGAGAATATTTAAATGAAATCATTGAGACTTAATCATTGAAAGGCTTTTTTTGTTCCTTTCCGAGAACCGAGGACATCATTTTTTGAACAGCCCTCGTATATACCAGTAATCTTTCCGCATGATAACTTTAAGTCAAGACTTCTTAAAATCATTGACAGCTGCTTTAAAAAAAATGGAATTCGTAAATCAACTTTCCTTTTCATTGATCATTTGCAACCTTGCCTGAAGTAAATTCTATGATCGTTATGGTGACCTTATAAGCAAATGTAACCTATCTATGGCACGCCAAATTCACAAAAATGAGCAAATCATAGTTTCACAATCGATAAACTAGGTTTATCGGTTGTAAACTATAGTTTACGGACTGTAAACTATAGTTAACAACGTTAATCTATATTTTACATCTGTAAACTACAGTTAACGCGATAATCTATGTTTCACAACCGTAAACTATACTTAACACCGAAAACCATCATTTGCGATTGCGAAACATAGATTATCTGATAAATACAGTTTCACGATTTGTAAACTATAGTTTACAAACCGTTAACTATAGTTAACGATCTGATAAATATAGTTTCACGATTTGTGAAACTATGATTAACAACTCTTAACTATAGTTTACGATTGTAAACTATTGTTTACAGACGTGAATCTATGTTTATCAACAAAATCTATTGTTAACGCTTATTAAAGACAGATAAACTTAGATTAGCATTTGTAAACTATAGTTAACAACCGTTAAATATAGTTTTACAGATGAAAACTATACTTAACGAATCGTTAACTATAGTTTACGGTTTGTAAACTATAGTTTACAGTCGATAAACCTAGTTTATTAATTGTGAAACTAGGTTTATCTCATTTTTGTGAATTTGGCGTGCCATACCTATCACTGGGTCGAAGTTTATCTGACTTGTTTCTTAATAATATTATATCGACGACGTAAAATTACTTCCATTCATACTACAAGTCGATATATCCCGATGAGCTTGAGATAAAAGATACCACAGAGTCTGACACAACGGTTTCATATTTGGATATTTCACTTGGGAAAAAAAGATGTTAATGGTAAAGTGTATTGGTAAAGTGTATCGACAAAATTTTATGATAAGCATGATAACTTTAACTTTTCTATAGTCAATATTCCTTATGAAGCAATACACCTTAATCACTTGCTTATTATACCCCCCGCTTGAAAAGCGGGAGGGTATATAGTTATCGTTATGTCCGTCCGTCCGTCTGTTACGCTTTGGGGTACCCATCTCTTATCCGCAACTTCTCTCATACCACTGAAGGAAATTTAATGAAACTTTCACAGAATCTTTATTACATATTGCCATTGTGCACCTCCTATTTTACTTTTTGATCTGACATATATTTCGGATTTTTCAGAGCAAAACAAGGACACTACCATTTTATTCATATGGGAGGCGGGGGATCATTTAGTGAGCTCATTGCTCACAGTACCTCTAGTTTTGGCGAAATAACCGTTGATAACAAAACAAAACAAAATTTTCACGCATTGAGGCTATCGGTTTATATACTAGTAATTTATTTGAAAAGTTATATACGAGCACACTTTCTCGCGAATAAAAATGGTTTACAGTATCAAACATCTCGTTTAAAGACATCAGTTTTGAAAGTTCTATATGGTCGATACAATGACCTTGTAACCAAATACAATTTGACATTTTAAGGCGAATGCTGCAATTGTTAGACTATCATTTACACACCGAATTGTCTGTGGATTAATTCACCCTTTTTTCCCGAACATGACAAGTAACACGCGGCAGGTGTGACCGGTGGACAAGGTACAGTATACTTACATGTATATCCCTCCATGTCACCAGCTCCTACCTCTTATATTGTCTGAGGTCCGTGTTGGCCCTGCTCCTGATTTTGTATTGTATGAATGGACCTTTGAGTGATAATCTTTGATACACAAGCATGTCTGTCTACTCGAAATAAAGCCAACGTTTAGGAGGGACATTGTCTTCGGCAACAATATATCTTGGGACCGGTAAAATCGTTCCGAGTTATCTTTCTTGCAGCATAGTTTTCAATTACATTTATATACCCAGATAGTCATATCAAGGATTCTGAAAATACAGTGAATAACCTGACCTTGTAGTTTGGAGAAGATTCTTTTGAAAAAAAAATCTTTCATACATATATTACACACATACTGAGATATATCAGTCAAAATGTTACACAATGATATCAGTTTTTTAATTATGCTAATCAAGTGATCATATCATGCCATTAATAGAATTTACGAATTTACAATGTTTAAATGACTTAAATAAAAGCAGAAGAAACAAGCTGATATGCAATTATCAATATGATTTAAATTTTATCTGCAGAAAGATACTAGCCCATCATATATGACTGATACTTGCTATATCATATTACAAACTTTGAAGTTAAATTTATACAATCATGTGTTATATTAAGTAAAGCTTAATGTCATGTCAGTTTATTTTTAAAGTAATACCCTTCTTCTTGTCATAATGATATGGTTTCTTAATGTCTGCTAGAAGCTCTATCCACGTAATATAAAGCAAATGCCGCAAGAAAGATAATTCAAATTACAACTTGTGCGCTCACTGGGTACTGTTCTTCCAAATCCTCATTTCTTTCATAATCGATCTTGAACAACAATAAAGAAAAAGAGAAAAGAATAAAAAAAAGGAAGAAAAATTTAAATGAAATATGAATATACGAAAACGGTAATCAAACACAGGACTCCACTGAAATAATACAAACTGGGAGCAGATGAAATACATGAACCATATGGGATCAGGTGCTATGGAGGGGTAAGTATCTCCTCTCAACTCTCCACGAACAGTGGGCCTCATGAATTTATAGGTGGACGAAATATTCGTAGTGCAGTATAGTATGAATAACAGAGTCCTAACTATTGGTGCGAATTATATTAGTCAAAAGCCAGTCGAGTGAAAGGTTCGAAGAACCGGTCTTCAAGTCCCACGATGGGATTCGAAACCGCGAAAGATCAACTCTTTTCACTTCGTGGTTATCAAACAGACGCTCTAACTACTGCGCCATGTTTGTAGACACATATCATCAATGCATTGGTGATTGTCGAATATTCCGTAAAAATTTGCATTAAAGAACATATCTATGCATTTAAGATAATACAAAATAAATACATGTACAATTTATCATTAATCAAATACTGACCGACGTTTTTCATGTTGATTGTTTTGTCATTATTTACACACTGAATTACCTACGGATTTTTTGGGGTTCATTCCCCCATATTATGACGGGACGTAAACAAAGTGGTTGTGACGTTACGGCAGGCGATGCTCGCTCCTCCAAGGCACCTGACCCCATCTCTGATTTTTTTTAGGTCTGTGTTTTCTCTGCTCCTGATTTGTTTTGTTTGAATGGTCTTTAGAGTGTGAATACTTTCCCTCTTTATCTCCATATATTTCATTCAAAGACTTTTATAAGAATGATTTGAAAGTGGGGTCATTTCCATATTCGTAGT
>PRKT01000244.1:709693-748786 GCA_003671525.1 Saccostrea glomerata
AATATCGTAAAACATTTTTAACTTCAATCGTATATTAGGCGTGTGTGTGCCCTGCTTAAGAAGAGGAAAACTCACTTCATTCATGATAAATTTGATAACATGAAAAATATATTTTTTAAAATTATTTTTTAAATTATATATTTTTTTAATTTTCTTCAGAAAAAAATGTCTAAATGAGGAATAATTTTAATAAAATTATTTTGTTCGATGTTTAAAAAATGAAATACATTTTCTCCCTCTGTAAAGTGTAGACAATATGTCTAAGTTTCGTACAATTATAGATGCAACACAAACGAAGTGCACTCTTACTGTATATGATATTAGCATTAACCTACACAACCTTTGGAATCTTCATGTAAACCCCAAAGATATATTTTAACATAATTTTGTTTTTTAGAGAAATTTTAAAAAATCATGCGTAGATGCCCACCTGACTTGTTCGTGTTACATAATACAATCAAACTGTATTTGCAGGCTTGGAAATCATTTGCAACAGATGCTTTACTTCATTCTTCGTGATATCTGAAGATACTTATTTGTCACAAATAATAAAATACAACGCACTATTAAATTTCTCACCGGAATCAGAATCAGATTCTATTTATTACCCTCAAACCAAACATAGTGGTACTTGAGGAATATAACGATATCTATGAAATCCTCAGAGGTACACATGACATAATATTTGCATAAACATTTTACAACTGTATAGAAAAAGGGACAGTCATATTTTGAAGAACACCAGCATAACAATCATGTAAAACCTACAATACATTCTCAAGACTTTTGGTATATAAAGATGTTCAAAGGTTTCTCAAATACTTAGTATTCAAATTTGACTTGATTTCATAGAACTTAAGAACATTTGGTGTATCTAAAATCTAAATATTTCCCCGTGTTTCTGAAAAGGCAATACATTTTAAAAAATACATATCGTGGTATTCATCGGTTATTCTTTGTTATTTCTAAGTACATACATCGTCGCAAACCACGGCCAAAATGAACAGTCTTCTCCCATTGTGGGAGAGGGCTGTATACGGACTCCGGACCGTGGCTTGAGACGATGAAGTACATGTAACGTTTGTTTTCGGTAAAGGACTTGGATAGTCACCTCTAGTTTACAGAGAGTCAGATCAGGAACGTCTTTGTTTGTTTTCGGTAAAGAACTTGGATAATCAACATCTAGTCTACAGAGAGTCAGACCAGGAACCTCTTAGTTTGTTTTCGGTAAAAGACTTGGATAGTCACCTCTAGTCTACAGAGAGTCAGACCACGAAAGGTCTTTGTTTATCGATAAAGGACTTGGATAGTTGCAAGCAGTCTTTCGATAGTCAGACCAGGAACGTCTTTGATTATCAGTAAAGGATTGGATAGTCATCTCTAGTCTACAGGATAGTCAGATCAGGAAAGTCCTTGTTTATCAGTAAAGGATTGCATAATTACCTCTAGTCTCCAGGCAGTCAGACCAGGAATGTCTTTGTTTATCAGTAAAGGACTTTGATAGCTACATGAAGTCTACAGATAGTCAGACCAGGAATGTCTTTGTTTATCAGTAAAGGACTTTGATAGCTACCTGAAGTCTACAGATAGTCAGACCAGGAACGTTTTGTTTTAGATAGTTACCTCTAGTCTCCAGACAGTCAGACCAGGAATGTCTTTAGACACGTCCACAAATGCTGGCTCCATGTCTACCAGGGACGACTTCACTGGAGTGACCTTCTCCTTTGAATCACGAAGTTTAATGTCCACATGGTTGGACAGAGAACTAAGGTAGGTTCTGGAGGTGGAAGGTCTCTTACTGTTGTAAGGTTTGTACGTCTTCTCACTGATAAATGTAGGACTCTTCACCAGACGGTCGGGGAGAGCCGAGGGTGCGCGGGGAGGGAATTCACACAGGACCTCCAAGTCTGGCTTCTTCCCGCGAGAACGAGGCCGCGAACCTACAAAACGTGGAGGAAAGTCAGTTTTATTGCCTTGATTATGAAGACCTAATGAAAACATCCGATAATGAAAGTGCAAACACTGTAGTGCCCTTAAGTAGCTTATTCTTCAATATTGATGGAACGTGGCTGCAATGGTTATAAATGGGAATGTATGTCGACCCGTCGCAACTCCATCTACATCCAATACATCAAAAGCAGGTTATTTGTTACGTAGAAGTCAAGTCCTTTATAACAATCCTCTCCATGATTTGAGTGCACATACCTGAATGTTGAAGCTTCAAATCGCAACTAGAACTTAACACGGTCATTTCTTCCATTCGCAAGGGAACTTTTTATTACTGGAAAATATTAATACTTCAAAAAACTTCATTGTAATAATGAATTATTTGTAATTTTCCAAGTGTTATAATAACATATGCATTTCAATTGCCTAATCACGTGTCAAATATTAATTATCTCAAACCTTTTAATCTACATGTAGGCCTATTATTTTTTGATGATGGTAAAAAATAAAAGAAATGTACATTTTTTATGAGAAGAAACAAAATAATCTTGGTTTTTTAAAGATGTAAGATAAAAGGAATCAAGTTTTTGTAAGTGGTTTCATTGCCAGTTTTGTCAATATCCCCATAATTCGATGTCTTCGCAATGTGTCTTTCGTCTCTCCCGGAAAAGGCGACAAATGAAAACGTCATTTAAGCTGACTGCTGCCCTACAAAGAGATTGTAAAAGACGAGTTAATTGGGTTAATTTCCGGCCTAGTATTTCTCATTCCAGTATTTCTGTTTTCAATTGTGCACAAAATCGCAAATGTGAACACTCAGTGTTAAGTTAGAGATTATGCAGGTCCTAAACTTTAAAAACAACGATCTGAAGTTAATGATTTCAGCGTTTAATACAGATATTTATCCGATTTAAAATCCGTGCAATGTTACTGAAAATGATGTCACTGTGTCTATTTTATTCCTGGATCGCAGCAGAAAAAAATGCAGACTAATCTAAGAAAATTGTTCTTTTATGACATGGCAAGATGTCATAACATCTAGTAACATTTTACTATATTAACATGTCATAACATCTACATTTACTACATTCATGTATATTAACAGTTATTTCAGAATGTTAAAGAATTGATTTGCCTCGATAGAGTCTTTACATCCTCTGTTTATGCAATATATGAAAGCAGAAAACTGTATGCATTTCAATTAAAATTTGAATCATTTTCAATTAAAAAATAAAGAATAATTCCTCCTTTTAATACGTCACTTTTTCTGTTTAAAAATTGCACTGGCGACCACAGGCCTTTAGATCGCTGAGAAAAAAAATTGAGGAGTTGAAAAAAAAATAAAGGTATGGAACTCTTTTCATGGGGTACCTACTTTCCCCAATAAAATTCTTTTAAATCGAATGCTTTACAATTTTACTTTCTATCCATATCTATTCAAATATAAACAATCTTCATTACTACTAAAGTTAATTCCGTAATTCATAAAATTGCACATTATATACATGTATATACCGTGCTATTAGCAATTAATTTGTTGCTCTTAGCAGGTAGTAATCATGCGATAATTGGTTTACCTATAAATATACGAACAACCATTTCTGTTTACACTCTTTCTTTTATCCCGTTATGTCGTTAAAACACATGATTTAGACTGGATGCACTATTTTCGATAAAATATCAACGAGCTATGAATATTCCTTAACCAAATAAATATACATTAAATGAATATAGTTAACATTTCCAGTGAATGCTTTTATATTATTTTTTTAATAATGAACATGAATATATGACATTTTAACCCTGACGCATAGGATGATATACATGTAGTGCGAATCTACATACATTTCATTTAATACTTTAAGTATTCTAGTATTAAAAATCATTTTGAGAGAATGAGGTATATGTATTTCATAGTATGAAAACTTCGATGATATAATAACGTATGAATTCTTAAATTGCTTAAAGAATCAAAGTATAAAGTTCTCTGTTTATGAATATAGTTGTATACACATGTACATATTTTTAAAAAGATTTTTTGGGGTCAGACAAAAAGAATTGCTTCAGCTGTTCCTTCCAAGAATGTAGCTTTAAATTACGCTATTGATTAAATTCAGTTAAATATCTTGATAGCAACTCTTATGTTTGATCGACTTCTATTTACTTTTAGGCGGAGGAACGGAAGTGGCAGGGCAGTCTGGGAAAAATTTGTCTGGTCATGTGACAGCTTCCATATTTGTGAACATACTACTTTTCTTAATTGTGATTTTAAGGTGAAAGCATAGACACCTAAATGAAATACAATGTTTGTGGAGTGTATGGACAGACCTGTCACAATGATATTTAGGAACAAGGACCACCCCTACATTTGTGAGTATCGGTGTTAATCCGAGTGTCGCCCAAGAACAGTGCGGAACACCGATGAGGGATTATATTCGTCAGAGTTCTCGACCTTCAGAAGGCAGTGATCAGGTCTGTGTTGGGCGGATTCAGTAAATTTTCACATATCGTTTACTGACGTGAAAAATTTGTCCGTCCATCCTTTAAATGTACGATATAAGAGAGAGAGAGCCCAAGGGACATAACTTTTGAAAAGTGTGGATTGGACTATTGCTTTCAGTAGTGTTATATAAAGGAAAACATTTGCAAATGTAAATATACATTTGTTTTGCGAAAAGTCTTGCTGTTTATTAATACAAATTATGTCAGTATTAGGTTTGTACTGTTATTGAAATTATACTGTTTTTTAACTTAAATTTAATTCTTATATAATATTATATTTGTGTGCCTATTCCGCCGCCCATGAGGTGACATACTGGTAGTCCTTTTTACTAAAATAAGATGTTTTCATCTTTGTTTTCGTAAGGTTAAGAATGAGGAGGGTGAAAATGTGATGATTTTATGACAGCATGCATGGTAAACTTCAAACCTCCAAATCAACAGTAGGCATAATCCTCTTCGGAGAGCCTGGATATTTACGATATATAGAAGCTGTCGGAATTGGCTTTATCAGACGGTCATACATCATCGAATTCGTTATAACAAAGCCCCTGTCGTATAATAAAAGTGCATCCGACACAGTGTCTGGTCAAATTAATAAATGTATTGTAATCGGGTCCCCGTCATTTTAGCCAATGATAGGATTAACCTTTTTTTATCGCTTCAGAAATTAGGTGACACTAAAAGTATTCATCTTGGGATTTTCTGACCAGCTGTAGGCTATCTTGATTATTAGGAAAAAAGTTTCTTTCTGATAATATGATATGGAACTGCCTGAGAATCATAGTACAAGACGATGTACTTCTTACATGACATCCCCAGTTTCATCATCATCAATCAACTTTTAAGTTTAAACACTTCAGATTGATTTAATATTATAATTATCCAGTGGGGGTAGAAGCACTGGAAACCCCTTTTTAGAATGATATAATATGCTTCTCCTAACTTTTATGTAAGTTTAAAAAGGGTAATCCATGAAGAAAAGAAATTCCCAGGGATTTGGCGGACTTCAGCTTCGTAATTTTATATATTTCTTACATAAAGGTCCAGTGATACCAGTGATGCTTCGGATTCTTTTTCTATGTGTCTGATTTTGTGTTAATTCTGAAATACGGAAGATCGAGGTAATCCTTTATAATGAATTTATTTCTCCACTTTTATCGTACTAGTCATTTCAGTCTCTAACTAAAGTATACTCTTAGAAGCTTATGTTGAGTATACATTGTAAAGTTGTTTTATCA
Source organism: Saccostrea glomerata (assembly GCA_003671525.1). Classification (NCBI taxonomy): domain Eukaryota; kingdom Metazoa; phylum Mollusca; class Bivalvia; order Ostreida; family Ostreidae; genus Saccostrea; species Saccostrea glomerata. The sequence goes on from PRKT01000244.1 coordinate 715,381, forward strand.
AATTTGTTATAAGACTTATAACAATAGCTAATTCGCATATTACGGATTCTGTAGAAGATTACGCCAGACGATGGGCCAGATAAAAAAATGAAGAAGACGTTGACACTTTGTCAGAATTGATGAAAAAAAAATGTTATAATCACGTATTAAAAGATTGAGGGGCAATATGAAAACCATCTTTCATTCTGTATTCAATAATCCAGAAGTAAAAAAAGAATTTGATAGATTACATGATCAGTACGTACTGGTCCCTGCTGACAAAGCAGGTAACAACATTGTCTTCGTTTGTAAGGCTCATTTCATAAATTGCATTTTGGAAGAGCTTTGACTTTATTCTACAGATGATAATCCAGTTTAAACTCATAGTTCCCCTTCTAAGGAAGAAATTCTTCAAAATCGTATGTCATTTTTTAAAATATCTTTAATATCCTTAAGAGCCAAAATGGATTTGAACGACCATATATATTGGATTCTGAAACTTCATAAGAATCCTTACAAACAAAGATGCATAGCTCTTTACGCTTTGTACGTTTTTGTTCTGCCAGGTTCTTGATCTTTTCCTGGTACAGGTTTGCCCCCATCTTCACGCTTGAACGCCAGGCACTGCGATCAAGTGCTAGGTTTTCCCATTTTGTAGGTTCAAATGGAACAGCTTCATGGACACTTTTAGGGAATCTTTGTTTCTTTTTTTCTGACCACCCCTGAAACGTGGTCCATAAACTAACTCGCCGTATAGAAGCTGCTTCGAGATGCGTTTGTCTTCCATTCGACGAACATGTCCAGCCCAACGGAGTTGACTTGAGCGTAGCATGATGACGATGCTGTACATATTTGCCCGGTTTAGAACCTCAGTGTCTGGATCTTGTCTTGCCATTTGATGCCCATATTTTCCGAAGGCAAACTTTTTGGAAGTGGTTTAGTTTCCTGGTTTGTCTCTGGTACACTGTCAAGGTTTTACATGCATAAAGTAGAGTTGTCAGTACAACTGCTCTTTACACACTAAGCTTTGTTGCTATGGTAATGCCTCGATTGCCCAATGCTGCTTTGTTTAGGCGACCAGCTTGCTTTAGCTATGCGTGGGTTTACTTCATCGTCAATGTGGAAATTTCTTGATAGTTTGCATGAAGTGATGTAAATCAGATGTAGATACTTAAAAATTCCAAGGACATTTTGGACAATTTGAAATCACAAGATTTTGCCAAAATCAACAGCTTATATACTTACGACTTTTCATCTATATACACAACCATTCAATGGAAATTGGAACTCGTAAATTTACTTACCTTGTCAATGTCCATTTGCAAAATTATAATTAATATATTCTGATTGTACACACAAGTACTCTGAAGTTGACATAAAAAAGATGCTTGAGTTATTGATTGACAATATCTATGTGGTTTTTGGAGACCAGGTCTTCCAACAATCTATTGGAATTCCCAAGATAACCAATTGCGCCGCATTATTAGCAGACCTATTTTTGTATTCATATGAAACATAATTTGTGCAAAATCTTATGTGTGAAAAAGTGAAAACGCTTGATGTATCTTCAACTCGACATTTAGATATATCGACGACGTATTGTTAATTAACAATGGTAATTTCCAATCCTGGGTCAATACGATATATCCTGGTGAGCTTGAGATAAAAGATACCGCAGGGTCTGACACATCTTTTTTAAATTTGGATATTTTACCTGAAAAAGACACTAATGGTAATCTAACAACCAAGCTCTTTGATAAGCGTGATGACTTCAACTTTTTTATTGTCAACTTCCCTTACTTATTCAGCAATATACCTTTCTCACCTGCATACATGTACAAAGTTTATATATCTCAGTTGATTCGATACGCAAGAGCATGCTCTACGTATGAACACATTCTAAAACGAGGTAAATTATTGACAAACAAGTTGAGGAAAAAAGAATTTTAGCAGTCTCGTTTGAAGTCATCATTTCGTAAGTTTTATGGTCGATACAATGACCTTGTCAGCAAATACAATTTATCATTGAGTCAACTGCTGACTGACGTTTTTCATACTTATTGTTAGTTCATTATTTACACACTGAATCGATTATTTTCCGATCATGACAAGAAGCACACGGTGGGTGGGACCGGTCTGCATGGGACCTGATCCTACCTCTGATGTTTCGGAGGTCCGTGTTTGCTCTGCTCCTATTTTGTATTGTTTTATGGACTTTTGATCTTGAATGCTGTTCGTTATCTCCAAGAAAAGTTTTACTTGTATCAGTAATACTAATTTGCTAATCATTTGCATTTATTGTAAAATAAAAAATCAGAAAAAGAATCTTGCATGATTAACGGTCTATGACTTTAAAATGCGTTACTGAGGATGTGTGAAGTTGCTAAATTGACTATATGAATTAACAAATAAACTGTAAAATTTACAGATTAAAGTGTAAAATTTACAGATTAAAGTGTAAATTTTACAGATTTAAGTGTAAAATTTACACTTTACAGTGTAAAATTTACTGATTAAAGTGTAAATTTTACAGATTAGAGTGTACATTTTACACTTTAAATTGTAAAATTTAAACTTTTAAGTGTAAAATGTACAGATTAAAATGTAATTTTTTTTAGATTAAAGTGTAAAATTTACACTTTAAAGTGTAAGATTTACAAATTAAAATGTAAATTTTACAGATTAAAGTGTAAATTTTAATTACAGATTAAAGTGTAAAATTTACACTTTAAAGGGTAAAATTTACAGATTAAAGTGTAAATTTTACAGATTAAAGTGTAAATTTTACAGATTAAGGTGTTAATTTTACAGATTAAAGTATAAATTTACACTTTAAAGTGTAAAATGTACAGATTAAAATGTAAATTTTATAGATTAAAGTGTAAAATTTACAGAATAAAGTGTAGAAATTAAAAAAAGTGAAGTGTCCAAGTGGCACTAATATGCTTCCGTAGCATGTAATGTTTAAATATACTTTCAGTTATAAATGCCTTTTTACATTAATTATTTATAATTAACGTTTGCATTATACATGGGCCTTTTTAAATTTATGTGAAAAGTCAGAATGAGATACAATCAGTTATAATTTACGTTACTCTAACTGAGACCTACTGTGATATTGATATGGATAGCACCAAAATTAATTTACATATTAGTTTCTTAATTTCAAAACAGAAAAAAATTCATCTAAAAAGTAACAAAGAACCCTAGTGTCTGTATGTCTTAATGTACTGAGGTAGGAAGTATGTACATTTCTGAAACTTGAAAGGTTATTGGTCGGTAACCCTGATTGATGTATTATTTAGAAGTCGCCCTAATGAGGGACGGGTAATTCTTTGGGTGTCGTCACGCAGGGGGGAAACCAACACAAATTGTACATCGGTTCGTGTGCATTAGTGTAATTAGCTAGTCTGTGGATTGGTAAGATTTTTTTTTTATCTTCTTCTCCGCTTTATGTTTTGTTTCCTGTGGATTCGCAAACTAAGAATGCGTAACCGTCTGGTTATGCTGTCGAATCTCGACTGCTTTATGCGAGCGGAGATTGGCGCATATCATTCTGTTCTCTTTAAATTGTGAAAATGTTTGCAGTATTTCACTCCCTGACAAGATAATGCTAATTTATCACAAAATTAAGATGCCTTCTTGTTTTTCCTCCGTTGGGTGGCTTCCGTCCCAATCTCGCCCCCTATCGGAGAGACGGTGTGGTCTTCATCATATCGAGATTCATATCCCAACCATATCGAATTATAAAATGAAATCAATCTTTGTAAAACACGGCATTTTTAAAATTTATTGTACCGGCAGCCGATTTGGAGAGGCTTCATTTCTTTGTAGACAAAAGAAAAGTGCGTAATTTATAAGAAAAAGAATTCTGTCATTTTTTGTTTGTTTTTACAGCTCGTAAGCTTTACGTTAAGTTAAACAACATTCCGAGTTAAACTAACACATCTCTTTTGAGGTGAGTAAAAGAGAACCTATGAGGTCTATGGTTAATAGGTTATACAGAACTACAGTAACTAGATTACACTGTTAAATAGGCATACGGGAGGCGGTTGTCAGGTCTCTTTAATTGGGAAGTCTGGGGGTTCCTTCTAGTTGTTAATTTACATATCAAATACTGCTCACTGAGCAATGAATTGTAAGTTTATTGATTCCGGCTCACAATTAGAAACTACCGACAAAAAAGCCACGCAAAATTGTCAGCTTAATAGAAAATTTCCAGGGAATACTTCGTATAGTGTTAATGGCCCCATCTCAATGGTAGTGTAATGTCTTATCATCAAAGAACTGTGGCCAGTAAGGACCAGAACTTGCCGTGAACAGGATGGATGGGGGGAGACCTTTCAGGATTTTTTTCATTTTATAAACTTCAGATTCAATTACTTAAAGATTTCTCCATGTATAGACACAATTACTTATCAGAAGCAATGAACAAAAACAAAGAAAAAAAATTGAAGAATGTAGATAAGTTCAACTAACATGTGCCCAACTACTGACGAATTTTTACAATTAAACATGTTACTATCTATTTAGTTAAAACCATACATTTATCACTTTATGCAAGTGTTAAAATTTGCTACCAAAGGAAATTGATTACACAAAACGTCATATCAAACTGATGATATTCTTCGTATTTTAGACTTAATTAAATAATGTTCCATTTTTCTCCCCACAGAAAAACTGTTCATCTTTCCTTTCCTCGTGGACATTTAACTTTTACCAGTACCAAATTAAGAGATTTGGTTAAAACCAGATCAATAGACCATCAACTCCAGTTGTAGTGATAAAAAGCAGTAGTTATAGGCCGTTTTATCTGGTAATAAATCTTGTTTTTCAGGCAGAGTGTGAACAAGAGGAAATAAAAAATATAATGAACGCCAGAAAGACCACATAAATAACCATTATCATTTTTATCATGGAAACAAAAAAGTGACAAATGAGGAATATAGATTTAAATCAATTTAATTATTTTTTAACATTCTTCACAAAAATCATATCAGAAATAAGATAAAAAGTACACCATTCAATAAAGTTAAGATGATCAACAAGTCTAACAAATGATTACTTTTTGGTGAAAAATTCTACATTTGAATGTACAACTACGACATTATGCATGGAACTGAAAATGAACGCCCTATATACTTAATAATTAGAACATGTTTTGATCATGCAGGCTGAATTAAATCTGAAACACTAAAGAAAGAAGACAAAAAGTACATGTAAATACATGTTGGTTAAGTTTCACCACTCAGAGTATAAAATAAGTCAATCTTTCTGTTAACTGTCAGATATCCATATCTTGGTAAAACAAAATTCTTCAGCAAAACTAAGTTAACAAGCCAGTCGCATCACAAAACAACAGACATGTATGCAGAATCTTAGAAAAATAGTTCTCTCTCTTTCTCTCTCTCTCTCTCTCTCTTATATCGTACATTTAAAGGATGGACGGACAAATTTTTCACGTCAGTAAACGATATGTGAAAATTTACTGAATCCGCCCAACACAGACCTGATCACTGCCTTCTGAAGGTCGAGAACTCTGACGAATATAATCCCTCATCGGTGTCAAATTGGGAAAACATTGCTTCTGAAACTCCTCCGGCGTACATGTAGCTGCCTAGCTGGTATATATAATTTCCTTACCCTACAGTTTTTACATACATACACACAAAAGATCTTTACATATGAAAATTGCTGATGGATTATATAAACTATCCAAGATGTATTTCATCAAGATATTTCAAACATCTTGGGGGGATGTAGAAATTTACAGTTTTAGTCTAAAATAATCATGATTTATTAATTTTGAGACAGATCTTTTTAAATATCTTTTTTGATTCAACATTTCTTTTTTATAATCGATATCGGCGTTGGCGGACGCATACATTCTCTTGCTTGTCTGACAGGGTGTATAAAACGGTTCCTTATAAAACATTTTGCACAGGCCTGATGTCAACACATCCAATCTAAGTATTTTGATTACTGATAAACTTTATCACACAGAAAAGAAGTTCTTTTAACACTATAGGATACAGATTAACATTGCAGCTGATACATGATGATATCAGTGTCATCTAATGAGATGCTCAGAACCTAAATAAATATGTATGTGTACTCAAGGTCGTCAGGAATAAAGATTCAGTTTTCCACGAAATTAAACTTTTTTGCAAGGTAAAACAGAAGTATTAAAAGACACATGAGCCACAGCGCTCACCTTGTTTAAGAAAAAGCATAACTCATTTCAGTATTGAGAATTTAAAATACAAAAGGCCAATGGGCCTTATAGGTCACCTGGGCATCAACTTTCCAACAATTGAATTTGTTTTATGATTTAAACTAGAGGCCATGACATTCACAACTTTGAAAAAGGGACAATTGTACATCATAACTTCACACTTAGCATGCTTAGTTTGGTTACTTAACACCAGTGGGCAGAGTAGGGGAACAAAAAAATGCATTTTAACTAATCAGTAGTAATCAGTTATAATTAACAGTGCCCCACCTCAAAGGAACCCCAGACCCTGGGGCCACACATTTCAAAATTTTGAAAAAGACACCCTTGATCATCATAAATTATTGATTAATACCAAGGGGCAGATTTCAACGCAAAAATTCGTTTTCAGTAACCATTAAAGCCCCCTTCTATGATACCCCTGAACTAGGGTTTGTGAAATTCACAATTCTTTTGAGAGATTATTGATTGTATGTTGTTTAACATCCCTTTCGACAATTTTTCACTCATATGGAGACGCCAACACTTGCCGGTGGAGAGCTGCAAATTTCGTCCTATGCCTACCCAGTGTAAGAGTTCAGTACCTTTATTTTTTTTTTACACACACATTTTTTTAAGCGATCCAAAGGCCTGTGCTGGCGACATTTGAACATATATGCACTGGTTCAAATGTAATGCTCAACAATATTACGTATTTCTTTTTTTTTTTACATTTTCACCTTTATTTTTTGGTAGAGTATTGCACTTTCTTTTTTTAAATTATATTTTCATCTCGGACAATGCGGAGACACATAGACAGCTCAAAAAAAGTTAATGTCGGCATATATCTGGGATGCTGTATGAGTTTGAGGCCAAAATATTATCCGATAGTGCACTTACTTCTATAGGTCAATCCTGATAGAGTTCTCCATTTTTTTAGAGGATGTGAAAAAAACCAAAGGATTGGAACAACCGTTGTATTGTTTAGTTTTGGTTGCTTTATCAGCTCCCATCCGAAATATTTCACTCTTGTTAGAAAGCCACACAGTCCACCTTTGAAAGGCCGTGCCTTGTAATAGCACTCGTAACCAAAAAGCAGTCAGAGGTCTTTCTTGTCAAACATTCAAAGACCTTGGTTCTAAGCAAAGTAAAACCAAGGAAACTGACCCCGAAGCTGAGAAAAGATTCCTCACTGCTCAATGGCCTTGAGTACCGAGTATAAGTCAAAATTCGCAGCTCGCCACTGGCAATTGGTGGCGTCTCTACATCAGTGAAACTTTCTAGAGAGACCAGAGACGCAAAACGACAAGTAATTGATTGATTGTATACTGTTTAACGTCCCTTTGGAGAATTTTTCGCTCATATGGAGACGCCACCACTCGCCGGTGGAGAGCTGCAAATTTTGTCCTACATGTGTATACTCGGCACTAAGGGCCATTGAGCAGGGAGGGATCTTTTTCGTGCCTGCACTTACTGTGACACGAGAGCTCGGTTTAAACGGTCTCATTCAAAGGACTAATCTCCACATCCCACAGTGGTACTCGAACCCGCGACGTAACGATAAATTCCGTATTTCACAAATCTAGAGCAGACGTTTTAACCACTGCGCCACGCGGGCACTTAACAACAAAGAAGAATTCAAGCAAAAAAAATCAGATTGAGTCAAAAACAGATAGAATCAATGAAAAATATGGAAACTAACGAACAGTATTCAAGATCAAAAGTCCATAAAACAATACAAAATTGGAGCAAGCACGGATCTCCTAAACATCAGAGGTGGAGTCAAGTGCCATTGAGGAGTAAGCATCCCCTGCTTACCAATCACACCCGCCGTGTGCTCCTTGTCATGATCGGGAAATACTTTTTTACAAGAATTGCGAGGGTTTTTTTTCTAGAGAACAACAGAGAAGCACAAATCAAAGATGTTCCTATATTATAATTATATGCGTTACAAAATCTATTTATATATGTGAAAGAAGCAATATTTTATCTACATGTATTTGCTTGATTTCCACATAGAAACAGGACATTGCAAATTACAAACTAATATCCGCAGAGAGATGTCCATTTCAAACAATATCAAAATAATAATTTACAGATGTACTAGTTATCTATTTATATAGTGACAGCAATAACTTATCACCCATCATTATCAGTTTCTTAGTATACATATATTTAATTTCGCAAAGAATGTCAAACACTATTTTGTACCAGCAAGAATTCAGGATACACCGCAGAAACAGCGAATAAACGGTAATAAAGGAGAGAAAGATTTATTGCAGAAGTCGACATTCGACAACCACCAAGGGAACCAATCAACAAAGGAACTCCATAGAAAAATCTTGTAAAGGATACCAGTTTAGATACGAGAACTGTCACAAATCCGAAGTGAAGCACTCTGTTAAATTTGATTGGCCAACCCTAGAGAGGAGTTGTGTAAATCAACAACATTCCAAGAAAATCTTCGATGATCCACTGCACGTGTCTTTTGTTAAACAACAGTTTATGCATTGTTGCTATGGTTTTGCAATATTTCCTAATTACCCATTTACATTCATACAAAACTTTATAAATATGGTGTGCAAAGAATGGCGATTATTTTGGCAGACTGAAAATAGCAAGTTTTTGTAATGAAATTCTTGTGTATCAAAAATTATTTGTCCTTGTAGTCATATCTAGCAGATATTTAAAGACTTTATATTCATTTCATATGCTAGTTTGATACCTTGTGTAATAATAAGTTGGTGAAGACTATAATATATACTAGATAAACAGTCAACTTGGCTCATCACATCTGCATTCTAATAGCCTCCTTCATTAACATTATCGTAAATTATAGAAAATATGCTGATCTAATTTTCAAAGAAGTGCACATGTTCTCGACTCTTTTCTAAAAAGGCAGACTTTTTCCCTTGGTCTAATGAGAAAAAGTGGGGTTAAACCGTTTAAAATATTAGAGTTCTTAAAAAATTACTCACTTTCATGAATGCCAGCTGAAAATAAAAAAAAAAAACTCTAAACAGTCAGTTATTGCTTTTTAAGATGATGCTAAAACTATAACAAAAACGAAAAAAAACCGATGTTTTTATACGATGAAACAGAGAAATATTGTGTTTATTATATTATTACTTATATTTTTGATTAAGCTAATTAACGAGATTGCGCATGCGTACTACAAGTATACTTACCATTGTCTCCAGTTCTTTTTATGATGTTATCTTTGTTTGCTGCAGATCATATAAAAGAAAATACATTTTATAAACCTTGAACATTATAAAATTATCCACTTATCTTTGATGCAAATCTAGTGCTAATACTGTAGAATCGAAAGCTGATATCACGCTTGCCTTAGGACTGGTAACATGGTTGATAAATGTTCAAAAGCATGTTTAAATCACAAGAATTTGGAGAATAACCACTTGTCAATCCTCTTGAAGTATTCAAAGTTACTTCTTGTCACATTTGAAACAGTGTTAAATGAAGTGCGCAGATAAAAAATATATATGAAGACTGGCAAGCACAGGAGTAGAAGAAAGAGTTGAGAGCTTGCAATTCTGCAATTTTATAGACATTTACTTTTAAATGATTAAAAGCAAGCTTTTATATGATAAAGTATTCTAAGAGATGGACAACGCTTGTGTTGAATGATGAAAAAAACTTTACCTCATATGAAACACGGTTGATCAAAGGTATCTGGGTGATCGTCACCGCGAATCCCAGTGGACCGCGGTGGCGGGGTGACCATCAGTAACTGTGAATACTTACTATTGAGGACGATGACGTCCATGCTGTCCGTCTCCTGTCGGTCAGTCAGGTAGTTTATCGTCCGGCACACGTATCGTCCGTCGTCTCTCTGGAGACTGTGGGATATATGGAGCAGGCTAACAATGGTCCGACCGTCGGATGTTATGTATTGAGTGATTCGTAGTCGGTTTAACCACTGGGCATCACCCGATTTGATGATTTGTCCATTATGAAACCAGTCCACCTGCGCACTGGACAAGGCGTCCTTTCCGAACGTGGCATTACATGTCAGAGTAATAGGATCGTACAAGTTTACATACTTCGTACCGTCCAACTCTATTGCTGAAAGAACATAGCCTTTTCATCATCATACAGAAAACTAATTTTTTGTTCATTTAAAACAGTTGGAAGATAACGAACGATGTCTTAATAACGTTAAATTTGCTGACATAATTTTGCGTAGTTTGTCATAGAGTCATTGTGTCTGCTGGGTTATGTTAGAACAGGGAGCGATATTTTTACAGAGGTAACAAAAAGAACATTAAAACCTACACAACAGGAGTTATTGGTCCTTAGGAAATATACATATAAGCTTTGATTGAATCAAAATTACATCATTATCGTCCTGTACAATAATAATTTCTTATATAAAACTGTATATTGGATTTTATATACAAAAAAGGCACCAGGTGCAAATCAGAGATTGTTAGTAAATAACGAATGCAACAATATATGTAAATTGGAAATTTATATTCATCAAATTAAGTTAGAATTTCAAGAAAGAATGTGTGTCTATAAATAAGTTTATGTTAACGTTGTTTAAGTGTGCATGTGCGTCTTTTTGGTTTCTAATAAGATCTGATACAGACATTGATTCAATATGATATTCCACAATACACAAGTTTGAATCCTAAAAACGGATGTTCTGTAGTCTTTTAATTACACCTCATCTTATGTAACATATGCTTAATTAAAATTATGCAATAAGGATCATAGCAGAATTTAACTCGACACCAAGAATAAAAGTACAGTCTAAATGAACTTAGGTTTGCAATTTTTATAACAGTCGCCGTTTTCAGTGTTTTGCTGCAGATTCAGACTACTTTTACCTGCAAAAACCCTTTTTTGAAAGGGGGTGTTCTTCATGTAGCTAGATAACCCGAAAGTGACCCGTCTTATGCTAGTAATTCAGATATAAGGGGAGAAGGGATGGAATACAAGGGTATACGTAACCTGTATCTAGGGGCATCCACAAATCATTACAATTATACATATGTAACAGGGGACGACTAGATGTTTCTATAGTGCTACAGGGATTTACCTACTGAAATAAACATTTGTCAACCTTGAGACAAGGGTGTTGTAGTGTAGTACATCAAAGTATATATCTCTCATATAATCATATCGAGTTCGGTTATTATCAGTACCACGCTATACGGTGGTACAACCTTGTCTTTTGGCGGTAAATCAACCGGCGTCAATTTTTCTTTGATATTTGTCAAAAACGTCTCCGACACTACATCATAAAAATCAATTTAACGCGACAAGCAGACGGATCACTTCTCAGAAAATTCGACAAAATGACAGTTAACAGAAGGAAAAATGTTAATTGATTCCGCCTGATAGTTCTACAAAGAATCATCCAATAATTAAATACAATTCGATAAAGACAAAATCATAGAAATATATCATGTATAATTCGTTCAATTTTAATGCCAAACATCACCAGCAAAAACTATATGTATATTTTTGTGAACAAAAACCTCACATGGAAGCGATCTAAAATTAATGTTATAAATTATTTCACCTGACATCTCTTTTGTGGAATTATGTTATTCATATAAAAGATAGTGTTCTCGTTAACCGCAAAATTCCTAAGACATCAAACGTTTCGTTGATATTTTTCTGTTTCTATTTACACTTTTAACTTCGGGGCCTTGATGGTATCTGTTTCGAATTCTCTTCTGTAATTCGGGCACCGACTCTTGAAATTCTAAAGCAGGTGCCCGCTGGGCATATGTGACATTGTAGCACAACTTAAGGATTCTGTTGGTTACATTCTGTATATAGGTACATTTCAAGCATATTTCTCAATCTAATACCTACCTCTAATGCTAACTCTAACCCTTATGCTTATCCTTTACAGATTAACCCTAACCCTAACCCTAGCAGGCTGACCCTAACCCTGGCTCTAATAATTCCCTAAACTGAGTATGTGTTCTCATCAATCTTATTGATATCTAAAAAGTAGTATAAATTCTAAAAAGTATAATTTCAAAGCATTTGATGAATGCATATCTGCAGACAACTCAAACACAGCAATTTTACATGTAATGGAAATCAAGAGTTATTATTTCCGTGAATATGTTATGGCATTGGCATTTATAGTCAATAACTTGTTTCGCGATACAGGTATAGCACGCGAATCAAGTGGCTCATCATGCATGTCTCGTCGTTTTTTCTTTATTTATTTCTTTTTTTGTAGTATTTGCTTGCTTTCTTGTCTTTATTTGCAATACATTTATTTCTAAATTTGCGTTAACATTGCAGAATATTCATTTAAATTTATTAAAGTCGGGATATGCCTTTCCTACCTCTTTTGGTCCTAGGTTTCTTATTTTACATCTTAGTTCTGCTAGTCCACCCCTCGGAACGGTGATGTTACGACGACCGGTGTCAAGGAAAGAAGGCGCTACCTGCCGTTTGTGGAAAGCGGAAGTCACTGCAAAAAATGTTTACTGACAATAAGCATTCGTGTCATTGAATAAGAATAGTATTGTACAATGCATTTGGAGGCTTATAAATTATAAGTACTGAGTATGTTTTTTTTTTTTTTTAGGTTTAATGAAATTGGGAAAACATTGCTTCTGAAACTCCTCCGGCGTACATGTAGCTGCCTAGCTGGTATATATAATTTCCTTACCCTACAGTTTTTACATACATACACACCTTATCACCTTCTTTCTCTCTCTTTCTCCACTTGGCAAAAAATAAAGGGGGGGGGTCCAACCCCCGGAACCCCCCTCTGGACCCGCCAATGCGGGGGATAGATGGTTTTCATATTGCCCCTCAATCTTTTAAAAGACGATTTTAACATGGATCTGATACAAGTCTGAGATAAAAATACAAATAAGGTAATAAAGCGATTTGTTTAGCACGTGACAGAACTGCATGCTTTCTCGTTGTGTGTTGCATGTATAAAAAACACAGATCCCTAGATTTCCAGAGCTGCGATTTAGTGTCTTCAGGTGGAGTAAGCATCCCCTAGCCTGTTGTCCGGTCACACCTGACATGAGCCCTAGGTTTTGTTCAGAAAAACAGAATTTTTTGTAGTCAAATTCAGTACAAAAACCCAAAGGCCAAACTATTGGTATGGATATAAATTTACTTACCTAAGTCATTTGCAAAATAATTTTGTTTAAAACATTCTCATTGTACACACAAACACTCTGAAGTTGTCATCAAAAAGATGCTTGGGTTTCTGATTGACAATATCTACATGTATGTGCATGGTTTTTGGAGACCAGGTCTTCAAACAATCCATTGGAATTCCATTGTGTACCAATTGGCCCCGTTATTAGTGGACCTATTTTTGAATTCATATGAACCAGAGTTTGTCCACGTATTGTCAATTAAAATGGTTATTTCCATCTGACACATCTGTTTCATAATTTGATTTTTTACTTGAAAAGACTGTAAAGGTTGTCTAATAACTGAGCTTTACGATAAACGTGATGACTTCAACTTTTCAATCGTTAACTTCCCTTTCTTATGCAGCAATATACGATTTCATCACTTTCATCACCTGTATACGGGGTTTATATCTCTCAGTCTCGTTTAAACGCATTTTCCCGTTATTTCCCGATCACGACAAGGAGCACATGGAGGGTGTGACCGATCCGCAGGGGATGCTTACTCCTCCATGGCATCTGATCCCATCTCTGATGTTTTGGAGGTCTGTGTTTCTCTGCTCTCGTTTTGTAGGCTTGTGAGATGAAAACTGTTTGTTATCTCCATACCTGAGATTATACAATATATATGATACATGTATTATAAGTTATGTAGACACTTAGAGGGGTAATACGGAAATTTATCCTGCCGATGGTCTCTAAAAGACTGAATATTTATAGTATCGATAAATCGCTTTCACTGGGCGTTCAATTAAGACGTTAGATGCATCCATTGTTGTCGTCAGACGCATTGTGACATCAGTTATGAAACTCCATGCGGGTCACGTGAAAGCAGTATATTGATGATGTGTGGTTGGTAAAATTGTTACATATGGTGGGTAGGTCACGTGGAGGGGGCACATTAGCAATGTGAGGTGGGTAGAGAGCAAAACATCTGTTGCATTCGTTATTTACTAACAATCTCTGATTTGCACCTGGTGCCTTTTTTTATTGTATTAGTGAATTTAGTGTACAAGTCGAAAAAGTTAGTTTACTTTTATTAGAGATCTATCACATACTATATACAGAAAAGGGTTTCAAAGTTAAGAAAATACACACAATTGATATATAAATGTTTAACGTAAATAAAATAAAAAAGTGAGAAATTATATCAAGAGATTTTAAATTGGAACCTTAAATATTTTTAATTCAACACTTTGATATTCAAATATAGAAATCTAGCTAAAGAAATTCAGTTCCGCTCTAAATGGTTATTGGAATCATTAAAATAGCCAGACTAAACATATACATGTACTTCTGAAAGTTGAAATATTGCCAACCGTTGAATGATGTATTAATCGTCAAGAGTCAAAGTTTAGCCATGCATCATATTATTTATAGATACTTAATTAGATTTCATGTTGATTAAGCATTTGTTGATCAGTTGTGGAATATTAAAGTAAATATTAACTATGTTTGTAATTAATGACTTTTCCCCGTCATAATAACGTGAAATATTTATGACGTAGGTAGCGTGGAGAAAACTGTCGATGGACTACCCTTTGACCGTGGGCACCTTCGTGTTTGAGAAGGACGAACACATTAGTGTGGATCACAAGGCCGTTTCTGACAACATAGCAGAATGGAACCTGATTATCAAGAGGGCAGAGCCCCGCCATTCTGGCACGTATGAATGTCAAATCAGCGCTACAAGAGTCCTTACGTACCACGTACATTTACATGTACTCGGTAATTATAGCACTGCTCTTTTTCAAAACTTCATCAAATACATCTCGTAATTTTTGAAAATTAGGCTGCATATGTTGTTTTGTTCAGTTACCATAAAGTGGGTATTTTAGCGGGGTGCCAACTTTGGCTTATTTTTAGCAGTTTCGTAGTAAGCCGCTATAATTTTGATCATCATATTCACCCTTCATTATCACTACTGGATACTTTATAACTTTCATTTATAGACTATGGTATAAGCACTCAAACTTTCATCTGTTATTGTATTTCCTCAAAGTTTTGTGTAGATTGTGTAAACTTACTGCAACTTATCCAAAAGATAAATTTCCCCTCTTTTGCAATGTCACAATACTCTGTGTCCGACAAAAAAAACTAAAATTAATGGCATACCTTTGAACAAGCAAAACGTCAACATAATTTTACACCGCCAAAGAAACCCGTTATATGATATTATACAATATATTGGAAATTCAATTTTACTTCGCATTTTTTGTATACTCGTTCTTAAAGTGATTGAAATTGCTTTGCTTTAACAAGTTCACACAAATACGTGTCGCAGTCTTCAGTCGACTTATGTGGTTGTTAATGTGCAAATGTTCATGTACAATTCATAATTTATAGGCTTGTCCCTTTACTTAATGAAATTTTAAAGCACTAGGTGCACATGTACATCACTTTAGAGTTATCTTTAAAATTCACTATTTACACCAATGGACTTTTCGCGACGAAGATTTTTTAAAATAAAGCGCCTTGAAAGGATAGTCCGAATGAAATTTGACGGAATACAATAGCAATAATGACAATTTAAATCTGTTTGCAATAAAACTACTGTCTAGACATTTTTCCCTCTGAAACTCAATTTAGAAAGCTTTCTCTTATTTTGTATTAAGTATTTGTCTAAAGAAAAGTTATTGGTAATATCGGCCTCCTACCAATTGAATGAAAAGTATTGATCCTTGGAACTTTAATAAAAAGTGTGGATATAGGCGTAATCAAGCGTTCTAATTAAACGTCAAAGAGAGATTCGGTTATTTGTCAAACCTCTGGAATCAAACACCCAAAACTAGCAGCACCATTGATTGGGACGTGTGTTCTAAGACGTTAGGTTGACTAACGTTCATACAAAGTGTAATTTAACAATGATATATGAACTGGAAACTGCTACATGTATTTGGCGTTTGGCCTAAGATACAATCTTATTTTTACTGGAATTGTTCGCCATGTAGCCCTTCAAATTCTCCTTCTTTGGACTTTCGTTGAATTTGATATAAATTAAAATCTCCTACTTCTTAAATAAATACCTTTATACATTTAACTTCATATAGACTACCTTTAAAAAGTGTTTATTTACACAAAGTTTGATAATTATTTTTTCAGAATCCCCTGCAGATGTTTCTGGTGAGTAAAATTGTTATTTTAACTCTCCATATGAAAACCCATTAACCTTTAATGAACAACAAGTTATATTGTAAAACTTTGAGATGAAGTTTCTGTGGAATGAGGAATTCGTTAAAAAAAGGAGGAAATTACAGCGTAAAACTTTGGCAGATTATTGATGCTTTGTTATTTTCTCTATAGTTTTAACATTAAATATAGAAGAGATATTGAAATTGTTATTAGTAGATAGGGTTTTATTTAAATTGTTAGCTTTTAAAATAGATATTTTCTAAACTTCATCCTATTAAATATGAATGGTTATGACAGAAAAAAACGAGGCGAGGTAACGTTAGACTTTAAGCAATATGGGCTGCATTTTTGAAAATGTTATTTTGCTGACAAAATATTTTACGATGATGAAAAAGTTGTATGTAACTTAACACTTTATGATCAATTAGACTTAAATAAAGCAGAAAAAAACTTTTATATAAAATCCAATATACAGTTTTATATAAGAAATTATTATTGTACAGGACGATAATGATGTAATTTTGATTCAATCAAAGCTTATATGTATATTTCCAAAGGACCAATAACTCCTGTTGTGTAGGTTTTAATGTTCTTTTTGTTACCTCTGTAAAAATATCGCTCCCTGTTCTAACATAACCCAGCAGACACAATGACAGAGGAAGGTTAAACAACATACAATCAATCGATCAATCGTCTCGGGAAATAGGCTTGCTCTTGGGGAGCTTGAATCTTGCCGACTCCCTTCCTTAGTGATGTACTTTGCGATATATAATGTCAAATTTTGAAATGATTTTAAATGGTAGTCTGTGTTTTCGTAGTAACATTTGGTGAAAGGATATTGTATTGATCTGTGTGATTAAACGTGGAAAAAAACATACTTCAAGAAATCTCCTTATTGTGAAATAGAAGTAAAAGCTGTTTTGTTGTGAGCTTGCAGTTTATCTTTTTTTATCAGAGCTGTTTTTACAAAATCTTAAGTTTGTATTAGCTGGTTGAAAACACCAAAGAAAAACACAAGTGAATGAGCTAGGTTATGTTTTTGTTAGGACAGTTGTTCATTTCATATCTACAAGTCAGGAAGAGGGAAACACGGTCTAGCATTATATAAAATTTAAACGAGAATCAAGCTACAAAGAAAAATAGATACACGGGAAACAATACTTGATGTATATATTATAAAGTGATTGAATTTCATTTCTGAAATATTTTCGTCAGCATAATATAACAATTTAATGAAACACATTGAATGCCAGATCGAAGAAAG
Organism: Saccostrea glomerata; assembly: GCA_003671525.1. Taxonomy (NCBI): domain Eukaryota; kingdom Metazoa; phylum Mollusca; class Bivalvia; order Ostreida; family Ostreidae; genus Saccostrea; species Saccostrea glomerata. Next base: position 733,121 of record PRKT01000244.1, read on the forward strand.
GGTAAATAAATAGAATAAAGAGAGACATTAAACAAATAAAAATCAGGGAGGTGGGTGAGATTTTGACAGAAAATTGAAGTATGGATTTCCATTATATAGATACAGTCATTTGAGCAGTTAATTAAAATGAGGCAACTCTGACGTAATCCCCTGTATTTTGATTCGTCATTCAGTCATTGTCAATAAGTTTCAAATCGCAATTGAAAATAATTTCTTTTCATAATCCAAACTTCAAAGAAAAGGAACACAGAGCAAAATTGTCTTAGGAAATGTGCATTAGCCTCATGAGAATGCACTTCATCATACAAAATTATCTCTGACCTTTTATATCTTTTAGCTGAGCTGTAAGAATACGTATATATAACGAATTGAAATATTTTTTCATTGATATAGTTAAGTTTTTTATCGTAGTTTTACGAGTGCCATTTATGGCTGCATCGGCAATATAAAGTTTTAATTATTTTTATGTAGAAAAGTAATTTTGTTAATTAACTGTTTTTGTGAATTAAGAGGGGAAAAAAAACTTGAGTTCCCATTGTATTTAGATGTAAATGACAGGATAAAATTTGAATTTGCAGATTGGTTTATTGATAAATGACTTGCATCACGTACATGTATTCAACGTTCAGAATACTCAATATGAGGGCATCCGTATATTGTCTCGTGCTAAAACTGTTCAAAATAATGCACTCATCCCCAGAGAACTGCAACAGAGAGTATTTTATTTAATCATTTACATGTAAAACATGAAGCTAGACAATTTTTCCTTTTGTCAGCGAAAGTCCCTTCTGTAATACAAAGCTATCAAGTCTTCAAATGTAAACTTTCTTTCTTTTAAAGGGGCTGGGTGGTTGTGACCATTTTTACACTATTTTGATCTCCATTAGAAGAAGAGCTCCATATAAAGATAAAATAAAATGATCAAAATTTAAAGCTGAAATTTATGAAAATTTTCTTTGCCAAATGATAGTTGATAGCTTAAGATCTCATATCCCAATATTTAAGTTATATCTGGTGGTTAATAAAAAAAATAATTTGTTGACCCCCTAGCCTCCTTAAGCTGTTGTAAAATTTCTTTTATCTTTAACTCTATAATGAAAATATTCACCTATATGCTCTTGTTATCCATAGATAATTGTTTTCTCGTTTGATACTCGTAGCCTTCTCTAACCTCTAACACCAGAACACCTGACCCTGGTGCCATGAAATTCATAATTTTGAAAGAATGGACCTTGCTTATAATTATGCATGTTGTTAGTTTGTTTAATACCCAGGAGCAGAGAAGAAGATTCTCAAAGAATTTATGCATGTTGACTATATAACCTATAGAGTACCACCCTAATACCAGAACCCCTGACGCATGGGCCATGAAACATCATAATGATACATTATATGTTTGTTTGTTTAATACCCATGAGCAGAGAAGATTTTCAAAGAAATAATGCACTTTCACCATATAATATACGTAGCCCCGCCCTTACACTGGAACCCTCAACCCTGGGGACTGAATATTACAATTTTGGTTTTTAAAAACCTAACTGCTTATTACAATCATGCCAACAGTTTGACTGCTTGATGTCCAGGAGTAAAGAATTTTTTTTTTTTTTTAAATTACCTTTATTTTAGTGGTTGGTACTACCTCTCAGGTCCCATGGGTGCATGGACCATGAAATTCGCAATTTTTGCCCCCTTCCACCCATAGATACATATACTATATGCCAAAATTGGTTGAAATTGGTTCAGAGGTTTCAGAGAAGTTGAAAATGTTGAAATTTAAACGCACAAACGCACGACGGACGACGACGGACAAAAACAGATAGTAAAAGGTCACCTGAGAGACTCAGGTGACCCAATAAAAGTGGGAGGAAAGAGGACTTGATTGGCACAAATTTGAATCTACAGATTTTCTAAGGAACTTTCAAACTTTCATGACTAATCATGCCATTTCTGTTCTTGAGAAGATTTTCTGAATTTTTTTTCCTTATGTATTTTTCTGTCAAACTTTGATCGACTATTGTGGCTCCATCGAAGCCCCGGGACTCAAGATTTGAACAAACTTTAATCAACATTTTGTAACAGTAATGAAGCTCTCATTTGTGTTTCATCTCATATTATTCAGTGACTTTATAGAAAAAAACTTTTTAAACGAAGTGTGCTAAAAAGATTTATTTCTTAACAGTCTTAAATCTTTCTGATCGTTCATTTTTATAATTGTCAAATCAGTGATTCATAAATGCTTTATACAATGTCATACTACTTGAATCTGATGCAAGTCTTGTGTATTTACTACTTCCCTACCGGTATGCTCTTTCTCTCAGGAGTTAAGGGATAATCTAAAATCTCTACCGTTGCATTTTGAAACATATGTGTGTAGTTAATGACATTATACAAGATCTTTATGGACCAAAAATAAGTAACACCGACCCCTGAAGTTGGGGAAACAGGAAGTAAAACTGAAAGAGACAGAAGGTCTGGCAAATACAAGAAATTTACAGAACTACAGAGTCTGTGTACCATGGCAGCTGAATCTTCTCTGTACGGAGTGTGGAGAATTGAGGTTTATGGAGAATATGAATGTTTGTAGACGTAATTTTAGTGTGGCCCCCCACTGTTCTGAGATGACACATGACATAGTATTGCTGTCTCATTTGGATGAGCATCAACCGGATGTGTTAACCGGGAAAATCATTACGAAACTGCGGCTTGTCACAGTCAATTTCAACCAACAACTCCAGCGACATGCTACTGCAAGTGATTACAATGTTGTGTTGCAAACGTATTATAGGGAAAGGCTCCGTGTAATAGATTTAGGCTTTTACATCCTAACGGAATAATGTAGAACTTGTGAATGGTTTGCCCATCTGACAATAGGGGCTTTTTGATTCGCTTATCTATCTCGTTGCTCTACTGGAAAATTATGATACTTGCACCTTAATAATGAAAGTAGGTTGTGTAATTATCAAACGAGAAAACAATTATCTATGGATAACAAGAGCATATAGGTGAATATTTTCATTATAGAGTTAAAGATAAAAGAAATTTTACAACAGCTTAAGGAGGCTAGGGGGTCAACAAATTATTTTTTTTATTAACCACCAGATACAAAAGCAGCTTTATTATAAAGCCAATTTGAAGACAAGAAGCTAGTATTTGCTATGCAAAATTCTTCCACTTTTTGGTATTTTATTTTCTTTGCTTGCGCTTTTTCTTCTTATTTTGCCTCTTTGTTTGCTTTATTTTAATTCTATGCGAGTTGTAGAAAAACAACGAAATTATTGATTTGGATTTAATTTGAAAAAAAAAATTGGAAGGTTAAGATTATTACTCATTGTGTGAAAAAAGTTCAATTTGTCATTGGTTGTAAATAATGAATGACAGTACGTTATAACTATTAATTATTCATTAAACCAATCACAAATGCCATATACGCTCTGTATGAAAAAAACCCCGCTAGTATTGGGTGTCATTGATTAAGAAAACGAGAAGTAATTGCTCCTTTAGAAGATCAACTTTTCTAAAATTGTCTGGTAGCCAGAGCTGACCAGTTGAACTTAGTTAACCTCAGTATTTTGAGGTAATGAAAAAGACGTAAATTTACAGATCACGAACGAAGGATACCTCCTTCCTGCTTTTAGTATTCTCGGCCTTGTAAATTTCCAATTAGACATATGGCCCTCAATATGACGAAGTGTTATATAGCATTTTGACGTGCAAGTGCCAACTCATTTATTCAAAGCAAGGGAAAGCATATCAAAAATGTATCGACTTTTTATGTAAATATAATTGTGAATGTTTTACAGTTGTACACCCGTGAAGATCTATATTCTTATACAGTGTATACATGTATAATATAAGATTCAAGATATACCTATTTCTCTGTTTTTATGTTGTGTTTAGAAGTTGTTGAAAAGACGTGATTTGTGATGTTAATGAAAAAAAGTTAATAGATATTTTGTTTTTATAGGTTGAAAAAAATCTTAAAGATTTGGAATTTATCGATATAGAAATAAAAGCTATATTCCCGCTACGATGGATATAATTTGTACGTCATTATCGTAATAAAATGCTTCTCTTCCGTGCAATAAAAAAATTGTTGGCTATGAATAAAATATCTGCATTATAGTGTAAAAGGGGTTATTAACCCAAGACGAAATATCCTCTTTTAATTTTTTATTAGCTTTGCTGTGAAGCAAACTTCGTAACTTTGCATAAGTAATGCAGCTTCAGTCTCTTTATATAAATTATATATTAGTTAACGTTGAGTTTTTTTAATCTCATCCAATACTCTAAATTTGATGGTATTACCTTACCATGATAGAAAGTTAAACTTTTAATGATGTGAATTAAATAAATGTCACAGTCTTGTTACACTTCCAAGATCAGTTAGAAGCCAAGATCTTTGATCAATGTCTTTTTTTTTTATTTCTTCGTGTACTAGTTCCTTCTCTCAAAGAGTTACATAAAGATTCTGTACAGTTCATTTATAGATTCTTCGAAATCTCTGATGATTATAAGGATCAAAATAACGTTCAGAAATATACATGTAATTGTATTTTAATTATTATTTAACCTTCCTGAACTCTTATGTACGGTTTTTAATTTTTACCTGCTCAGATCCCATTTTGTCTATATTTGGAAAAAAAAATATTCAAAGTATTTTGAGGAAAAAATTTGCGAAGTATTATTTGTTTGGAGGAACCATCATTGCATTCTGGTGATGTCACGACAGACAGTTTGGGGATTGAGAGGGTAAACGAACGCGCGGAGTCATTTCTGTCGCGGATGGACCGTTAAGTCTGATCACCGACAGGGTCATCATAGGTCATCAGTTCTTTGCAGATTCGTAACACGTTGAATACATTAACAATTGTACAAAGACAAAGTATGCAAATTTTAATGCTTATTTATATCACAATACCTCTTTATGTGTCAATCTTAAATTCAAATTTTGTTTGAAATTACAGGATGAACCACTTTGAGCGTCATAAAACTGCTTTGCAATTTGTTTCATGTTCAAAACTGTGGCTGGATTTAACTGAAATGTTTGTACGCAAAACCGAAGTTAAATACTTCTTTGATCTATGAGGAAAAAAATCTATTTTTTTATAGACCAAAGCAAGACGTGTAATTGAATATATATATATTTATTCATTGTAATTGACTCAACATAAGGTATTGTTGTCTCAAAGAATTCTTAAACACTAAACATTTAAATTGCATAACCTCGTTTGCCAAAGTAACCTTTCACTTTCTACCACTCATAAATACATTGTGCGTTTTTCCAACTGTATAGAAACTTGCATTCGGAATTTGTACATTTTCATGACTCCCTCCTCCCGCCCCCACCGGGAGATGAAAAGTTCTGTCATAATTCACTAGGAAAGGGAACCTTTTTTCGGTTTACGATTGTGTTTGTGATTGGTTTGCGTCATTGTAACGGAGATGACATGAATGTACAGAAACGAGGGTTTCCCTCTGATAATTGAAGAAAGAGAAAAAAATAAATGAAGAACAAGAGTATATTGCGACCCATTTCATAAACGCGTGACATCATAACATAACGTCAACGTAGAGCGTAGAGAATTTTTTGATCCTGTTTTATGTTTGTGATGCATTCGTTGTGGGACCCGTGGCGCGGCGACAGTGGATTAATATTGTGGATCGATTTCAAACAGAGTATGGAAACTTGAAAGTAGTTTTCTTGTTTTTGTTTTTTTTAGGTAACATAAAGTGGGTTTCAATATTGTGTAGTTATTCTGGATAAGTGCGTTATTCCAAGCACAAGTGGGAAAAAAACTCAAGTAGATAATTTCAAGAGAGAAGTTAAAAGGTTAAAGCGACGTCTGTCAAGAACAAATCGCAAAAGAATTCATTCAAGCGCGCTATTTCTGTCTGTCTTATTCCACTGGCATAATTTTAACTGTCTTACGAAGAGGACATTCCAAAGCATGTACTTATTTCAATCTTGTCTTTTTTCAGTTTTCTCCTTTCCGACATTCTGCAGAACTCGGCCTTTTATACAATCTCATTTGATGGACCGGTCTCTACGTCCCATAGTGGGATTCGAACCCGCGACTCTAGAACAGACGCTCTAACCACTGCGCTGGAATGTTGTCGTCTTCCCCAATGATATACTTAATCAAAATCACGATTTAAAAAAAATAGATCAGTGACAGTCTATTTTATGCACATATAACAGGTACGAAATAGAACAGCAGGTATCGGTTACCCAGAAAATACATAAAATGAATGAATTCAATAAAAAGGCAATTTGAATAAATGGTCTATTTATTGGGCCCTGTTTCACTGTATTTGTATAACTTTAAATGGACCGCATATAAACATGCGTGACTTTAATTGTAACATTCAGAAACCTTTCATATTATATTGAAAGAAATAATTGCGAGGTGTTTTAAATAAGCACAGATATCAGTTCATCATTAAACTGACGCACCATTTTTGGAGGAAATCGGTCTTTTTTCATTTTTATGGTACTTATCAGGAATTTCAGCACTTTTATTCATTGTGCATTGGCCAACCAGCAGTAATAAATTCATAATTTGGCATTCAACTTAACCTTGTCTTCTATAAAAAGTACTAGTAATCCGTCTACCTTCAGTTAAATCTTACGAGAGTACAATGCAATAGTATGTCTTAAAGATTGACTAACTTCAACTTTCATTCAGTTTTTCAGATAAAATAAGGATTTGGCAAGATACTAAAATTCTCGAAAACTATTTACAAGAACTTCAGCGAAACGAGAAAACAATCTTGAATTTTGACAACAAGTACAGCAAACACGATTCATTCAGTCTTCAGTCGGAACAAATGAGTTTCGCAGACAGAGTTGGTGCAATTCTGTAATTTTTTTTAAATAAATAAAAAAGAGGCAAGAGTGACATGGAGAGGTATTGATTTATGATCCATGTCATTTTCCTATTAGCCTCACATAAAGATCCATAGAAAAGCAAAGTATAACTCATTGTTCAATCCTTTCAAACATATGGTCCCGAGAAATGTATGTGTACCGACAAAAAATATATGCTTATCATTACATTTTCGATTGATGGAAACAATGCTCTTTTCGCAGCTATTGAATAATTAAACCAAGAAATTTCTTCATAGAGATATGTAGTGTTCCAAGTGTGCTGCGAATACTTACTTTCAAGTGATGCTTTTTATTTATTGTTAAAAGGCGTTTTATATGCAGGTGTCTAATTAGAATAGAGTATTACATTTTAAATTTTTTTAATTTCTTCTTTTTACTATACGTAATCCTGATGCAGACAATGCGTATCACATTAATTAGGATTATTGATGTACTGTTATGCAACAAAGAGAGCATTGCAGAAACTCAATAAAAGTTCTGCGATGCCTCGACCTTGAACTTTGTTTTTAGGACAGTTTACTTATCGATTTGGGCCCCTCCCCAAAACTTCATCGCCTGTGTTTATTCCTTTTGCTTATATCCCCATTCCTTTTTTTTTAAATATAATAAGTAGATTTGCTAATAACTTTAATTCATCTTATAAGTGTAAAAAAAAATCTGTTCAGCATGTTTTGCTGCAAAAAATTATTAGCAAATCACGTTCAGATATATTTTTACCTGTAAACATTTTTCCTTACTTTTCGAGGTTAATGAAAGCATTTATAGAATTTCTGGGACAGGCGAAGTAAATTAGACTTACTAGACTATAGCAGTCGTTACTGATTGGTGGCAAAATCAAAGCTGGTTTCTTTCCTAAAAGGGCCTATAGATACCTCTCTGTTATTCCAGATTTTCTTCGTCGAGAAACGACGAACGATATTCAATAAAACTCAATTATGAGTAGAATTTAATTGAGAAGGGTGTTACTTTTCAGATATGAACTTTTATTGCTAAGTCATAAAATTTTTCAGCTGTAGAATTATTGGGTTTCTATTTTCAATTAACAGTTTCAATTTCGCTGATTTTCTCTTGTCTGCGTGTTGAATGTTGTAATCCAATTTGAGTTCGTGGATGCATGTTAAAATTAATTGTTATATAGTTTCATTAATGCAAATCAGTACTTGGTATTGGGAATTATAATCATTTCACGATCTATGAAGCATAGACACGTAATTTACGAGTTGTCAAACGTTGATATAGATACCTGTAAATCATTCCTAAATAACCCTTTTAATGATTAAACAACCCGTCAGATTAATATTAAATTTTAAAGCCGTTTAGCAACATAGCTTTTTACGGATCGTTCAAGGAATGGAACCTCAAGGGACCGACCAGAGTCAATGTTGTAAAAGAGGAGTACATTCTGCCCCTTTACATATAATCCAATATTGTTGTATATAGGGTTTTGTGTTTTTCATTACGGACAAACATGCTAACAATCAGGATTAACCAGAGAGAAACTTAAGACGGATGTTTGTATTTTCTACACAATGTAGACCAGAAAATTACGTGTTCTTATACATTCCACAAGTATCAACATCTGGGGGTACAACAAAATTCATTTCATCTAGCAAATAAACATACTGAAGCGAAAATAATTCAATATGTCGCTGTATTGTTGTTGCAAAATAAGATATCTTCAGATCTGCCATATTTGTTGTCGATCGTAAGGAGCTTATTGACACAGTTAAAGGTAGATACAAACGAAATCAATTACGGCTCTCACACGGAAGAAAAACACGTGGAAATAACTTCTTAATAATTTGCTTATATTGTGATTGGGTGAAGTTTAATGTTTATATATATATTCTGCGATCTCATAAATAAATGTCCACGAATTTATAAACAAATGAAATAAAAAACTTAAACATACTTTGAAATCCCTTGGGTGTAGTCACACTAATTAAAAACGCGTCTTGGTTTCATTGTTTGGATCTAACACGAAGGATAAATTTAATTCATTTATACGGTTTTAATATGTCAGAATAAAAAAGTATAGACAATTATAATTAATTATATTCAATCAAGACAAATATAGAATACCGCAGTCTGTAAATCGATCAATTTCACCGTGTTCTAGGCAAAACTTGCATGTTTCCATATTTATCGTTGAAATGTTTTAAATTCGATATTTTAAATTATAATTATCTTCGTTAATCAGAGAAGGCCTATATATGAAACAGAAATCACATTGATAGCAGAACTTGCTTATTCCTCACGACTGATCGAAATCCCTTGTTGCAAATAAATTTAGCTGTCAAAAAAAGACATTAAAGCTCTAAAATCGATACCAAATAAATTAATCTTGTGAATGCTAACAATACAGGTCAACTTCCGAGATACAAAACATCAATCACAAATTCTCTATAAGTGTCACATCAAAAATTCTATTTATTTATTCCACCGAAACGTATTTATACTAGTATTGTAATACAATAAGAAAAATAGCTTACCTGAAACTATAAGAGTTAAGAAAAACACGTGAATTAATTCCCTTTTAACTACACAAAAGCACTTTGCCATGGTTACTTTATCCTCATTTTAGTTACATATTGTTGCTGAGAGTCTCTGTGGTCATTTGTAGACATATTGTAGCTAAAGAATTATTGGCTTCCAGGGTTTGCTGCCACCGAGTTCTGCAGAATGTCGGAAAGGAGAAAACTGAAAAAAGACAAGATTGAAATAAGTACATGCTTTGGAATGTCCTCTTCGTAAGACAGTTAAAATTATGCCAGTGGAATAAGACAGACAGAAATAGCGCGCTTGAATGAATTCTTTTGCGATTTGTTCTTGACAGACGTCGCTTTAACCTTTTAACTTCTCTCTTGAAATTATCTACTTGAGTTTTTTTCCCACTTGTGCTTGGAATAACGCACTTATCCAGAATAACTACACAATATTGAAACCCACTTTATGTTACCTAAAAAAAACAAAACAAGAAAACTACTTTCAAGTTTCCATACTCTGTTTGAAATCGATCCACAATATTAATCCACTGTCGCCGCGCCACGGGTCCCACAACGAATGCATCACAAACATAAAACAGGATCAAAAAATTCTCTACGCTCAACGTTGACGTTATGTTATGATGTCACGCGTTTATGAAATGGGTCGCAATATACTCTTGTTCTTCATTTATTTTTTTCTCTTTCTTCAATTATCAGAGGGAAACCCTCGTTTCTGTACATTCATGTCATCTCCGTTACAATGACGCAAACCAATCACAAACACAATCGTAAACCGAAAAAAGGTTCCCTTTCCTAGTGAATTATGACAGAACTTTTCATCTCCCGGTGGGGGCGGGAGGAGGGAGTCATGAAAATGTACAAATTCCGAATGCAAGTTTCTATACAGTTGGAAAAACGCACAATGTATTTATGAGTGGTAGAAAGTGAAAGGTTACTTTGGCAAACGAGGTTATGCAATTTAAATGTTTAGTGTTTAAGAATTCTTTGAGACAACAATACCTTATGTTGAGTCAATTACAATGAATAAATATATATATATTCAATTACACGTCTTGCTTTGGTCTATAAAAAAATAGATTTTTTTCCTCATAGATCAAAGAAGTATTTAACTTCGGTTTTGCGTACAAACATTTCAGTTAAATCCAGCCACAGTTTTGAACATGAAACAAATTGCAAAGCAGTTTTATGACGCTCAAAGTGGTTCATCCTGTAATTTCAAACAAAATTTGAATTTAAGATTGACACATAAAGAGGTATTGTGATATAAATAAGCATTAAAATTTGCATACTTTGTCTTTGTACAATTGTTAATGTATTCAACGTGTTACGAATCTGCAAAGAACTGATGACCTATGATGACCCTGTCGGTGATCAGACTTAACGGTCCATCCGCGACAGAAATGACTCCGCGCGTTCGTTTACCCTCTCAATCCCCAAACTGTCTGTCGTGACATCACCAGAATGCAATGATGGTTCCTCCAAACAAATAATACTTCGCAAATTTTTTCCTCAAAATACTTTGAATATTTTTTTTTCCAAATATAGACAAAATGGGATCTGAGCAGGTAAAAATTAGAAACCGTACATAAAAGAGTTCAGGAAGGTTAAATAATAATTAAAATACAATTACATGTATATTTCTGAACGTTATTTTGATCCTTATAATCATCAGAGATTTCGAAGAATCTATAAATGAACTGTACAGAATCTTTATGTAACTCTTTGAGAGAAGGAACTAGTACACGAAGAAATAAAAAAAAAAGACATTGATCAAAGATCTTGGCTTCTAACTGATCTTGGAAGTGTAACAAGACTGTGACATTTATTTAATTCACATCATTAAAAGTTTAACTTTCTATCATGGTAAGGTAATACCATCAAATTTAGAGTATTGGATGAGATTAAAAAAACTCAACGTTAACTAATATATAATTTATATAAAGAGACTGAAGCTGCATTACTTATGCAAAGTTACGAAGTTTGCTTCACAGCAAAGCTAATAAAAAATTAAAAGAGGATATTTCGTCTTGGGTTAATAACCCCTTTTACACTATAATGCAGATATTTTATTCATAGCCAACAATTTTTTTATTGCACGGAAGAGAAGCATTTTATTACGATAATGACGTACAAATTATATCCATCGTAGCGGGAATATAGCTTTTATTTCTATATCGATAAATTCCAAATCTTTAAGATTTTTTTCAACCTATAAAAACAAAATATCTATTAACTTTTTTTCATTAACATCACAAATCACGTCTTTTCAACAACTTCTAAACACAACATAAAAACAGAGAAATAGGTATATCTTGAATCTTATATTATACATGTATACACTGTATAAGAATATAGATCTTCACGGGTGTACAACTGTAAAACATTCACAATTATATTTACATAAAAAGTCGATACATTTTTGATATGCTTTCCCTTGCTTTGAATAAATGAGTTGGCACTTGCACGTCAAAATGCTATATAACACTTCGTCATATTGAGGGCCATATGTCTAATTGGAAATTTACAAGGCCGAGAATACTAAAAGCAGGAAGGAGGTATCCTTCGTTCGTGATCTGTAAATTTACGTCTTTTTCATTACCTCAAAATACTGAGGTTAACTAAGTTCAACTGGTCAGCTCTGGCTACCAGACAATTTTAGAAAAGTTGATCTTCTAAAGGAGCAATTACTTCTCGTTTTCTTAATCAATGACACCCAATACTAGCGGGGTTTTTTTCATACAGAGCGTATATGGCATTTGTGATTGGTTTAATGAATAATTAATAGTTATAACGTACTGTCATTCATTATTTACAACCAATGACAAATTGAACTTTTTTCACACAATGAGTAATAATCTTAACCTTCCAATTTTTTTTTTCAAATTAAATCCAAATCAATAATTTCGTTGTTTTTCTACAACTCGCATAGAATTAAAATAAAGCAAACAAAGAGGCAAAATAAGAAGAAAAAGCGCAAGCAAAGAAAATAAAATACCAAAAAGTGGAAGAATTTTGCATAGCAAATACTAGCTTCTTGTCTTCAAATTGGCTTTATAATAAAGCTGCTTTTTAATCCTGTATCATTACTTTATTTTTGAATACCTATTATCTTTTACAATTGTCGTCGATTTAAATTTTTTTTCTAATATGCTTTCAAAATGAAAGATATTTGCTTATTATTTACCGTAACATTCACTAAAAACCACAGAATTTTTAAAATGCCCGAAAGATCGTTTCTAAAACAAAAAATAAAGAAAAGAAACACTATCATCCATGATCCATTTTAAAAATCCAACAAAAATAAATTATTGCATCTTTAAAAACCTACTAATATTGTAAAAAAAAATTTAAAAATATTGTTGTCTATGGCATAGGAATAAAATTGTTTTATTGCGTGCCACATATAAAAACCGTCACTTTTTCATTACAGTAGGGAAGGTGCGTGTAATTATGTCGATTAAAGTGAGTGGTTTTATACAAACGTCAAGAATTTACCATTGCAAACCCTAAAACAAAAGCATTAAAGGTTGTGGGAACACCCCCACCTTTCTCTTCCCTAATTAAAACCCAGTGCTCTATGATAGACCAGTGTCTATATCTTTAATCAGCATACTAAGATTAATTTCGCTTACAATTTTGATATTAGGAAGCAAGAGATAGGACCCTATTCAACCATTTATCTATTTCAATGCTGTCTTTGAGCTATTATGAATAATAATTTGTGAAGGCAAAAATATACCGAATAGCTAGAAAGGTTTTTGGAAACTTCTGAGAAGTAAATTTTTAGGGGAAACGGTTTAAAAGACACGTGTCATAGAGCCACTTTGGAAACTAAAACAAAAAATTTAAAAATGATAAAAAAATCAAATCACTTGTGTTAGAATTGAAGTCATCAAATACAACAAACAAAATAAGTTATTTATATATCATCTTGTCTTTAAATGAGGTATCAAGCATGCTAAAAATATACACATAATGATTGTAATAGAGAAATTCTCCGACAAAAGGCACTCACCGGATTGATGAATGAAAGCAAAATAAATCCCATTTCTAAACACTTCGCGTTTGATTAAGAGATCGAGTGTTCATATTTTTGGTTTTAGTAAATATCTACAAGGTACGGTGTTTTGATGTGGAGGCTGCCGTTTGGATGCTAGCACTGATGAATTCACCTGATTGTTGGGGGAACTACACGGATCTCTTGCACCGTAGGATCCAAACATCGATCTACCGACAGACAAGTCGTGTAAAACCCCGAGGCCTCCCGGGGGCTTGCATAGTTGTAATTTCTATGTCAACACTAGTTTGCTTGCAATGCAAAGAATCATAGATATATCTGATAGATAGAACCTCATGAGATATCATATTAAGTATTTTTTCACAAGATATTTGGAAGTTTACTCTTATTGTTGTTATTGTAATGCATCGAGGCTTAAGAGATACGAATTTTTCTGTGTGTTCTTTTAGTGTTTATTTAAAGAAGTTGATTTATGCCTGGTGTTGTATCAATATAATGAAATGATTCCGACTTCAAAGAATTCCCTATCTTCTACATGTTTCCAGTGAAGAGAATTAATACCATTTTCGACTTAGGTTGCAAAAGAACAATTTTATCTGACGCAAAAACATCAGTCTACAGTGTGATAAATAAAAACAATGTGATAATGAGATTTGAAATCCTGCGAAAATAAGCTAAGAGATTCAATCGCCAAATTTGTCATTCTCAGTAAAGCAATCGTGGGAGCAAATGCACCAAAGGAAGACAATTGGGAGATGTTAATGCAATTTTCGGTGTCAAAAATTAGCAGGGTCATTAAGCCATAAAGCAGACTGATATAGCTAAAATACGTAGATGGACGAGATTAATTATTACCCAGTGAGTACATTTCCATTCCGCTGTCTAAAGTGATCGTGTGTAGGACATAACGTTTGTCTACCAGAATACAGCAATGCCAATACACCAATGCATAATATCGCCATTTCGTCTTAAATCCTCCTTTATGCCTGACAGTGGAGAAAAACTCTCATGGTCCTACTTAAAATTCGAGGACTGGGTTGGATTCGAACCATAAAATTCCCCAAATTAGATAAGAATTCTGGCGACACAATTTGGAGAAAATGAAACTGTCTGATATATATGAAAAAGGCACAAACTGCTTTAAAAACACAATGAATACATCTCTCTAATCCATGACATCAAAATTTATACAACTTTTTATCAAGAGAAAATGACATTGAAACATTTCATTCACTTAATTATTTTATTCTTTTTGAAAAAAAAACCCTCTCTGTCCGTGTGTGTGTGAGTGTGAGAGAGGTTGTGTGTGTACAACTAATCTGGTTAGACAAAAACAAATCCCCTGCAAAACGAATCGTGCATATTTTCTTAGCTGTGGTCTGAAGAACAAAGGGGAGGCGAGCCTTCACATTGAGGAAGATAAACACATATTGAAGATGAAGCTTTAATGAAGCATGGCGATTTTCATGTGGAGATTTAATGGTTTATTCATGTGGCGCTACTGTTCTCTCTGCCGACACGACAGTCTACTGAAAGTTTATAACAGAAAGAACAATCGCCCCATAATGTAGCTTATCAGCGCTTATTTGTCATCAAGCGAGACTTAATGTTCAAAAGGTTGAAGGGATTCAATAAGGACACTGTTTAAGATTTTCGGTTCTGTGTCGACTTTTTTTTTGGCTCTCAATCGTCCCTTTGGAAAGTTCGACTAATCAGAACTGGTATCGACTTACCAGAAAACACGACGATTTAATTAATCTACAAGATGACTTGTGTTTGCTTATTGATCAGAATTAGAATAATTTGCACTTTGTAATGATGTTTACTCTTCGACAACATACCTCTATTAATTCTATCACATAGCTTACCAAATATTAAAATCCCCATTTTTCCATACTGGAGTTATGCATCATAGGAAATTATTAACTTCTACAAATAATTATCAATTATAACACACGACATAAAATCATTAGAAGGATCTAACCCTTTCAGTGAACGGAATATTGCATACCAATTAGTTTCATCTAATAATTAAAAAAAATTGTTGTGCAGAGTTGTAAATAGATACTAAGTCCAAAGCTTTTATCTTAGAATCTGCAAATTGGATTAAAATAATATGGAAAACAAACTATGGCGATTCATTTCCAACAGTTCATCACAAATTTATTAAATTTCGAGTTAATAGTTGTTCCATGGGGACCTCATACGAACAAAGTGAAAGCACATCGTTATCCAAAAGTTGATAATTTTTT
>PRKT01000244.1:750452-768634 GCA_003671525.1 Saccostrea glomerata
CTATATATTTCTATGTAAAACTTTGATTCCCCATTGTGGCCCCGCCTTACCCCTGGGGGTCATGATTTGTACAATTTAGAATCTACACTACCCCAGGATGCTTCCACATAAGTTTCAGCTTTTCTGGCCCAGTGGTTCTTGAGAAAAAGATTTTTTAATGACCCCACCCTATTTTTGTCTTTTCTTGATTATCTCCCCTTGCGAGGGGATATGTCCCTTAATTTTAACAATTTAAAATCCCCTTTACCCAAGGATGCTGTGTACCAAGTTTGGTCAAAATTGGCCCTGTGGTTCTTGAGAAGAAGTCGAAAATGTGAAAAGTTTACAGACGGACGGACAGACAGACAGACGGACGGACGGACAGACGGACAGACGGACGGACGGACAAAATGTGATCAGAAAAGCTCACTTGAGCCTTCGGCTCAGGTGAGCTAAAAATTGTGGTCCCCCGCTTTCGGTGTCTTTGTGGGTGAGATTGTGTCTAATATGAACACCCTATCATATGTCATTTATTTAGAAATTATCACTGAACTGAAGTTCAATCGTGAAGGTCAAGGGGGTAAGAAATCATAGCATGCTCAGAAATATCTTGTCACAGGTAATGCACATGTCAAATATGAAAGCCCTTTCTCAATATAAGGAACAAGATGTGTTTGTGAAACACTGATGACCCCGTAAGGCAACATAACGAAGATTAAACTTTTTCTTAGATGCAAATAAAATTATATTATTGCCCAAAGCAGGGTTTTCTCACAAGAAATACGATTGTGAAATACAAAATCCCTAGCACCAGCTGTTCAAAAGTTATGTTCAAGGATAAATTTTTGAAAGGTATGTCAAACTTCAAGATGAAAGGGTCTGAGTTGTCGATTTCTTAAGAAAGGTCACAAGTAATACATATGTGAAGGATGAACACCCCAACCCTAACCGTTCAATAGTTATGGTCAAGGTAAAAGTTTTGAAAAGTAGGTCAAACTCCAAGGTCAAGGTAAAAAGGTCAAAGTTCTTGGTATCCAATGAAAGGTCTTCTCACAAGAATTACATACGTGAAGTATAAAAAGCCTTTACCATTCAAAAGTAATGATCAAAGTTCAAGTTTTTTCAAAAGTATGGAAATCTCTAATGTCAAGGTCAAAAGGTCATAGCTGTTGGTATCCAATGAAAAGTCTTGTCATAAAGAATACATATGTGAAATATGATAGTTCTAGTTTCTACCATTCAAAAGTTGTCAACAAGGTTAAAGTTTTTGAAAAGTAGGTTTTACTCCAAGGTCAAGGTCAAAGGGTCAAAGTTCTTGGTATCCAATGAAAATTCCTCTTACAAGAATTACATATGTGAAGTATGAAAGCCCTAGCCCTAACCATTCAAAAATTATGATCAAAGTTCAAGTTTTTTCAAAAGTATGGAAATCTCCAAGGTCAACGTCAAAAGGTCATAGCTGTTGGTATCCAATGAAAAGTCTTGTCACAAAAAACACATATGTGAAATATGAAAGTCCTAGTATCTACCGTTCAAAAGTTGTCACCAAGGTCAAAGTTTTTGAAAAGTTGGCCAAACTCCAAGGTCAAGGTCAAAGTTCTTGGTATCCTATAAAAGGTCTTCTTACAAGAATTACATTTGTGAAGTGTGAAAACCCTAGCCACTACCGTTCGAAGGTATGGTCAAGGTTAAAGTTTTTTATAAGTACGGAAATCTCCAAGGTCAAGGTCAAAAGGTCAAAGTTGTTGGTATCCAATGAAAGGTCTTGCCAAAAAGGATACATATGTGAAGTATGAAAGTCCTAGTTTCTACCATTCAAAAGAAAAGGGCAAAGTAAAAGTTTGAAATTTCTGTTTAAAAGTGGGTCAAATTCCAAGGTCAAGGTCAAAAGGTCAAATTTGGTGGTACCCAAAGAAAAGTCTTGTCACAAGGAATACGCTTGTGAAATATGAAAGTCATAACTCCACTAAATCAAAAGTTATGGGCAAGGTTAAAGTTTTTGTGACGGACTGACAGACGAACAGACTGACGGACAGACGAATGAGATTTAATGTCCCCTCGCTTTCGCGAAAGCGGGGGACAACAACACGACACAAAAATGTTTGGTTTATTCCAATATTCTAAAGCATGCATTTTAATGTGAAACAAGATGTGTTTGTGAAACACACGGCGCCCAGCGACAACAAAGTTTAAAAAATAACATATTTTTAGCATATAGGTCACAGTCAAGGTCACAAGGTCATTGACCTTGGTAGCATGTGAAAGGGCTTATTTAGTGGATTATACATGCCAAATATTAAGTCTCTATCTTTCTTCTTTTAGTCAATGTCGTTTAAAAGATCTTAATCAGTGGTGTATGCATACAAAATATGAAGTCTCTATCTTTTATGATTAAAAAGTTATGGTGAAGGTTACAGTCAAGGTCACAAGGTCATTGACCTTGGTGTCTTTAGAAACAGCTTAATTAGTGAAGTGTGCATACCAAATATGAAGTCTCTTTCATTCATGGTTCAAAAGTTATGGCGAAGGTTAAAGTTGTAAGACAAACAGATAAACAGACAAACAGACGGACAGGACAAAAACAATATACGCGTCGGATCTTTCGATCCAGGCGCATAAAAAATTGTAATAGTATTGACCGATAAATTGATTTAAACAACTGTTTGAATGAAATGATACAATGAACTTTAAACGGAATGGCAGACGTGGAAATGTTTTTCTTTGGAAATAAATTCTGTAATTTAAAAAAAAAAAATTCCACCATAAATGGATATTTTGAAAATTGAAAAGAACTAAACAAAGGTAAGATATCGCATGGTTGAAGGTTTATTACATGTATACATGCTTCCCAATTCTAATGAGGTTTCCAAAATCAACGAAGATCCCCAAAGTCCACTCCCTCGCTGTAAGACCGACAAACAACTTGAAACGTCGTCAATAAGACAACAATGACGCGCTTAGAATTGTATGACTTTTTAAAAATCAAACTTCTGACTAACAAAGAAATTACTGAAAACTGAATGATGATGTATCTCCTTGAACAAAAACCGAATGTTTCATTCTTGACGAAGTGTTAACCAAATTTAAATTGTGCGCTTCAGCTGTAAAATGATATTCAATTTTACTATTTAATCCACCGGGACTAAAACGACCTACGGACTTGTGGCTCAAAGGGATTCCGAAAGCTTTGATGACGTGCGACAGGGTAATATTGGACACAATATAACGGATTGCAATTTGGTTCAGTTTCAACTAATCAAGTTTGCAGCATCCACGTGATGTCAAATCAATTACATAATGTTTTCACAAAATTTATGAGTATCCTAAAATTGGGTCTCAAAGCAGCATTGTCAACTCTTGTTCTCGACAATTGACAATAGCCAAACACAGTCTGAATCATTAAAACTTCTCATTGTCACAGAAAGCTGTCACAGAAAGGGATTATAACCTAAATGGAACATATCAAATCACAATTGCAAAAGAAGTAATGGATTTTCCATCATAAACGAAGCGATTTCTGATAATCTCTTCATTCCCAGTAAATGCTTCACAGGACACTCGGAATCCTCAGAAATCTCCCTTGGTGTGTGTCTCTAGAGCTCCTGACAGGACAGTTAGGTCTCGCTCGCTCCGATACATATCAATGAGGAGTTCCGAGAATGAGCCGATATAAGGTTAGAGCGACAGTGACGGACGAACTGTCATCGGAAATCCGTACGCCGTGTCTGGAATCTTTATTAGTCTTCATAATACTACAAATATATTCAGCGGCTTAAACTCTTTATAAATGGAGAATTCGTATGCCTTTCCGAAAATCTGATAGAGCTAGATAACAATACTCATCGAAGTCTCTTGAAACCATTCTATCAGATATAAGACACAAGAATCTGTACTATTTATTTCATTATGATAATAACCAACGTTATTGCAGCTGTACCCCCACCCACCCCCGCTAGCAATTGTTAAATTGTACGACTTCGGTTGACAATTCATATTACAATTTCGAATGTTATCCTTGACTACATGCAATCTTTAAAACTTATCTCCTGTAAGATCGTAGTTTTACATGTATACACTTTACAGTGTTACAAAAGTTCTATACTGTATACACAATGTCTTTTTTTTTTTTAATCTTAAAATCGAGTAAGACTGGTATTTATGAATTAAATATATGGGATACGGGGTGTTTAACTCAAAGGACCTTTATTCATTTCTACAGTTGAAAAGCCACGACAGCTTTCGCTGGTTGATAGGGCTGGACATCGTCGCAAAACACGGCCAAAATGTACGATCCTCTCCCATTCTAGGATAGAGCTATATGCGGACTCCGAGCCGTGCCTTGAGAAGATGTGGGCTGGAACGATAAAAAAATTTCTATATCGATACGTATCACGATATTTGAGCCACGATACAATATGTATCACAATATATTTAATTGGTTATACAATCTTTTTTTGCATTGAAATAAACAAAATATTTCTTTGGAAATAATAATAATTTATTCGAAGAAGTAATATCTGTTGTGAAACAAAATTATTTTTCTCAAGTGGTGTTAATTATTATTTATTTTATATATTAAACCCCAAATGGTAATTAAACAAAGAAAAACAGAAGTCAGATTTCGATATTTCTTCATATGTATCGATATGCATACCGTCCTTACACAGAATCGATATTTCGTCCCAGTCCTACTGGTTGGCCATTACATACTAGTCCCAGTATTTCTTCGGTTACTGAAGCTTTAGGGGGACAATCTACAACAGATTTTTAAAAGAAATCTGTCTAAGTTTTATTGCTCAGTGGTGGACTTGAGTGCTATATATTATGGTTCGTAATTATTGGCAGAATTATCCTCCCACTCTTACTCCTATTACCAAGTACTTGAAACTGAAACTACCTACTGTCCCCAAATTAATTCTTGATTGTGTCTAGCATAAAAACATCGATAAATTCCTTGTTTTTGATAGGAGCCCTGCCGGGTGCTATTTACGGTTTTATTATTCGGAACAGCTTACATACACCGTCTCACCTTCCGTTGTTTAGACGTTAATGTGTTATAGGAGGGGGAACTTGGTAAACTCGTCTATGGATTTTAAAGAGTTAAACGAATATGTTCGATTATTGGCAGCTTACTTAATTATCTTTATATTAATTAAAATATCATTAAATCCTTTTCTGCAAGCACCAACTGTTGATATTAGTTTTGTTTTATATCGATGATATATGTCATTGAAGAATCAACATTGTGGGTATGTATTGCGGGTTAAGATTGATGCTCTTCGTTTGAAGTAATAAGGGTTCTTCATTTAATTAGAAAATATGGTCATTTGCCAAGATAATGTTCAAGTGCTGTAACGAGTATTTATCTGATATGGCCGGGGAACTAGTAACTGGTATTGCACCGGCTGTAATGCAAGGCAAAGGCAATTTACTTTTTTTCTGCACAAAGATTTTGATGATACATATCTGTTAAAGAAACCAGCACTGCGTCCGGGATGAAACACCTTAAGGTTTAAAGACGTCCACTTTCGACTCCAGCAGTGATGAAACGTTGAGGGGAAAAATTAATGGCAGCTAAATTAAAATTTTACATGATTCGTTTTTTGTAGATAGCTGATGATAATTGGTTTAACTGAATCTTGTTGCAAACTTTTGACCTTCTAGGTATAGCCTAATACCAATTCCACAGGCAATAAACGAAGCCAATTTATACATACTGAGTAGGTTTACGTAACCATAGCAAACGAGATCCCCTCCCCTTGCCCTCTATTTGTAAAGATTTTAACATTTGAATAGAAAGAGGCATCAGAATGTTACAGGGGTTATTTCATACAAGATTTATCAATGAGAAACGCTTTTCCTCCTTTTTGAGAATATACCTTTTCTTTACTATTTTGTTTGAAATATAATTGACCTCATCTGCACTATAAATGTAAGCATTAACATTGTACCAGCAAATGAAATATAACTTTTAAAAAATGTGTCGGTTTATTTTAGTCTTTTTTTTAATCCTTGCTAAAATTTATTTATTCATCAACTGCGTAAGACATTTTTCCGATGACATTTAAACAAATGAAGTACTTCATCAGGAGTAATTATCCGTACAGGTTTGTCCTTGTTATGGGAGATGTGTCCGTACGGACTCTGGCGAAGGCCTGCGTTAGACAATCACAGTAATAATCTCATTGTCGGAAACTCGTATGGTTAGCAGGCTTTTGGACAGATTTTCTGATCAATATCCAGTTTAATGCTGACATTTTACTCAAAATAACCTGTCAAAATCTGCGCATCTGTGTTATGTACTGATACCGATCGCATGACAAAGTGTAACTCAAAAATAGATACTGTTATTACCAGAAATAAATTGACGATTCTTAAAAATAAGGCAGCAGTTTATTATTAATTAGCTATCAAAATTGTCATTATTTCATATGAAAATATCACTTAAAAATACATAAAATCACTGTGTAGATAAGTCGATAGTTATAATACATACCCAAACTGAAATCGACGCATCCCCGTCTCCCATTACAGAACAGACAGATTTATCTTTCAAACTTCAATGATTCTTCGCTTGACTTTTAGTAGAGTGATCACGAACGGAAGCCAAAAAAATGACAACTAAAAAAGATATAGAATCTCACCTGCATATTCACGGTAATTTCCCGCTAATAGTGAGTCCGAAACACTACATCTTCTTTAGTTTCATCCTTCTTCCCGTATCGTAATTATTTAGCGCTGTATCGTGTCTAATATGTCTGCTTAGTTTCTGGTCATTAAATATTGACAGTTTCCTTCGTTTATTTTACTAGATTTTCTTCATTTACATCCAGCGGTGATGAATTTCAATTCAACTGCTGACGATGGATTGCACGCGAACAAATTTCACGCGCTGAATAACCATTCATCCAATAGAATCCTTCGTTAGAAGCCGCAGAATCTCGGTAAGAAGGGTGATGTGGTTTTCATCTTCGTGCTGTGACGGAAACCTTCGGCTTGCCAATCAAAAACACCTCAATATAAATGTTCTCTTTGGCGAAGATATTCATTGCATGGGGTCCGCACAGATAATCCATGGCAGGGAGT
Source organism: Saccostrea glomerata (assembly GCA_003671525.1). Classification (NCBI taxonomy): domain Eukaryota; kingdom Metazoa; phylum Mollusca; class Bivalvia; order Ostreida; family Ostreidae; genus Saccostrea; species Saccostrea glomerata. The sequence goes on from PRKT01000244.1 coordinate 757,518, forward strand.
GAATTGAACTTACTTTGAAAATTAATTAGGCGCATTAAGATGTAAAAATGAGAATTGGATGTCGTTTATAAAGAAAACGGGTCAACAAATTACAAAGGATAGGCGGGACCCAGGGAACAGGTCACAGTGGCACCGCTGTGGACAATTCAAACTTTGTGACCATTGATTTAGAGTTATGCAATACACGCCTCACATAATCGATAGATATATTCAAGTTTCACTACCAGGTATATGCTAATTGTAATGTTTAATTTGTTTTTTGTTTAATTTTTGGATAAGAAAATTTATCCCCTAAAAGACATTTAGACGATTCTTTCTTGCAAGAACTATTGGGGATGGAATTTTTGAGATTGATTGTTGGCAATAAATGTGAGATTATACACATGCTGCGAATACCAAAGTGTATTATGAAATGCACAGCTTAAATGTTAATAGGAAAAAGCATGCCACTATTTCTTAAAAAAAAAAATAAACAGATTTCATTTGTAACAAAGCAACAATGAAAAATCCTTTAATGATTAACCCATACAGACGAGAACCGATGCTTTACATTGTGTATATTTTCAGACACATTATATGTTTCTGTTTTTTCCTCAGCAGGTGTCGAAAAGAGCCCACCCTTAACTAACATCTGACAAAGGGCCACCTTGCCATGAATTTAAAAGTGGCTCAGTGGGGCTTCATCACTCACCCGAAACTACTATTACAATTACCGGAATTTGTTGATAATTTGTGGAAATTGAAATCCAATAATAAATTAAAATATTAAATTTTGAATAAGAATTAAAAGTATGCTCAAAAGTTTTGATTTTCCGGATGTCCAACTCAATTCTGTATTTACCTCCACACGGTCGAATGTAAGCAATATTCCTATCGCGGTACATTGAGTATGTTCACACGACGGATAGGCCTATGAATGGAATATTTTTTTTTTAATATTTACACAAGTTTAATTAAAAAAGATATGTTTACTTTGTAGTTTTCTTTTCTTTAATTTCACAATATTTTTTAAAAATATAAAAACGATATATATATTTTTTAAATTTTTTTCCTCATAAGATATCGCTGAAAGTATTTATAATTAAATTTTATATAGAAATATTTCAATTATTTCAATTAGTTTCACTCAAATTTAAACACGAAACACGGAATGTTGACCCTGATTACCACAGACAGACTTCCTGTGTAATGCTACGTATACACAGATTTTTGACATCTTGGGTATTGGGGGTCTCCAGGTAAATAACACCACTGTTACTTGGACCACTCCCCCTCCTCAGGTAACCGTACGGTAAAAAAATTGGGTCTTTAAATGTTAATAGGAAAAAGCATATCACTATTTCTTTAAAAAAAAATAAACAGATTTCATTTGTAACAAAGCAACAATGAAAAATCCTTTAATGATTAACCCATACAGACGAGAACCGATGCTTTACATTGTATATATTTTCAGACACATTATATGTTTCTGTTTTTTCCTCAGCAGGTGTCGAAAAGAGCCCACCCTTAACTAACATCTGACAAAGGGCCACCTTGCCATGAATTCAAAAGTGGCTCAGTGGGGCTTCATCACTCACCCGAAACTACTATTACAAATACCGGAATTTGTTGATAATTTGTGGAAATTGAAATCCAATAATAAATTAAAATATTAAATTTTGAATAAGAATTAAAAGTATGCTCAAAAGTTTTGAATTTTCAGGATGTTCAACTCAATTCTGTATTTACCTCCACACGGTAAATTTAAAATTTACAACAAGATTAAAATTTTATCATGTGTCTTTGGTCTTAGAGTACAACTCTATTGATGAAGTAGGGAAAACGCATTTATTTAATGAAAGTTTTTGTTTTTCTTCCCCAAGTGTGTAGCAAACTCAGTGTTAAGTAATGATTATGGGAGGCGTAAACGGTAATAAGACGTTAATGCTAAACTAACAAATAATTTTAAAACATACTGAAAAACAAAACAGAAAATCTTAAAACAAAATCAATAGACTCGTTTGACAATTTCGCGGTATTAACGTTCCTACGAAAGTACACATATAATGATGACTTAGAAAAACTTGCGAGTCATCTAGCGTAAATTCATGTAATGGCTGTTCTTTGCACGCCATCTAGCGTCAATTCGGTGAATGACTGTTGGTTTTGCATTGATGATCGTTAGTTTTGCATCGAATTCCGTTGATTTTGCAAAAGAGTCTGTTGATTTTGTTTTTTAAGTATGTTTTTAAAATTATTTGTTAGTTTTGCATTATTGTCTTTTATACCATTTCCGCCGCGCATAAATGATGCTATTAATCAATGCCATCGATGTAATGGATGGTCAATTGAATAAAAGAATCATCCACAATTTGTATAATACGAAAAGTAATTTTATTGGTGTTAATGGTCTGGTGGACTTGTAAATGAATTTATTGGATAAATAAACATGAGACAAAATATATACCAAATATCTACAAAATTCTCTCAAAAGCGTCAAATATTTAATGCTAGTCTCTATAGTAAAATTTGCTCCCTTTTTTCTCTCCTATAGTAAATCGAACTGTATAACTTTTTCACTAATTCATAGCGTCACCATGATACCGAGTAAAATAGCAAAGCAAGAGAAACAACCCATTATATAGTTTGAGAAACTACAATTTCCACTTTCACTCGAACATCCCAGCGAACATTACTTTTATATCCTTGTAGGTACAGCAAAGTTCAAGTTCAAATTAATCACTCAAACCAAAATTTTGACGAACATATATTACTAGCATATAAAAATATTTACATAGGTTAGAAGTACATACACAATGATGCAACTTGACAGCAAGTGAAATTTAGAAAAAAAATTTAATATACAAACTACAGTACTTAACACAATATGAAAAAACTAAATACAATTTTAATTGAAATTCTTTTAAAGCCTTTTGATAATCTTTACTGTATCAAGTGTTCGCCACAAACAAGTGAAGCTGCGGGAATCGACGTGACATTAGTAATCAAAACCACTCGAGAGAGGGACAGACTTCGTATATTCCTGTCATGAAGGGTTGCTTTGGAATGTAAAGTAGAGCCCTCTTAAAACCCGACCTTACATAGTAACTCCGATCATATGGTACAAATACTTGGTATTTTCCCTTCTTGTTACTGTATACTCGATCAGTCAGTGACTCGACCTCTAGTGCCATGGACTGTAGTGGTTTATTACCGATGGTTCTATCTCTTATTCTAGTACCACCTGCAAAATCAAACGGTAATTTTATAACAATTCTATGCTCTATTCTTCTACTATGGTCTAAGTTGGTGAATTGTTTCTGCAATAATTGCCTATTTCATAGAGAAATATTTCGCCTTGAATAGTCTTACCATGTTATTTTTTTTTTACAGTTCTTGTTGCGTTTGTTGGAGAAACTTTGTCCTTAAGGTGTAAAGTGACAACTTCATACGTACAGGTATTTAAAATTTTTTTTTTTAATTGAGCATGTGTAGATATTTCTTATATCAAATACTTTAATTCTGGTATATAAAGTCAAGAAAACTTAAATATCTTATTTTTTATGAATCTTTCCACGATTTATTTTGTACCTTTTTGTTGCTGTCGCGAATGCTACTTAGTCTTATCCAAATCACCCAGTCTGTATATCCACACCTTTGTCCATTTTTAGTTTGTCTGGGTGAAGGAACAAACAACAATGGCCTCGGGGCCACCGGATGAGGTGATATCTGAGCGGACCAGGGTGACACTTAGCAACCCTCAGGCTGGAATTCGTGAGCTCACAATAAATGACGTCAGAACTTACGATACAGGGTATTACTTATGCATTGTAACTCTTAACAACGGTACCAGGCTTACCTATTCGAATATAGTACAGGTGAAAAGTCAACCAAACATAGGTATATTGTATTTGTAAAACTTATAAGTACACTATTTTTTAAGACAATCGATTTGTTTAATATATTAAGCAATCAAATTAAGTTCTTGTACTTTGATTGAGCACAAGTAGAGGAAATTTAAAAGAAAACAATTGGAATAAAAACATAAATTCACTTTCTTAGTGATATACTTGTGCAAATAACATTTGATTACTAGTATTAGAATCTACACCAAAAGCTGACCAAAACAAACAAACAACGGAATATTTGATAGACGACAGCAAAATTACCGATCAAACAACCACATCAAAAACAACTGGAAACATAGGTCAGTGGATAATCTACATACAGATGCTGCATGGTGTACAGCATAGTATTTTATGAAATTTGATGTTGCTTAAACCTTCTTTTTTGACCCTGAAGTATTTGGAGTGATGGTAATGTTTTTTCTTTCATCTCAAACTGCAAATCGCTTATTTTCTAGTTCCAAAGACAGTTTTTGTTGGAGAAACTTTAATACTTCTTTGCCCAGTCATTAACAGTTTATCTAAGGTTGGTTATTCGTATTCACAATTATTATGTCATGGAAAAAAAATCAACACAATAAAAAATACGTTAAATACAAATATAATAAGTAAATTTAAATTTATTTTAGTTCATCTGGCAGAAGAATGGAGTTCCAATGGCGTATGGTCCTCCTGACACCGTGTTGATTGAGGAAAACAGGATTTCAATCAGTGATGCTATCTACGGCTGGCGACAGCTGATCATCAAATACGTCACTATGGCGGACAGTGGGACATACCTGTGTGTTGTGGATCAAGAATTCGGCAGGCCATTCCAAATGACAACGGAAGTCCGGGTTCTCACAGGTATAAACCTTACCGAACGTCACTTTAATATTATACAATTATGGACTTCAGTGTAGGTCGATATGTGGTTATAAGGACTCATGGCAATTGATATTGACCGAAGACACAGAAAGTGATAGCGACCGAGCCTGCGAGGTCGCTATCATTTTCTGTGTCTGAGGTCAATATCAATTGCCATGAGTCCTTATAACCACATATTGACCGTTCACTGAAGTCTATAATAGTTATATTATATAATCACTCAAAGTGAATGCACCGACACAGTCCTAACACAACGGACTTGGCTGTCATTACGTCACAATGGTTAAATTCACGTTTCTTTTATTATGACGTCACGTTCTACGTAACTTCAGTGCAACCGAACGGCGTGTCGTGCGATATCATTTTCCGCGGACGCGCTTTCACGTCGCTATCGCAAAAGGAGGAATGTCATGTGACGTCCTTTCAGCCAATGAAAACTACGAAAATAATCCTCTTATATAATATACGCTAATATCTTAGATTAATTGTTAGGTATCAAGTAAAAATGTCTGGATATCAAAAGTTCATAGTTAAAATTTCTTAGGGTAATAATGTCGAAAAAACGTTTTATTGACGAGTCTTCATAGTCAAAAACGTTTCATTTTATATAGAAAAAATACTCTTAGGTATATAAAATATTATTATACCCTTTAAATATCTTCTATTATATAGTATACTTTATTTTACCACTAAAAAGTTAAACAAAGCCAATGTTAATACAATGTAATTATATTGAAGGGTACAGTAACAAAACAGTCATGCATAGACTGGGATTCGGGCAAGATATGATATTTATATATACATACAATACCTTCATGATATTCACCATAAAAGACGAAGATCCAAAACAGTTGACCTTCGCTTCATTATCTTTATATCTACACTTTGTCAAATTCTTAAAGGTTTCGAAACTTATTCAGTGAAATATGTGTGGATAGCGGACAATATTCGATCTCAAAAGTTCATAAAACAATACAAAATAGGAGCGGAGCAAACACGGACCTCTTAAACATCAGAGGTGGGATCAGGTGCCATGGAGGAGAGAGTATCCCTTATCGACCGGTCACACCCGCCTTGTGCTCCTTGTCATGATCTGGAAATAACGTAATGAATTTATGGGCAACTCAGTATATAAATAATGGCCTTTATGAAAAAAGTCTTTCAGCATTTAACTCAATGATAAATTTTATTTGCTGACAAGGTCATTGTATGGACCATAGAACTTACGAAATGATGACTTTAAACGAGTCTGCTGATATTCTGTCTTTATCAATTTGTTTGTCAATGACTTACCTCGTTTTAGAAATTGTTCATAAGTAAGGAAAGTTGACGATAGAAAAGTTACCGGCATCACGTTTATCATAAAGATTTGTTGTTTGATAACCATTTATGTCTTTCTGTATCGATCGTTAGAAATATCAGGATTTGCCTTTAATATATATATGTTATATTAAAAGTTTAGACTTTATCAAGTTAAACTTATCTATAAGTTTAACTTGTTAAAGTCTAAACTTTTAATTACACATATATAATACAAAATAATATATATATATATGTTTGTAAAATTGCATAAAAATATAAGAATTTGTACACACTGAATTTTGTCACATGATTCAAAAGGACCAATCATTTTGACATTAGTTTCTTTGTTCCTGTATACAGTGAAACAATACCTCCTTTGATAAGCCCTATTTTTATGCGCCCGGATCGATAGATCCGAGGCGTATATTGTTTTTGTCCTGTCTGTTTGTCTGTTTACCTGCTTGTCTGTTTGTCTGTTGTCAACTTTAACCTTCGCCATAACTTTTAAACCATGAAAGATAAAGACTTCATATTTGGTATGCATACACCACTAAAATAGTTCTTTCAAATGACATCAAGGTCAATGACCTTATGATCATGACTGTTAACTTTATGCTAAAGAAAGCTTTTTCGAACTTTTGCAATAACTATTGAACCATGAAAGATATAGACCTCATATTTGGTATGCTTACTCCACTAGTGAAGCTCTTTCAATTGACACCAAGATCATTGACCTTGTGACCTTGACTGTGACCTAGATTGAAAAAGATCTATCTTCCCTCAAAGAAATCTGAAGAACTACTCTGAAATGAGTAAATTAGACCGCACTATAAGTGTTGCATACAATGCAAATCGGTGTTTGGTGACTTGGAATAAATGCATTGGAGGGAAGAGATAGGGTATTAGAAAATATATAATAAGTCTGTACTAGTGAAAAGAATCCCGAAGAATAGAGGTAAAATATACTCAACAAAAAATGTTAAGGGTTATGTATAATATAATGTAGTTAAATTTAGAAAAATTTGAATTCTGCAATTCATTAAAAGATTGATGCGATGAATCCAAATTTTGTGTGGATTTTAATGATGGAAGATGACGAGTGTGGGGACAGAATAATAAGCGTGTTAATGGTTGCTGCGTGCCTCAACATGATCGCTTTGGTGGAGGTTATGTTATGGTATTGGGAGGCATTTCCATTCAGGGGTCCACGGAGTTGTACATCATCAGAAATGGAGCACTGACCGGTATCAGATACAGAGAAGAGATCCTTCAGCCAATTGTGAGAACATTTGTCGGGGCAATAGGAACAGAATTCATTTTAATGAATGATAACACCAGTCCCCACTGAGCAAACATAGTGAACCAGTACCCTGAGACAGAGACTATCGAGAGAATGGAGTTACCTTCGAAGTCACCAAACCTCATCCTATTAAACAAGTCTGAGATGTTCTTCAGAGACAAATTCAGCAGCGGGATCCTGATCATTGCAATACCAATGAACTTGAAGTTGCTCTGTTAAGGAAATGGGATCGAATACTGTAAAGGACAATCCGTTCACTCATTCGAAGTTTCCCCTTGCGATGCAGGGCTGCATGATATTCAGGCAAGGGGAGGTCACACCATGTATTGAGAGTTGTTGGATAATTTTCAGTTTTGATTTAAGCAAGTTATGCAATTACTGTATATGGAAATTCACCCTGAAAAGGAGGGTATCCATAATTGTAAATCTTGTTTTCTGTCCAAGTGAACATTTACCATTAGTTTTCTATCAAATGTGTAATACCTTTGCAGATGAAATTATGTAATTTATTTTGATTAAATATACTTTTTCGATGCATAAATTATAAATGAAGGTTTTCATAACCCTTAACTTTTTTGTGGAGTACTTGAAGCTGTAGATCCCACGTGCTGACACCATAATGTTCCAAATAATTATAACACCTCACTTTTTCTTCAATTTTTTTTTTCTAACTTTCAGTGACAACACATGAAACGATGACGTATGATGTGCACACAAGAGCATCTTCTCTGTCAACACTTGGGTCTTCTCATAAAGGTAACTAGTAAACAGTTGTAAAACACGCACGAAGTATTTTATATATAATATAGGTTGTAGACTTAAAGAGGAGTCTCAAAATCACTCGTGGTAAAAAGTAACGGAAATTGGAGATCTTTGTTTTTGCACTTATTTCAACACCTCACAACGTAAGGGGCCTGAGTCCACTCGTGGTCGTGGGACCCTTGATGAACTTCATTCTTTATCATTGAGGAAAAAACGAATCCTGATTAATTTCAACCTTGTATCTCAATTAATTAGACTTCATAATTCTCATGTAAAAGTTTTTAAATAAATGCTGCTTTGTAGGAATATAAAATAAGGTCGATTAATATAAAGGAACACAATTAATGCCTATGGTGATTTGTTTTATTATTATCATGTTGTTTTGAATTTTAAAGGCAGTAAATTTTGCACATTCTCTTCTGTTGCAGAAAATGAGCTGAATAATCCATCCAACATTTGTGGGGGCCTTGTCTTGAGTAAATTTACCTTGAGTGGACTCGTTATCATTGCGATCATCAGAAATTTGTGAATGGATGTTGAACTCTGACTTTTCAATAATCTGCATGTCTTCCAGTCTAGAACTATATCTGTGAAGTCTGTAGTACCTCTATATCATGGCTGACATCAAGGTCAATGACCTTATGATCATGACTGTTAACTTTATGCTAAAGAAAGCTTTTTCGAACTTTTGCAATAACTATTGAACCATGAAAGATATAGACCTCATATTTGGTATGCTTACTCCACTAGTGAAGCTCTTTCAATTGACACCAAGATCATTGACCTTGTGACCTTGACTGTGACCTATATGCTAAAAATAGCTTTTTCAAAATTTAGCCATAACTTTTGAACCATGAGAGATAGTGAGCTCATATTTGGTATGCATACAATACTAATTAAGCTCTTTCAAATGACACCAAGGCCATTGAACTTGTGACCTTGACTGTGAACTACATACTAAAATAGTTTTTTGGAACTCTGTTGCCAGCGGGCGCATAGTGTTTCACAAACACATCTTGTTATTCTGATTTTTTGCTTCTCGTTACAGAGACAACAGAAGGCTCTGAAGCGCAGACTACACAGGATTCATTCTCCTCAGCATTACCAAACTCCCATAAAGGTACTAAATGAATAAAAATAATAAAACCCAGTTTTTATCTGACTACACATCTTTTTCTGTATTTGTTTTTTAACGGTAACAATAAAATTGTCCAAAAAACATACTATAATCATAGAATACACATAAATTTTGTTATCGAATTCAATACAAATGGAATACACAATTTGAATACAAATTATTTGATAATAATACAAATGTATTATACAGTACAAATAGAAATTGCACAGGATAAATATATGACGATATATTTTATATTTAAAGTGACGTAAGGTGCTACTCATTACCAAAAGAAACAAAGAAATTGATTTAAATTACTAAACAAAAGCCCTGTTCCGTCTTGCTGCGAAAAATAAAACCTGCTACATTAAATTATCCCCCTCTTTCGTAAGCCAGGTGAAAAATCTTACAACCGTAGATCACTATATTTTGGTTAGTAGTATTGCTTTATATAATATTTCGGAATAAAAATAAACGCGATAATGAAATTTTCGCGAGCACACTGTTCCCCGTAATCACGCGAAAATTAAAAGTTCCTGACAAAAAGAACTAGTGATTTACAGTAAAACTCTTATTACAGCTGTACATCATGTTATTTCGGCTTTGTATATTTTCCTACGTTCCATTGACCCAGTACATGTAAGTTTACATGTACATGTATGCACTGTTTTGTAAGGATTATTAAAAACGCAGAGTAGATCTTGGATCTAAATGGAATATGATCTACCTTCCCTCAAAGTAGAACTACTCTGAAACTTATATAAAGGACGACACTAATTGTTGCATACAGTGTAGATCTTGAATTTAGATTGAAAAAGATCTATCTTCCCTCAAAGAAGAACTACTCTGAAATGAGTAAAATAGACCGCACTTTGTGTGTTGCATACAATGCAAATCGGTGTTTGGTGACTTGGAATAAATGCATTGGAGGGAAGAGATAGGGTATTAGAAAATATATAATAAGTCTGTACTAGTGAAAAGAATCCCGAAGAATAGAGGTAAAATATACTCAACAAAAAATGTTAAGGGTTATGTATAATATAATGTAGTTAAATTTAGAAAAATTTGAATTCTGCAATTCATTAAAAGATTGATGCGATGAATCCAAATTTTGTGTGGATTTTAATGATGGAAGATGACGAGTGTGGGGACAGAATAATAAGCGTGTTAATGGTTGCTGCGTGCCTCAACATGATCGCTTTGGTGGAGGTTATGTTATGGTATTGGGAGGCATTTCCATTCAGGGGTCCACGGAGTTGTACATCATCAGAAATGGAGCACTGACCGGTATCAGATACAGAGAAGAGATCCTTCAGCCAATTGTGAGAACATTTGTCGGGGCAATAGGAACAGAATTCATTTTAATGAATGATAACACCAGTCCCCACTGAGCAAACATAGTGAACCAGTACCCTGAGACAGAGACTATCGAGAGAATGGAGTTACCTTCGAAGTCACCAAACCTCATCCTATTAAACAAGTCTGAGATGTTCTTCAGAGACAAATTCAGCAGCGGGATCCTGATCATTGCAATACCAATGAACTTGAAGTTGCTCTGTTAAGGAAATGGGATCGAATACTGTAAAGGACAATCCGTTCACTCATTCGAAGTTTCCCCTTGCGATGCAGGGCTGCATGATATTCAGGCAAGGGGAGGTCACACCATGTATTGAGAGTTGTTGGATAATTTTCAGTTTTGATTTAAGCAAGTTATGCAATTACTGTATATGGAAATTCACCCTGAAAAGGAGGGTATCCATAATTGTAAATCTTGTTTTCTGTCCAAGTGAACATTTACCATTAGTTTTCTATCAAATGTGTAATACCTTTGCAGATGAAATTATGTAATTTATTTTGATTAAATATACTTTTTCGATGCATAAAT
>PRKT01000244.1:779991-802787 GCA_003671525.1 Saccostrea glomerata
GTTTCGCCCCCCCCCCCACTTTCCACAGACACGTTGTGGTTTAGGTTTAAATAATGAGGAATGTGGTGTTGTTTGTGGAAAAAATTGCTAATAAATGAAGTTCAACCCCCCTCCCCCCACTCCCCCACACGAAATAGGTTTTTCGTTTTTGGACGGACATTTCCTTTTTTTTTTTGCTTGTCATGTGTGTTTTTTTTAAGGTATATTTTTTTTCTTATACTTAACCCCCCGCTTTCAATTTGCTTCCGACGCCAATGAACAGTACAGTGACTTTGCCTCGACCCGTACATAAACGAACCTGTACTTGAAACACATCAATTTTGATAGATATGTTGTATCTAGATAAATAAAGACTGAAAATTAGAGCAAGGTATACAAATTAGAAAATACTGCACATGTTGGAACTATACATGCTTAGTACACTCGTGCATTTTTGGTTTCGTTTCGGCAGATTTCGTTTCGTTTCGGCAGATTTCGTTTCGTTTCAGTTCGTTTCGTTTCGTTTCTATTTCGTTTCGCACTTTACAGGTATCCGCTACTGCAGGCCGAATAAATTGTTTTTACATTCAACTTACAGTGTACTTCTAATAAGACGACATTTTTATTCACTGTCGACATCATAGCTCGTTAAACGCGAAAACCATGCAAAATAAATCTGTGTGATTTCTTCTCGCTTATTTTGCAGCCATGACAGTTCATGCGTGACGTAGTGAGACTTGCGCTTGAAATTTTGAATAACTCAATAAAGCAAATGTCTAGGTAAATAAATAATTGTGATGAATAATAACACTAAGCACCGATGAATTAAATCATTCCATGTGTCATTTTCTCGAAAACAGCAATATTAAAGCTTAAAATAAGATAATTTCAAAGAAATCCACTCCCTGTAGATCCTTATTCTCATTGGCTGTCTCAAAATAAAATCTGTCAAGGTCAGTAAACATGGCGGATAAATTTAAGTTGTGATGTTGACATACACGAAAAATACTGATATATTGATTGTTCTGTATATTTTATGTTCGATTTATGTCTGGGATAACTACATTTTGGAAGTTCAGGTAAGACATATAAATAAAATAGCTGTTTACAGACAATTTGAGAAAAAATCCGTGCGGGAGCGATCCACTCCCGCTCTGCGCCATTAGAAAGATTCTAAGGAGTTGTAGCTCTCCCCCCCTCCCCCCCCAAAAAAAAAAATCGGAGAGGGCTACATTATTGCAGCTAAGTGTGATTCTAATTATCCTTGTTTGAAGAAGGTAATGGATTCAGCCGAAGTTTGGACCCCCCCTTCAGTCTACATGTACTAGTGTATATTCCTTCGATTTAGAATACAGGTTAAAAATATTATATATTGTCAGTGATAATATAAGAAGTTTTAAACAGTTTTAATCGGCATATACTCTGATCCTTGCGATTTTCAGATCTGTCAATTAATTTTCTGTCCGTCCGTTTTGGGTTTCGTTTTGGTTTCGTTTGGGTTTCGTTTTGTTAGAATTACGGTGACTTCCGTGATTAGACGAAAAATCGAGCGAAATTGGAGAGAAATAAACAAATGAAGTTGCAAGCCTTGTTTCTTTTTAGTATACAGTGAGATATGTCATTTTTAAAGCGTGCATAAAATCGAATTTCTGCGATATTATATTGTATATGAAGCAGAAAGGTTTACAAAAATCTAAAAATTAACACTGCACACTGAAAAAGAATGTTACGAGTAAAGTTCGAATTTCCGCGACAATACATTATATAGAGAATATACAGTATCCTTCACCCAAGCGCCTATGATATTATTCAACATCAATAAAACTTTAGCTTAATCGTACAAATCAAAAACACTTTTTATTTCTAAGAATACAAATCAATGAAAAGTGAGAACCAAGTCAATATTCAATACAGTCAATTTATTTTATCACTTTACATGGTCAGTTTGGTGTTCCGTACTTTGAATTTTAATTCGACTTTAGAAATGTTTTGGCCGGAATCTGTCGAGCACATTATGCCGTATGTACTGAGAACATTTGCACATTTTGTCACAGATATATTGTGTTGAAGCGTATATTTATAACGTTTATGTGTGTGAGAGAGAGAAAGAATGGGAAAGAGAGAGAGAGAATGAGAGATTGACACACACACACACAACCTCACTCTAGGATGGACAAAATAATGCAGATAAATAAGTAAACAAGCTGTACTTATACAGCATAACTCGCAATAATGTAAGGTAAAAGGTTTGGTCAGAAAATTTGTCCAGGATTTAGTGTTTATCACTACAGTCGTTTAGCGAGTTCCGAATTTTGACCAGTTCCAAATAATTATTAATTTAAGAACTGATAATTAATAACCGAAAAGGAGTAAAAATAAATTGATACCTATGGTAAGAATTCATACTTATGAGTGCTTGAATCATGCCAAGTTTTGATTTATTCCCCGTCAATTCGGTTTCATTATCAACAGAAAATGACAGCACGAAAATATTCCGATGTCTTTAAGTGTGCTTTCTATTTTAGAGAAGTTTTGTATTTGTTACAGTTCATATTAAACTTACATATACTTTTGATACCTGGAATGTTAATTGTTTCATGTGAAAAATTAATGTCTCTAGACTCTCTACAGAGGTTTTTCTTCAGACGTTCGCGTCGCGCTGATTCAGATTTGTTGCATTGTAAAAGAATGTCGACTCTTTCAAGTAGGATAACGAAACCGAACTGACGGGGGAAAAAATCAAAACTTCGCATAATTCAAGCACTCCTTCTTACCATGGGTAAAAATTTATTTTTACACCTTTTCATTTATTAATTATCAGCTATTAAATTAATAATTATTCTGGTCAAAATTCAGAACCAGCCGAACGACTGTATACATATTGCAGATGCATGAAATTTTAGCTTACTATTTGTTGAGGCATGCCATATATTGATATTCATTTTTGTTCACTACTGATGTCAGCTTCGTGTTTATCCGTGCGTCTGTCCGTACCATACATATCAATACTATACTGTTTATTACAGATGCTTGAAATGTTAGCACATACTGTTCAGGCATGCCATATGGTGGAATTTCTTTAATAAAATCAACTCTGTATTTATGCATCTACCCATTTTAGTTGGACTTGTGTATATTAACATGATTGTGTATCCAAATGTATATTTACATAAGAGCGGGGATATTTCTAGTGAGCATTGGCTCATAGACTTCTTGTTGGTGTTTGGGTTAACATTTTTTGCTCGACTGAGCTGAAAGCCCGTTGGATCACATGTTGTCTGTCATCTTTCTGTACATTTTTCACATTTTCAGCTTCTTTTTCTTATAAGTAGATCTATTCAATTTCAACCAAACTTGCTACAAATCATCCGTGGATTAAGGGCATTAAGTTTTTTTTTCAGATGAAGGGCCGTGCCTTCTTTCTGGGAAAGTAGTTATGAATAAGGTAATCTTTTAAACATTTTTTGTCTCATTGGGAAAGGATGGGCTACAATAAACGTTTTTCATAGAAAATATAAGAATTCTTTCAAAATCTACTGAGATTCTGAAATACGCATGCTTTTTTAACAACTTCCTGCCCGACTATTAAATTGCACTTTCACAATGACCTATGGCAGAGAAAAACCTAGTTAAAAATGAATAAAGTAAAGTAAAATTATGTCGAAGGTGATAACATAAAGTCTGCGCAGCAACTTCTGCATAGTTTATAAAAAATAATTAAATAATTTTTTACTGGGGTCGGAGAAAGAGAGATTCTTTGACTATTTTAAGATCCATATCTCTTAATTAAGCATCCTCTTTTTAACAACCCGAAAACACGTTATAATTAAATTGCAATATAACACTTTATTGCAGCTGCTTCCATGGAGTTAAGAAATGCCACTTGTGCTTTGAAAAAAAATCATTTGTCATTTAGTGAACATGCAATCTCATGAAATCTATATATATTTGATTCTCGATTTGAATACAATTTTAGTGGATACTCACACGTATGACTGATATACACAGAGAAATCCGTATTTATGAACTTACAGTAGCTCTATACAGTAGTTTATTAAATTTGCCTAATAAACAAGTTTCGCTGAATTGCACGTTAATAATATAAACATTTTATAGTGTATGTCTTTAAAATACTGTGTGTATTTCAAGTTAAAACATTATCCAAGAGAATTATTCCTGAACACCATGGCCAGTAATTCCGTATCAGATGTAGCTATAGTAATTTTGGGAGGGTTCGGGCTTCATTAAGAAGCTTCAATGGATCGATTCCCTCTCTGGGGGTATAATCTTTTGATTTGAACTTTGAAGCGACATTTCAAATCAACAAGTAGTCCTATAGAGCATACGGATAACCTAAAAGTTTCTGAAGATATTTTTAGGTTTGGAAATCGGATGCACAAACACTATGTTCATATTAAATGTCAAGATGACAATATTCTGAAGGTTGAAAATGAAATACATTCAGTTAATAAAAAGAATGTTTAGATTGGAGAAATTTAGACTTTTTGACTGTATTTGAACCCGATGGTTTGTAGATGAATATTATTTATAATGATTTTATATGATATAATATAAGATTTATATCCTCGAGCCTAAGCAATTCTTTTTATCACATCTTTTTAACATAGCTATCAATATTTTACACTGTGTTTTATATTAGGAATCCACACTATTTACTTCATCATTTTCATGCAAAACCCTCCCCTCCCCCTTTATTCAACCCCGAGGGTTGTTGGACATTTTTATTCACAAATATAGGATCTCCCATGGTTTGTGGTTTGATATGATTTTTATCCAACGAGTTGTGTGTTTTCTATCCCCGAGCCTTGGCGAGGGGATAGAAAACACACAACGAGTTGGATAAAAATCATATCAAACCACAAACCATGGGAGATTCTTTTTATCACATATTTTTGTTCACTATAAATGTGTATTTTGTCTTTATTTCTAATTCAAAGTTCACTTTCGGTTACCTTGGACCAAATAACGTAATAAATAAAATTACGCTGTATGTAATAGTTCGTACAAAAATAAAAGAAAGAAA
Source organism: Saccostrea glomerata (assembly GCA_003671525.1). Taxonomy (NCBI): domain Eukaryota; kingdom Metazoa; phylum Mollusca; class Bivalvia; order Ostreida; family Ostreidae; genus Saccostrea; species Saccostrea glomerata. The sequence goes on from PRKT01000244.1 coordinate 785,015, forward strand.
GTATTTTTGTACTTATTTTTTTTAATTCCTTAATGAAAATTTGTTAAAATATATGAAATAAAGTAAAATTTGAAAATTTAGTCATTCTCTCCATCATGCACATGTATTTGTTTATTTACATTACGTCACGCGGCGTAGGAGTACATAGTGTTGATACGAAAACGATATCACATGAGCTATATCAACGGGATAAAGGGGAAAATATGTGATAAATAATATTTATCACACTTATTCCTAATGTGTCCCATAGGCAATATTCGTGAAAAAACCCAAAATATTCGTTCCACACACACAAACGCACCTACCCTCACCCTAAAAGACCCCATTATAATTTCCCTTAAAATGTGTAGTTGGGTATTTATTTGTGGTTTTTCACAATATCTTTCTTAAGATATACATGATGAATAAGTTTAATAAATATAATTAGTGAAAAAAATAATCCAACAAGCCCCGGGATTGAATACAGTATCGAAAGGGAGGGGGGTCCTGTTCACAAGTACATGTACCATGTAGAATAAAGGGGAAAACCGGTAATAAAGATTGTTTACCATTTCATACACAGGTAACCCTTAATAACAATTAATATACACAATCGTTACACTGTAAATGTATGTTTGGATTAAAATGTGATTTAACATATCCAGTACCAAGTGGATATAATACTGTTAGGGAAAATCTTAAGAAATGTGTTTTATAAAAAAAAAAAACATCCGCATTTTGCAATATTGGATTTTTTGATAATCTTCAGGTATGATGGGGCGAGGGGTGTGTGTTAAATTTCTCTGATTCTCTGGCCTATCTACAGAACTGTAGTTCTAGGAAAAAAATATTGGCAGAACGGAGAGCTACATTGCCATTCAAATATGAGTAAGTTTAATAAATATAATTAGTGAAAAAAAAATACAAGCCCCGGGGTTGAATACAGTATCGAAAGGGGGTCCTGTTCACAAGTACATGTACCATGTAGAATAAAGGGGAAAACCGGTAATAAAGATTGTTTACCATTTCATACACAGGTAACCCTTAATAACAATTAATATACACAATCGTTACACTGTAAATGTATGTTTGGATTAAAATGTGATTTAACATATCCAGTACCAAGTGGATATAATAGTATTAGGGAAAATCTTAAGAAATGTGTTTTATATAAAAAAAAAAACACATCCGCATTATGCAATATTGGATGTTTTGATAATCTTCAGGTATGATGGGGCGAGGGGTGTGTGTTAAATTTCTTTGATTCTCTGGCCTATCTACAGAACTGTAGTTCTACGAAAAAAAAATATTGGCAGACCGGAGAGCTACAATGCCACCCACTGAAAAAAAACTGTATTTTGCGTTATTGTAAAAACTATACAAAAATTGCGCTCGGTTCTGGAATGATTGATTCTTTTAAATTTATACCGCAAAAAAGATTTATTTCAAAAAATAACTTACTTCTCTATTAAGTGATTTAGTATTTCAGTATTGAAAGGCCGATATTAGCTTTTAATTATTTTATATTAAGAAGATAGGGGGGGATAAGGCGTGCAGAATGCCTATTGCGTCAGATATTAAGAAATCACATTTGATATGTAAATTGAGTGTATCTCATTATTGAATTTATTAAGTTATGTGAAACAAAAACATTTTCTGAGAGAAAATGCATCTTTTAAAAAATGTATTTATAAAAATATTAGATGGTATACATGGGATTCGAACACCAGCAATAAAATACCGAACTATCATACTGCTTTGAGATTAACGCGCTAATTACTAAGCTACATGGCTCATGATGATTGGGGGCATTTAAATCATATTTGTCATATGACTCTCGATTTAATGGACTTGAAGTATTTCTTGGAAAGATGCAAATGTGTACTTTTAAGGTATAGTGGGTCTTGGCTCCACTTTTTGTAAACCCAAAAATATTTTTTTTTAACTTTTAAGATTTAATATCTTTGAAAAAATGGAGCGATGCTAAACCAACTCATGTTGAAAACATTTGTTTTAAAGTATGAAAAAATGATGGTTTTTGTTCTTTTAAGTCTGTGTATGCTTTTTCATTGGCAAATATTTTTACTCTTTGTAATTTTTTTGTAAATTTTAGAGATTTTACATTAAGTATACTTTAATATAAAATGGAACATAAAATAAAATTTGGATGTAATTGAGATTACATTTTTCACTTCTTATCTGTCGCGCTATAGGCATTCTGTCCGCTTTATTCGCCCATGCATCTTCTTTTTTTGTATTTAAAAAAAAAAACAAAAAAAAACCCCATTGATTAAAAAGGTTGACTCAGAAATCTACAAAGTAAAAAGTTGGTGTGGCATTCCTCCTTAACAACAGTTTTAAGGAATGCTTTGTTGAGGAAAGAGTGAGAGAATATGTTTGGAACACACGGTTAAAATCATGAGGGACATTTTAAAAACATGGAGAAATTTGTAAATCGAAAAACGTGCACTCTTTCGTGCGCAATAAATATATTGTTTTTTCAATTGCTGGCACTGTAGCTCTCCGGTCTGCCAATGTATTATCTTTTCCATCGTCACAAACCGCGACTAAAATGTACGATCGCATCGTGGCTTGTAATTTTGTATCTTTTCTCATTCACCAGTTATAACCAAGGTTCAAATTTTTGAAAAGGAGGTCTAACTTCAAGCTCATGGTAATGGCGTAAAAAATTATAGTGTATTTAGAAAGGTCTTGTCACAGTTAAAACACATGCATAATATAAAAATCTTTTCTCTGTTCTAATTCAAAAGATATGACAAAGGTTAAATTTTGTGACATACGGACAAATACAGTCTGACTGACAAAAAGACAAATCTACAAATAAGATTTAATTTGATTAGACTCCTCGCTTTAGCGAAAGCGGAGGGATTAAATGTTTCACACGAGAGAGAGAGAGAGAGAGAGAGAGAGAGAGAGGATAGAGAATCTTCGGGAGAGAAAAAAGAGAAAGAAAAGGAGATAGAGGAGATAGAGCTTTAATGTCTTCTTCTAAAATATTTTCTTCTCGGTCTCTTTCCTATTCCTTTCTAGAACAATACTTTATAGTGTTTCTTCTTACATGTATCTCAAGTAGTAGCATTTCTAGAATACCTGTAATTGGTCATCAGTTATAAAATTAATTTCTGTGTTTTCCATGTCCTTAATCATTACACGATTAAACGGTGTAACTGGATACTGAAGTTTGATTCTATTTATTGTGTCTTTAACTAAATTTATAAAATAAGTTTTATCTTTTAAGAGAGAGTTATTAAATTTCCAGAACCCTTTACCCATCTTAATCTCTGAAAATAAAATATGAAATTCAATAATTGAGTGATCAGTTCTGTATCCAGACTTTATTTCAACCTTATGTCCTATCTTTACATGTTGTTAGATTACCATTATTATAACTATCATGGTATGGGATAAACATTAGAGGATGAATCAATTAATTACTGGAATACCGATTTCTGGATGACTGTTTATATGTACACACTACATGTATAATATATATGTCGAATTGTGGGATACACATGTAACTATGGTCACTATACATGTGGGTTACTGTACATATGAATATACAATATATTATGGGATAAATAAAGTGGGTTTACATGTATATATGTGCCACTCTGAGATTCAAATCTTAAATGCGCATGCTGTAAAAATCTATTGTTTGTGGGTCACTATATATATGTATATACTGAACTATGGGATATATATATACTGTAAGGAAAAAGAAACGTAGGGTAATCTTTTGAGGTGAATTAAATATGTTTTTTCTAAAATATTTTTTTTTATTTTTCCTATCTAACCTTTAAAATCATCTTTCAAAAAGATATAACCAAATGCCCATTTGATTTTGTCTAATAATTCATGAGTTATTGAAGCTCAAATGACGATAACCCTAGAATGGAAAATCGAAAACTTTTATAATCTTCAATGTCTCTCGCGTGCAATTGTCAGACACTTATTTCTCCTTTGCATGGAATCTCATCAGAGTTCTTATATTTCAAACGATGGCTATATTTGGTATGGGTAACCACGCAAAAAAAAAAAGTCAAACGGCGCACGCATGCGCCAGTGAGAGGAATACAACAGTTGACTGGCTCAAAAAACCAAATTGCGGAATAGTTTTTTTTTTCAAATTTCATATGAATGGAATGATTATAATTACCAACAGCTTCCGGAGTAAGCCGTTTCGAAAAAACGGCTGAGAAACAAGTACGCCCAATGTCTACTCTATATGACTGTTTTGTGTTAGTAAGGTGGCGATTCAAATGATGGCAGGACGAATAACCCGCTCTTAATATGGCTCTGTTTCGCGTTAACGTCAGTCGTCGTCACAGTTGTTGCGCAGTTCTCCTATGACCAAATTTTGTAATTTTCGGTCATGTGGTCAAACTTTTTTTCGAACATTATGCATCCCTGCGTTTCTTTTTCCATTCAGTATTGCAAATGATTTTAACTAAATAAATTGTTGATCACTGTATATATGTACATGTATACATGCATAATAAATTGTTTGAAACATATACTGCAGGTGATTTTAAGTAATTGTTGGCCACTGTATAATTATGCATATAAAGAATTGAAGGAGAGGGGGTTACTGTAGCAGTTTGTGGGTCCCTGTTTAAATGTATATAATGGATGCAGGATAAATATATTGCATGATTTTAACTAATTGTACACTGTAGGTCACTGTATACAGCAAAACTTGCTTAGAACGAACACGAATATAGCGAATTTACGGATATAGCGAAGTCATCTTGGATCCCCAGCGTGAAAAATTAAATGAATTTCTTATACGGTTATAGCGAATTACGGATATAGCGAAGTAATTTCATAAGTCCCTGTGACTTTGTTGTCCCCCGCTTTCGCGAAAGCGAGGGGACATTAATCTCGTTCGTCTGTCCGTCAGTATGTCCGTCTGTCAGTTTGTCAGTCTGTCCGTCACAAAAACTTTAACCTTGCCCATAACTTTTGATTTAGTGGAGCTTTGACTTTCATATTTCACATGTGTATTCCTAGTGACAAGACCTTTCTTTGGGTACCACCAAATTTGACCTTTTGACCTTGACCTTGGAGTTTGACCCACTTTTACTAAAAAATTCCAAACTTTTACTTTGGCTATACCTTTTGAATAGTAGGTACTAGAACTTTGATATTTCATATATATATTGTTTGTGGCAAGACCTTTCATTGAATAACAACAACCTTGACCCTCTGACGTTGACCTTAGAGATTTATGTACTTATTGAAAAACTTTAACCTTGACCATATCTTTTGAACGGTGAGGACTAAGGCTTTTGTATTTCACAAATGTAATACTTGTGAGAAGACCTTTCATTGGATACCAATAACTTTGACCCTTTGACCTTGACCCTGGAGTTTTAACTACTTTTAAAAAACTCTAACTTGGTCATAACTTTTTAACAGTAGATACTAGGACTTTTATATCTCACATATGTTTTTCTTGTGACAAGACATTTCACTGGATACCAACAACCTTGACCTTTTGACCTTGACCTTGGAGATTTACCTACAAATGAAAAACTTTAACCTTGACCATATCTTTTGAACAGTGAGGATTAAGGCTTTCGTATTTCACATATGTAATACTTGTGAGAAGAAATTTCATTGGATACCAAAAATTTTGACCCTTTCACCTTGACCCTTGAATTTTAACTACTTTAAAAAAAAAACTTTAACTTTGGTCACAACTTATTAACGGTTGATACTAAACTCTTATATTTCATATATGTATTCTTTGTGGCAAGTCCTTTCTTTGGATATCAACAACTTTGACCTTTTGACCTTGACCTTGGAGATTTACGTACTTATGAAAAAACTTTAACATTGACCATAACTTTTTATCAGTAAGGGCTAGGGCTTTCATATTATTCTTGTGAGAAAACCTTTCATTGAATAAATATCAATTTCACCTTTTGATCTTGATCTTGGAGTTGACCTACTTTTAAAAAAAAACTTTTTTTTTACTTTGGCCGTAACTTTAACGGTCAGGATTAGGGTTTTCATCCTTCCAAAAAAATCAACTTCAATGATAATTTCTTAATAAATGACATGATAGGATGTTCATATTAGACACAATATGTCATAAAAAATAACATCTTATCCAAAAAAAAAAACCGAAAGCGGGGGACCACAATTCTTTGAATTTGCTTGTTTTAACCGAGTTTTACTGTATCTGTATTTAATGGATTGTGGGATATATATATTGAACGGGATAAAAACTGATTGTGAGTCACTCTTTATATATATAAAATAAATTGTGGGATAAAATTATTAATCGCATGTGATTATAACTGATTGTTGGTTATATGTTATAAAGAACTGTTGTATAAGTAAATTTGTAATTAAATTGTTTAGTATAACGGCATGTGTTATCATACGAAACAATCATATGAGAAACACTTAATACAAATATTCAAGCACTCGGTCCATCGGACCTATATGTCACTGTCAACAAAAATAAAGGAATTATGTATACCGCTACACAAAATTATTTCACTAAGCGATTTTCTATACAACAAAGATTGCATATGCATGTATGATTAATATAAATATTTTGGAAAAATGCGTTAGAAAAATGCGTTAAAAGGAAAATAGAAGTATTTAGATCCGACATAGAAAAAGTTGGATTGCATTATATGCTTGTAAATAAATCTGATCTGTATTTCTGTTTCAAGGACTAGTGTTCAGTACAATTCAATAAAAAGTGGCACTCGTTCTCTGCTACCTGGTTGTGGGTCACTGTATGTATGTATATAATGAATGGGATGGGGGGGGGGGGGGGGTTGTGGTTAATGCAGTGATTATACCAGGTTGTGGGTCACTCTGTATATAAGTATATAATGGATTGTACGATAAATACATTGCACTTGATTAACACTGATGGTGGGTCACTGTACGAGGGGTTATCAAAATGTTCGTGGACTGAGGAGCCCTATAAAATTAGCACTATGTAGTCTGTGCTTTTAAATTTTTTTGGAACATAAAACAACAAAAATGGAAGAAATGTTGAAAATTTTAGCCTGATACGTTCATTATTTGCCAAATTATTATTAAATAAAAATGACATATGATCACCCGGCGCTGTCTCCGTTCAAATTCATGACGTCCGACAACGTCATTGTTTTTCAATGTCCGGTTTTTCTGCCTCATATACTTAATTTGAAGAAATTCTGTGGAGCTCAGTAAGAACTTAACAATGCCATGAACAGCGGTTTTCAAAGAATATAAAAATTAAAGTGGATTTATACATTCGGAGAGGATCCTAGCTTGACTGAGTCAGCTTATTTAGCTTTTAGGAGTTCAACGTCTGCAACACATGAACAACGTGATTATTTGAGGAGATAAATTTTCACACCTTGAATACAAATTGACATTAACTGTGCATCCCTTTTCTCTCGGAATCTATTCTGACATTCAAAGACAAGTACAGTGCCTATAACATTTTTTTCTTGGGTAAAACTATAAAAATGTTGGATTAGGAAAGCCGTCCGCCATTTTGACGTGATTCAGGGCCTCATTTGTTTGAACACTCCATGTAAAATTTAAGATAAAATTTCATAGAACTTCCAGAATGAAGTGAAAATACCATATTGTCCCAACACAAACCTGAACTAATGGGATATTTAGCTGTCAAATGTTGATATCAAAAGAATTTTTCTCAGTTACACCTAAATTGCAATTACGTCGTATTCGACGTTGGTCCGCCTGATGATACCATTGCTTACGAAAAAATTTCTAATTTATCAAAAAATAAAAGCTATGATTAATGGTTTATTCTTTATATAGGAAAATTAATGCTCACTGGATATTTTAAAAATTCATTGATGTATCTAAAGCGTTTTTAATTTTATGGCGCTAGTCCACGAACTTTTTGATAACCCCTCGTATATATGTACATAATAAATTGTGGGATAAATATAGGGCAGGTGGTTAAAACTGTGGGTCAATGTAAATATGTATGTACTAAATTGTGGGATAAATATACTGCAAGTGATAATACATGATTGTGGGACAATCTATGTATAATAAATGTAGTGATCATCGCTGTTTATGGGTCACTATGTATATAAATAATATTGTGGGGCAGTTGATAGTAAAATTAAATTGCGAGAAAGAAAATCTTGTTAAGAGTCTTATAAATAATGTATAACAGTGAATCATTATTTAATATTATCCGAAAGTACTTAAATATGATATTGAAATTTTTGTGGAATAAACAAATTGCGAGTGATTAAAACTGTTTGTGAGTAACTATTTATATATGAAATGAATTGTGGGATAAATTATCGCACGTGATTATAACTGATTGTGGGTCACTGTTTATATGTTATAAAGAATTGTTGGATAAGTTTAATGTTTATTATAGCGGCATATGTTATTATAAAATACACATACAATCATATGAGAAACATTTAATACAAATATTCAAACACTCCGCCCATCGCACCTTTATGCCACTTTCAGGAAAAATAAAGGAAACATACACCGCTACACAAAATACTACACATGGCGGTTTTCTGTTTAACAAAGATTGCATTTGCATGCATGTATGATTAATATAAACATTTAAAAGTCTGTCTAGGAAATTGAGCTAAAAGGAAAATAAAAGTATTTAAACATAGAAAAAATTGGATTGCATTATATGCTAAAAACGAAATCTGATCTGTGTTTCGAATATTCTGTTCAATTAAAAAAAAATGGCACTAGTTTTCTACTTTATATTTAGAACAAAAATACATAAATAACAGCACGCCATTATTACAGATTGTGGGTCACTGTATGTATGTATATAAAGAATTGGGGGGGGGAGGAGGAGGAGGTAGTGATTATACCAGTTTGTGGGTCACTGTATATATGTATGTAACGGATTTTACGACAAATAAATTTAACTTGATTAAAACTGATTGTGGGTCACTGTATATACAGCGTTTGTACGTAATGAATGGTGGGATGAATATATTGCAGGTGGTGAAAACTGTGGGTCATTGTTTATATGTATATATATAATGAATTGTGGGATAAATATACCGCGTGTGATTATACATGATTGTGGGACACTCTTATGTTAAAAATGTAATGATCATCGCTGTTTGTGGGTCACTATATATATAACATGGTGGGGAAGTTGATTGTATAGATTATATTGCGAGAGAGGATATCCCTAGAGTATCTTAAGATTCTCATAAATAATGTATCGCAGTAAATCATTATTAGTATGATCCAAAAGTACTTGATAAGTTATATTTAAAATTTTATTTTGAAATCAGCGAAACTGTTCTTAATAATTTATTCTATTTTGTACATAAGTAAATATACATGATGTATATATCTACAGATATTTCATCAAACATTAATTTTTATGTCTTTTCATTGTGCATTGCAGCAAATAATATATATATCATAAGATAATATTGCGGGTCATAGAATTCATATATGAAGAGGATTGTGCGATGTATATATTTTATCCCACAATGCTCTATATATATAAATGTTTTGACCCACAATTATATTCAACATTTTTAATATTAACTCAAAAATTATATTATATATTATATAAGGACCATATATAACGCCTAAATTATGAATATGGCATAGCTATGCGAAGTAGAAATACGAGATCCCACAAACCAGCTTAGATGATCGATGCCCACAAACAACCTCATATACCTATATATATATATATATATATATATATATATATATATATAAATTGTAAAAGTTTTACATTATAAATCATATAGTTTTGGAGGTATTGTAAAAATAAATTTTGGGACATGCTGACCTTTGGTGAAACCTTAAGTTGTCTCATCGTTATCAACAATTGTTAAACTTATCTCTAACAGTTTAAAAAAAAAAGAAAAGATTTTTAAAATGTGACAATAGGTCAGATAGATATATAGACTGACGGGTAGACATAAAAGTGATTCAGAGTGTCATTTTGCTCGGCAATACACAGTAACATTATTTTTCAATCGGACTTCTTTTATTCATACGAAATAAGACTGATTTTTAGTACTTGCGCACAGCCATACATTTTAAAAAGGAGGTGTATTGACCCATTTGATGTAGTGCAGTTTTAGATAAAGCGTAAGAGTTGCAGCCTTGAACGAGGACCGTGATAAATCTTAACTCCTGCGTCTAACCATGGCGGAAACAAAAGACAGAAGGACGTGTGTAATAGCTGTAGACGGAAGCAACTATGCAACAGAAGCTGTCAAGTGTAAGTACCGCGATTTGGTTCAGTTACCAGGGTCTGTTTTGTGCGTTTTAAAAAGTATTAAGTTGATATCATGCAATTATTTCTTTCTTTGATTGTTGTTTTTTTTTTTAAATAAAAAGTCTAGTTAAAATTCTTATATGATTTATTTTCATTTTTGTTTGTAGTTTGACACAAATTGCTTATCATGGTTCCATCATCATATGATGCTGACTGTGATATTATCAAGTTACGGTGTCAGATTTCTGCCATTATCCGTTGTCTTTTCTCGCCTAGTAAAATCGGTTATAGTTATAATAGTACAATTTTCAGTTAACCTTGGACTTTCAGTACGGTGTGACTTTTTCGACGCAACGTAATTAACGTCTCTCAAATGGCGAATAGATTCTCATTGGTTAAGAAATTAATATTATCAGCGACTTGAATTAAATTGTTGTTGACAACGATAAGACGAATTAAGCCCCAACTCTTTGCCGTACGAAACGCTATCACTGGATCATTGATACACTCGTTAAAATTTGCTGGAATGCATCTTTCAACAGTGAATTTCAGACGCTAATTATGTATTAACGTCGTGCATACCACGCCTTACTGAAAGTCAAAGGATAACAGAGAATTCTACTAATATATTCTTTGACAGGGTTTAAGAAGAACGTGTACAAGCCCGGGGACTCTGTGTTACTGGTGACAGCAATAGACCACCGCAAACACATGCAATACGGATGTAAGTTTGTAATGTTTCTCTAATGGGTTACTTATGAGATTGAGAAAATAAGAGATTTTTTTGCATTGTTTTATCATTTTTGCAATAGTACATTATAATCAGCATACTTGCAGTATTGTTCTGTGCTTCATGTATCTGCTCAACAGACGCTTCCATCGATTCAAAAATAAAACATATACATGTATAAATCAATTAAATGCTATTTGTTTCATGAATTAACAATATCCATATACTTGATGGAAATGAAATATTAATGTAGTGCATATTTCGCCAAAAGCTGTCACAATGACGCCAGGGAACCCGGACTCCATCACACACGCCTTCGCCGCAGAAGACAAGAAAGCTAACGAGTTGTTAGAAAAAATGAAGACCGTCACGGACGAGTTAGGGGTAAGTGGGGCCACTCTTCTGTTAACGTCTTTAGCATCAAGCCCTGAGTCCTGTCAACAAGTTGTTAAATAGACTGGTGACCGTCACTGACGGGTTAGGGGTAAGTGGGACCACTCTTCTGTTAACGTCTTTAGCATCAAGCTCTGTGTCTTGTCATCCATTTACCATTCATACCCTGTTTTACCGGTTCTCCTTATGCATTAGTATCTTTATGTATTCTGGTGGTTTGTGGCCAGAACAGGATTAATTTATAGTAGATGTCATTGTTTAAAAGGAAAAGTTTCTTAACAATTTTCTTCTTTAAACTTATAGGCAGTGATTAAATATAACTTCAAAGGCAGACAGAAAGAAAACAAACCCAATTGAAATAGTCCTATTTTATGTTAAAGATGATTCATATAAATTTTTTCTGTTTAAAGTCTTACTATTTAATATCATTTTTAACAGCCAAAACAGTGCAATATATGTAGAAATAGAGTACAATTATACAGTAGAACAATTCTCAGTTAACCTTGGACCTTCAGTAAGGCGTAGCATTCTCGACGCTACGTAATTAGCGTCTGTCAAATGGCGAATAGATTCTCATTGGTTAAGAAATAAATAACATCAGGAATTTTTTTTTTTAATTGTTGTTGACAACGAGGAGATGATTAAAGCCTCACCTCTCTGCCTTATGAGACACTGTTATTGGATATTTGCTACACTCTTTGACATTCTCCCGAATTTCTATCCCATGTATATTTCAACAGTAAATGAAAGCATGTGCTAATTATGTAACATCGAGAATCCCATGCCTTACTGAAAGTCCAAGTTAACTGAGAATTGTACTATAATTATTGATCTTTAATATAATATTATATGCATTGAATATATAATGTTAATTGTTTTCGAGCAAGTTTCAATGCTACATGTATTTATATAGTCATAATGATAATATAGATATACCATATATGTATATAGTAATCCTCTTGTTTTGTAGATGGAGGCTGAATTTGTAAAAATGTCTGGAGAACCAGGGGAAAGTATAGTTAAAAAAGCAAAGGATTCCGGGGCGGATCTCATTGTCACTGGATGTCGAGGGCTGGGAACTATTCGGAGAACAATCATGGGTAGTGTGAGTGACTACATCATCCATCACTCCGAAGTACCTGTATTTGTTGTACGTCACTAAAGACAGGACGATTTAGCTCGTCCTTATATGATCAACACCTAAACACAATAGTACAATGGAGCATTAACTTTTTTATCTTACATTCTTTTGCATCTATCGATCTTTAATATATAATTTTTTTAATTTTTCTTTTTTGAGGAATTAATTGACCTTTTGAAGTCAAAATCATTTAGATTTAAGGGAAATTCTTTATATTTAGATCTTACAAATTGTCCTTTCATGAGGAATTGTAAAGTATACATAGCATGTTTCCTACTGCTTTACAAGCTGTGTTTTAAGAACATTAGTGGTACTGGTGTTAGACTTGCTATTTTATATTGTTTCTGTAATTTTGGGGCCATGTATTGCATATATATTATTTTCATTGAGTTATAGATTTTGGAGAGAAGTACTTATACTCAACGTTTCAGAAGTATAAATTTGATTCAAAATCTACTTGTGTTATACATTTTATTGAAAAGTTTACGCAGAATGTTCATTTTAATGTTATTGTTTATCGTTGGAGACCTACATGTATGGTTGAATTTCCTGTGGTTGTTTTCCTACCAATGTTTCTTTATTAACTGTGGATTGTATACAGTATAATATTATATTATATCATATGTAAAAGTGTTTCCCATCGTTCATTTGTCTAATTAGTGAAAACTCGACAAACAATACAAATCTTTGAATAGAGCAATGTAAAGGGGAGCTGCCCTAACATCGACACTATTTAATAACGATTGTTTATATACATATTTACAATATACAAACAATATACACAGTACAATATATAGTAATAAACAAAGTTTACATTTGTAAAATACCGTTTTCAATGACTTCCATTTAAGGTAACAGCATATTTCTCTCCGTTACATAGGAGCGCGATGTGTCCTTGTCTTTGGTAATTGTAGCAAATTCGTCCCCAGTTTGTTGTTCGTATATTTCGACCGCAGTTCTTTTGATTTCTTCCCTTCTAGCCTCTTGACTGTTCTTGTCTTCTGTAAGAATTGCAGCCCCTCTTAAAGTTTCCTCCAGATGATGCCATACGACTAAGTTGCTTTGCCATCAAGAACAATTGGGTAGCAAGCTTAAGTGTCCGTACAGTCTCGTATAGTCTAGTGGTTCTCTGTTCGACAACTTTTACTTTACGTATCCATCTTTCAACATTAGCCTGCTATTCATTAGGGCCCCGCAAGGATTTGCGGGTGCCCTATAGTAATCACTCTGTCTGTCCGTCTGTCATTCTTCCGTCCACAAATTTTCTGTTTTTTCCTAATAACTTTTTTCATTGTAGTCCTATTCAGTTCAAATTTGGTATGGTAGTTCAGTAGGCAAAAAGACGTATTTTGATGCTAAGTTTGTTTCTCTATGTCCTCTGGTTTGGAGCTGGGGTGGTGGGGTAGATTCCTTAACTTTATATAAGAGTGAATTGGCAAAGAGAGATAACTTCTGAAATGTTCCAATTGTAAACTGAATACTGCAATGAATGAGTCCCTTGGGATTAATTAGCTTTCCTCCTGAAGAAAATCCAAAGCATTATCTTTATCTGTCACATTGAGATAAATTACCACCTCTGTCTGTAAATGAAGTTTGTTTTGAAGTTAAGTCCATTTGGAATGCTATGAACACTCTGAAATGTGGACTGAAGTTTAAATGTTTTTACTTTATTTTTGTTGAAATACCCTACACAGTGAGTTCTGATTTCATTAAATTTTTAAAACAAGAAATAGATTAAAGAAGATATATTTTTTAAATTTTTATTTATTATTTTTTTTTTTGCTTCATGAAAATTCAAGAATATTATTAATTTTAAGGCAGTAGGATAAAAACCTCATTCTATCATTACTGAAAAGTTCTTATTATAAATTAAGAAGAAAGTGATGAGAGAGAAGTAAAATTAATCCCTTGGGATTAATTATCTAGTCTGCTGCAGAAAATTTAGAAGGCTTGTCACTTTAAGATTAATGAAAACCTTTGTAAGCAACTGCTGTTTGTTTTGAAGTTAAGGTCAAGTCTTCATGATATATAATTGCATTCATTGAAGGCTAGAATTTTATATAACACAAGCTTCATTATTGTTTAGATATACATTCAGTGTTGAGTTGTTCTTTACTGCCTTGTGTGAAATAAATACAAGGATATTATTTTCAGGTTTTTGAATATTCAGGAATTATCTTGAAATTTTAAGAATACAGTTGCTGTTTCTTATTCGTCATATATTTTTGAATCATTCCATAAGCTACACCCTTATAATTCTACCTCATGGCGGGGCCCTTGCTGACTGGTCAGTTTTCTAGTTTTTCCCTATAAGCATGCCTTGACGCATCTTCGAATGTTTTGGGTTTGATGACATGACTAACCTGATTTCAGGTCCAACTCCTGGTAGTCTTTGGTCAGTTTACCTTTCTGTTTTAGATGCTAGTGCATAGATTGTACCTTTCTTGGAAAGTACCGTGGTATCTTTTTCGGAAGCCTTGCGTATCAGGTGATAATCTTCTTTCACATCTTTTCGATGACACAGTGAATGTTCTAGAGTCGCAGAGTACGGTATTAATCCTATTGTAGCAAAGTTGAATTCCACTTTGGGACGTGGAGGCCGTTCCTTCGGATGAGACCATATCAACCGAGGTCACGTGTCGCAGAAAGTGTAGGCACAAATAGATCCCCTCACTGCTCAAAGCCCTCGGTGTAGAGTACAGGTCTAATTTTTGCCCTCCACCGGCAAATGGTGGCGACTCAATATGAGACGTTAAAATAGCATTCAACAATTTGTCAAATTTGTCTTTAGTTAAATATATGTATTCGAGTTCAAAAGTCCATTAAACATTACAAAATAGGAGTGGAGCAAACACTTACTGTAATAATGTAGCACTCTCCCGTTTTTTTTTTTTTGCCATGTTGAGGCACGCAGCAACCATTAACACGCTTATTATTCTGTCCCCACACTCGTCATCTTCCTTCATTAAAATCCACACAAAATTTGGATTCATCGCATCAATCTTTTAATGAATTGCAGAATTCAAATTTTTCTAAATTTAACTACATTATATTATACATAACCCTTAACATTTTTGTTGAGTATATTTTACCTCTATTCTTCGGGATTCTTTTCACTAGTACAGACTTATTATATATTTTCTAATACCCTATCTCTTCCCTCCAATGCATTTATTCCAAGTCACCAAACACCGATTTGCATTGTATGCAACACACAAAGTGCGGTCTATTTTACTCATTTCAGAGTAGTTCTTCTTTGAGGGAAGATAGATCTTTTTCAATCTAAATTCAAGATCTACACTGTATGCAACAATTAGTGTCGTCCTTTATATAAGTTTCAGAGTAGTTCTACTTTGAGGGAAGGTAGATCATATTCCATTTAGATCCAAGATCTACTCTGCGTTTTTAATAATCCTTACAAAACAGTGCATACATGTACATGTAAACTTACATGTACTGGGTCAATGGAACGTAGGAAAATATACAAAGCCGAAATAACATGATGTACAGCTGTAATAAGAGTTTTACTGTAAATCACTAGTTCTTTTTGTCAGGAACTTTTAATTTTCGCGTGATTACGGGGAACAGTGTGCTCGCGAAAATTTCATTATCGCGTTTATTTTTATTCCGAAATATTATATAAAGCAATACTACTAACCAAAATATAGTGATCTACGGTTGTAAGATTTTTCACCTGGCTTACGAAAGAGGGGGATGATTTAATGTAGCAGGTTTTATTTTTCGCAGCAAGACGGAACAGGGCTTTTGTTTAGTAATTTAAATCAATTTCTTTGTTTCTTTTGGTAATGAGTAGCACCTTACGTCACTTTAAATATAAAATATATCGTCATATATTTATCCTGTGCAATTTCTATTTGTACTGTATAATACATTTGTATTATTATCAAATAATTTGTATTCAAATTGTGTATTCCATTTGTATTGAATTCGATAACAAAATTTATGTGTATTCTATGATTATAGTATGTTTTTTGGACAATTTTATTGTTACCGTTAAAAAACAAATACAAAAAAAGATGTGTAGTCAGATAAAAACTGGGTTTTATTATTTTTATTAAATTAGTACCTTTATGGGAGTTTGGTAATGCTGAGGAGAATGAATCCTGTGTAGTCTGCGCTTCAGAGCCTTCTGTTGTCTCTGTAACGAGAAGCAAAAAATCAGAATAACAAGATGTGTTTGTGAAACACTATGCGCCCGCTGGCAACAGAGTTCCAAAAAACTATTTTACATGCCATAAATAATGACATATCACCCACATAGACACAAACAGCCGGTAAAACAAATAAACATTTTGTATATACACGTACATGTATTGTACATCTGTACATGCAGCACTAAGTTTACTTTAAAGAATTCAATGAGCATGCAATTTTTTCATCACTAAATTAGATGTCAATGACTCGACCGAAGTTTTGTCCAAGACATTTGATATATATACTTTTATTTATTCTTATTACGTAAATGAAATTTTTCATAAGTGAATTCTTCAATCCTGTTTTAATAACCAAAAAAGTACAATCTGAAAAGAGCGCGAGTCAGAAACGAACATTTGAAAATGTCAGAAATGAAAACTAAAACATGTCGGGCATGAAAAGTTGAAAAATAGAAAAATTCCTAATCGGCAATCTTCGGCTGACTCCGCTACGCTCCATTCAAACCTTCGAGGTGCGATGCATGAGCCACCCGAGAAGCTCTTTTAGGGAAAAATTCCGGAAATAAAATGCAGCTGTGGGACCACAATTTTAATATGCTTATTTAAATATTTATTCAAGACCTCTTTGAAGCATCTGTAATATTTTTTTGTCGATTTGATTTTTACTACCTTTCCATCTACCCATCCATATGTTCATACTCTACATAGCGTAAGAACTGGGGGTTGGGGGTCTAGGGCGCTTTAGTCATAAATTCTGTATTGAAAACTTTGTGAATTCTTGTTCAGAGATAGCTGCAGAACTGTAGCTCTCCAAAAATAATATATTGGCAGACCGGAGAGCTACAGTACCAGCCATTGAAAAAACAATATATTTATTGCGCACGAAAGAGTGCACGTTTTTCTATTTACGAATTTCTCCATGTTTTTAAAATGTCCCTCAAAATAATTTAACCGTGTGTTCCAAACATATTCTCTCACTCTTTTCTCAACAAAGCATTCCCTAAAACTGTTGTTAAGGAGGAATGCCACACCAACTTTTTATTTTGTAGATTTCTGAGTCAACCTTTTTAATCAATGTTTTTTTTTTTTTTTTTTTTTTTTTT
>PRKT01000245.1:0-56868 GCA_003671525.1 Saccostrea glomerata
CCATGATGGTGTGAGCATCCCCTGCCGACCAGTCACACCCGCCGTGTGCTCCTTGTCATGATCGAAAAAAAAAAGGTAAAATACGTCGTGAATACAGTGTCTTAATGATAGCCTAACTATAAGTATGAAAAGAGTCATTCTGCATTTGACTTAATGACTAATTGTATTTGCAGACAAGGTCAATATTGTATCGACCATCGAACTAACGATATGATGACTTTAAACGAGACTGCTGATATTCTTGTTTCATCAACTTGTTTGTCAATAATTTACCTCGTTTAAGAAATGGAACATATGTAGAGCATGTTTTGCGTATCGAATCATCTGAGAGATATAAACCCGTATGTAGGTGATGAAGGTTTATTTTTGAATAATAATAAGAAGTTAAAGTCATCACGTCTATCATAAAGCTTGGTTGTTTGATTACCATTAACGTCTTTGTCAAGTAAATTACTAGTATCCAATTATGAAACGGATGTGTCTGACTCTGTGGTATTTTATCTCAAGCTTACCAGGATATATCGTATCCACATAAGAATGGAAATAACCATTGATAATTGACAATACTTCGTTGATATATCTAAATTTCGAGTTGAAGACTAGAGCAAATATTTTTTTTTCTTTTCACGTAGAAGATTTTGGACAAATTCTGCTTATATGAATACAAAAATGGGTCTGCTTGTATCGGTTGCAATTGGTACCTATGGGAACTCCAACAGATTATTGTAAGAACATATTGTCAATCAGAAACTTAAGTCACTTTTTGATGTCAACTTCATAGTACTCGTGTGTACATTCAGAATGTTTTAACAAAATAATTTTAAATTAATTGACCAAAAATAACCAATGACAAGTTAAGTAAATCTACGAGTTCCATTTTTATTGAAAAAGCAACTGTCAATGATATCAAAAAGCTTGGACTTAAATTTATCGTGGGGAATGGGGAATATATAGAATTGAAAAGTGGAACGTTTAGAATTATGATGCATATGTTGATTTTGGTAAAATTTTATAATTTAAAATCATCCAAAAGTTCCTTGTAAATTTTAAGTATCCACATCTGATTTACACCACTTCCCGAATATATTGTTGCATATTACTTCTGAAGTTTTAATTACTGTTAATATTTACGCTTTTTGGGAACCCATCTCTTATCCATAACTTTTCTATGGAATGAATTTTATGAGACTTGCTCAGAATCTTTATTACATTATATTTTGTGCGTCTCCTAATTTACTTTTTGATCCGACACTTATTTTGGGTTTCCCTTAGCAAAATATAGACACTGCCATTATCAGGTCCAGTACAATCAGTACATTTAGCTACGTAGGTAGAATTACCTACGTAGCTTTATTTACCTACCTCAGGTAGCTTGATTTAGCTACCAAATGAATTGAGGTAAACACAGGTAAGTCTACCTGTACCCCTTAGATGGCCCATTAATTGAGTGTGATAATTACTTGTTGTTTTTTCCGAGTACCTGTATTTTGTACAGAAAATAATGAATACATCTATGAGAAAATATGATTTATTTCGGATTTGTTAAAATAATAAAAAGGTCTTGCAAGAAAAAGCAATTTAATATCTTGATTTAAGAACATAAAATTAATAGATTTATCGGGGGAAATCATTCTAATTTATTAAGAGGATTTTAGAATGAATATATTAATGGAAAAAATAATGTAATTCAATTAAAAATATATTTTTTTCTTTCAAATATTAGTAAAAAGTCTTATTTATATTATTTTGTATTCTACCACGATTATTGCAGACACCAATGAATAGGTAGAATGAACCCTCTGACTCTGTCTCGGGTGGGATTAAGGCTGTGCAGAATTTATAAATCTATCACATTTGTGAAATGTATGAAAAGTTTTTATAACAATTAACACAAAGTTCAAAAAGTTAATTTACAAAGTATTTTATAATAAGTCCGAAAATGTCGTATTTTACACCGTAACAATATAGCACTAACAGGTCTTTATGGTCTCTTTCTTGTCTGCTTTTTCCGTATGTTGCTCACTTGTGCTGTAGTTCACTTCTGTCAATATCTGTAGACTCTTGAGTAATTTCTACACATATGGGACTGGACAACAACCACAACGCTCTTTAATACTCGGACATTCCTCTGTCTCAGGTCAGTCCATCTGTTGTTTTCAAGATTTGTTCAGTTGATAAATCGTAAATAACAATTATATACCCTCGAATCTTCGATTCTGGGGCATAAACACATGTTTCATTTCAAAGTTTACTGCGATAGATCGAGTCGACATACGAATAAAAATATCAATTGTTCATTGATAAAACATCGTCGATATATGTCGAAATGATGGCCACGCAAGTGTTTCCTCTCCTCATATAGAAGATTTTGGATAATTCTGCTTCCGGCATAAACAAAGGCCACCGTCAGCTAATGAAGGGGCACAGTTAGTGCCAATTCGGATTCCAAAATTTTTTTGTCAATTAGGAGATTATGCATTCTTTTTTTATCAACTACAGAGTACTTTGTGGACAGGAGCAAACCTCCAAACCTTAATATACATCCGGGTCCAAGAATATTTTTGTTTTTTTCGATCAGGAGCTCGATGGGGGATTGAGCGTGCACTGAATGTCTTCCCTGTGTGACCTGAACACAAGCGTTAACTGCCCGTTCTATTTACCAATTTCCTCTTTCCAACAGAGGATAGCAAGTCAAATGATAGACCATACGTCTTCGTATTCCAGTTCTGCTTCTAAATGCCGTAAGTCGACTTGACGACCATAATTGCCTTAGCAGGAGTTCGTTACTCGAATCACCTGCTCCATACTATAGGAAATGGCGTCTGGGACATACCGACGTAACGATTTTACAGCCTGGTAAGAGGGGAAATGCAACCCCTTGCCCGGTTGAGATTAGTGTCAAAGTTAAGAGCATTAATGGCCCTTGCCGCCTTTGCCCTGGGTCTATCCTGGTCAGTTTGGAGGTTGGAGTTTTTAATATAAGTAACTGGCACATATGTGGGCGTAAATTTTACCCGCCCACGGCAGGTCTCAAACCCAGCCTGTCACAGTCTAGAGTTAAGAATCCAGCGCGTTACCGACTGCGCAACGCTGTCCTTTTACCCTTCCCCAGTTCAGATTGATGTCAAACTTTAGAACACCTTTTTCCTGGGTAGTTTAGAGTATGTGATATACTACATTCTTAATGGGAAAAGCAACTGGCGAATAATTTGTCGAAAAATTACTTGCCCACAGCGGGACTCGAATCCAGTCTATGTCAGACAAGAGTTTTGAGTCCAACGCGCTACTGACTGCGCCACGCTGTCCTTCTTTCATTGCGGTTAAAAAAGCGTTTATAACAGTTTATATAAATGATCAAAGATTTTGTTTATATCTATTTTAAAGTAATATTGTGTGATAATAGATTATTTATAAGATTTGCAATTCATAATATAAGACGTGAATTCCTTTTTTTGACAGTTAAATACATTTCACAAGTGGATATTTCTTAGATTTCTTAAATGGTTATTTTTAGAATATCGTGCATCGGGTTTTAGAATAGCTATCAAAATAATATATAACCAGAGTCCCGATTTGCAGAAGTATAAATGTTTGACCATTCCTAACAGACGCTTGCAGGTTATATTTTATTTCATATTGTTTTAAAAAGGGCCATGAAATTTCGGAGTATGTTCTCCAGGCGTGCCTATTCTTATACATGTATATGTTCACACAACAACAAAAAATTAAATTGTGCTCCAAAACACTAGGTTGTGTTATTTTTCATTTAGCATGTAACAAAAATAAATGTGTTAACTGAATGTTCTCAACTATAGTCAGAATTGTTTGATCAATGCACATAGTTATAAATGCGACAAAAAGGGAAAGTGAGAAAAAAAATATCAATCCTTATTTCGTCGGATTAACTGATTATTTTAAAGCATTTTGCAATTTTTTTTTAAAGAAATTGCAATTGTGTGATATGTAACATAATCCAAAAGGGTAAATGCGTAATGCTCTCTCTCTCTCTCTCTCTCTCTCTCTCTCTCTCTCTCTCTCTCTCGTGTTCTTTTTATGAATTTAAGGTTTATATCACGGAGTAGTAACAAGTAACATCACATAATGATAATTTAAGTCTAGATTTCGTCGTGTGACGTATCTTCATTGCTTCTGTATCCACATCAATCCATGACTAAGATCTATATATGCTGCATTTTACAGAAAAGCAGCACTGGCTAGAACCCCCAGTTTTCACGGTACTTGAAGTGACTGGTTAGTGATCCATACGCTATTGATACCATGCGTTAACCATGTAGTTATGTTACATGCTAGCCAGCATACTACAGAAGGTGATTAAGGATCAAAGGGTACATATACTAAAGAAGCGAATTTTATTCATATTATCAATCTGATAAAGGTCGCATGCACACGTGGCATAGTGGTTTGAGTGTCTACTGTAGAGCCGAGGAGTGAGAAGTTGATCCTTACGTCTCGCGCTCGAATCCCAATTTGGGACGTGGAGATGGGTCCTTCGGAGAGACCGTATAAACCGAAGTCCCGTGTCGCAGTAATTGCTAGCACTAAAAAGAACCCTCACTGCTCAATGACCGCACTTGCCGAGTATGGGACAAAATTTGCAGCTCTCCAACGGCAAGGGGCAGCGTTTCCTGTGAAAAAGTTTGGAGAGGGACGTTAAACAAAATACAGCAGACACTTAGTAGCAACAGGGGAGCAGGGGGGGGGGGGGGGGGGGGGGGGGGGGGGGGGCTGCTCCCCCCTATTTTTTTCAGCATTACTTTTACTATTGAAAATGTTTATTGAAAGGCAATGTTGCCCCCCTCGTTTTACAACAGTAAAGTGATATAAGAAAAATGTAGTATTGCATGCAAAAAATTGGTACTGAAAGAAGTTGACAGTGAAAAAAAGTTTGCATCTACCCCACCCCACCCCATCCCCCCTTGAAATAGGATCATCGAATTTGGGCAGTGTGCCTTTTTCTGCCTGTCAACTTTTTCAGATAAATAAAAAAAATTCTCTGGCTCCCCCCCCCCCCCCACTTTCAAAAACAATGTTACGTCACTGATACAATCATGAGAGAGAGAGAGGAGTTATAGATAATGGGATATTGTAGTTCAGTAGTTCAGTTTGTTTTATGGATTTGGAACATCTACATGTATAGTAAATTGAGTCATGACCAATAAAATTTCGGAGGATCGAAAGTTACTATTATTATGGACTTGTTTTATACTGAAAACTATTGCAATCGGAACATAAAAAGAATATTTACCAATAAGAAATCAGCATGCATGCGCGTGCTTTCATGATAATTCTTATTTATCATACTGTAGATCTTTATAATGTATGACTATGTTCAAAATTTCAAAGGATTATCAGAAAAAACAAGAAAGATATTGAGACTTTAGTTTCAGCCAATCAGAGCGAAGCGCACGTGCATGCGCGTGACATCTTGCTATTTTGACCATGTCGTCTTGTCTACGCTACTAATATATCCTTAAATTATAAATTTCAAGAGATTTCATCAAAAGATAGAAAAGTTACGGCTATATCCATTATATTGGTCATTTCAAGTGTTGCACGTGCGCGCTCCTGCAAGCACGTGCGCGCAAAATGGCATGTTGACAATGTCATCTTATCTACATTTATAATATGTCTATATATTCTAAATATCAAAGCATTACATAAAAAAATGTCAAAGTTACGGCAATTTCAAGTATATTGGTCATTTCACGTGTTGCACGTGCGCGCTCTTGCAAGCACGTGCGCGCAAAATGACCTTCGTTCCGCAAATCTACATAACATGCCTACTTACCCTAAAAAGGTTTCCCCTTAATCGGATGTGTACTTTACGAGATCATTCGCGGACAAAATTTTCCCGAGAAGAAAAATAATAATAAGAAGAAACAGAGTAAAAACAATATGTTCCCCAACTTCGTTTGGGGAACATAATAAGAACTAGAGGAGTTCTCGTTGCAAGCAACGAGTAGGAGCAACGAGTAGGTCTTCCGTTCGATTTTTGATACGATCATAAAACAACTTAAAATGAAAAAAAAGTTCATATCAATTCCTCTAAATACGTGAGAACACATTTAAGAGTGAAATCTGTAAATTTCAGACAACTTCCTGTCTTTATAATTCACTTCCGGTGTGGCCGGAAGTACTAAAAATGACCTATAACTCCTCTGTGAGTGTGAAGGAATCATCCCTGATAATTTCGATGAAAAATGCTCATTTTTTGGACTACTTCCGGTTTTGAAAAAATAACTTCCGGTGGACATAATAATACTCGAGACACTCTTTTTGCCTATATAAGAAACATTTAAAAAAGAAAAAAATAAAATTTTGCATATTTTTAAACAACTTCCGGTGGACAACGGACGTGACGGCAACAAAAACTTTATACAAAATTCAAGAGAGCCTGTCACAATCTATCATCCCTGAAAGTTTCAAGACTCAATCTCAAACCGTTTTTGAGAACACTTCCGGACAAAATGACATTTAAAAAAAAGAAAATTGGCCGTATCTTGCGACCGGAAGTGACGACGGCAAAATAAAAAAAAACGCCCTAAGTTCATATGATTTGCCATCAATGCTGAAAGTTTCATAAAGGTTTGTCGAGGCGTTCTCGAGAAATCGCCTGCACAAAATCGGTAAGAAAAAAAATAATAATAACTAGAGCAAAGCTCGTTGCAAAGCAACGAGTAGGTCTTCCGTCCTGTTTGACCAGAAGTAGCTTTCATATTTAACAAAAATGAGAAATAACGCCTAAAAAATGTTTTGACTCCTCTTAAGCTACGTTAAATAATGCAAAAATAAGCTATTTTTGGCTACTTCCGGTTTGACCGGAAGTGATGACGATGGACGGAAAATTAAATTTTAGGCTTCCGGATACATATGTAACCCAAAAACTTGGCAAAAACAGCAAAAATATGCGTTTTCCGACTACTTCCGGTTTGGCCGGAAGTGACGTCGCTGGACGTATTTTGACGACTCCATTAGATTAAACTTGACATTTTAAACAACTTTGCTTCTTTGACGTATTACAAATTCTCAATACGTTTTGAGATATAAAGAAAAAACTTTCGGCCCCTCCAGACCCTTAATTTTAGGGGCCAGCCCTTTTTACGAGATATCATTCGAAAGATCTTGGAATTCTACACTTCTTTTGTTCTACATGTTTTTACAAAATATTTCCAGGTAAAAAGCTATCGTAGAAAAGGTGTCAAACTTTTTGAAATTCGCAATAGGACTCTTTTCGGGCATAACAAGCTTCCGTACACATCAATTTCGGTGAATATGAAATACGTTCTGCACAACTACATTTATTGCTCTATTATCACTGAAAATCTCAAGTTTCTATCCTAAGCCGTTTTCGAGAAAACTTGCGGACAAACTAACCCTATAAAATTCACTAAAATGCAAAAATCTCGGAACCGGAAGTGACGTCATCAAAATAAAAATATATATGTCTAGATTTTTTCATGTTCCATCAGCCCTGAAAGTTTCATGAAAATCCATTGAGCCGTTTCCGAGAACTCGCATGCACAAAATCGGTAAGAAAAAAAAGAAAAAAACTGTGGAAAAGAAACCTAAGAATAACAGAAAGGTCTTCCGTTGGAAACGGAAGACCTTAATAATAATAGTGGAAAAGAAACAAACGAATCAGTAGAAGGTCTTCCGTTGGAAACGGAAGACCTTAATAATAATAATAAGAAACAGAGTAAAAACAATATGTTCCCCAACTTCGTTTGGGGAACATAATTAGACTGATATTTTGTGTCGATATGTATGTTGGGTTTCGGATATTAAGCCGATTTATTGTGACATTGACTAAGATGGTGTGTCACAAAGTTTGGAGGTTCAATGTCGCAAAGTTTTTAAGATTAGTAAAATGGCAAATTTTTTGATGCTGGATGAAAAATTGATGTTGAAAATTATTATAAATTCTACAAAATGTTGCCATGTTATTAAGGAAAATATCTCTAGACAGAATTTTAAACTAGCGGTGCCTTAAATTTTGATAATAATTGCCTTGTTACATGTATGTACTACATGTAGCCATACGTCACAATTGAATTTGACGGCAAAAGCGTCACGTTTAAATGCTACACTCCAACAATGACCTACATTTTTTTCTAATTTGGCACCAAACAACGTTTAATACAAATTGTGCAAAATCAAAACTTTATTTAGATATTAAAATGAATTGATTCTATAAAGAAGTGTTTGTTTTAGAGGCTTTTTACAATGTCAACAAAATGCCACACATTGTCCAATAGTAATAAATCTTACTATAATTGTATAAATGTGGTAACATTGATCATATGTGTAGTCATTGAAAATAGACATATTAAAAATTAAAGGATTTTTATGAAATGTGCATCTTTTCAAAAAGTTATCGGTATGATAATTTTAATACTAGAATGATGAAAAATTCTAACAAAAATTAAATGTCAATATAAATGTCACAGACGTAAAAATTTTGCGTTTTGACGTTAATAGGCTCAATGCATAAAATGTTATGTAAAGCGTCAATATATTTTTCTCTCTCCAAAACTTACTCTTAATATTATTGCTGATGAGCCTGATATGGATAAAAGAAAAACATACCAATAATGATTAATTAGGAGAATAATTCAAGTTTTAAAAGTTGTATTTATATATAAAGTAAAACATGTGCAGTGCATGTTTACTTGTACTCTGTATCAGTGTATATCCTTGTCAGAATCTGTACAAAAGTACCTATCAGAGTTCGATTTAAGACACGAAAAGAAAATCACACAAACCAAAATTGATGCAAGGATATGACTTCAAATTTGAATTAACTCACAGTAAAGTGTGTCAACTCTGTTTATGCTGGTATAAACTGTTCTATACATGACGAGTTTACATTGAATAGTCCAATATTGAATAAGGGTAAGGGGTTGTCGGAGGTGAGTACAAATGTATCAGATTTTCATTACAAGATGGGATGGGAATTAACAAATAATAATTCAATGCTAAATCAGCAACATATCTACATCGTACAATTTACTGAAAACAAAGGGCAGGTTCTAGGGCCTACTGATATGATATCATATAGAATTGTTTTGAATTTATCTCAATAAAATAAAAAGCATGTAAATTTAAAATGCGATGTTGAACAAGTTTCGTTATTTCTACCAAGTTTTTTTTAATGAGGCAAAACATGCTTATATTTTCCTCCTGTAATATGCATGCAAAAGAGTGCAGAGAATTTAATTACACGTGTTTTCAATTACTTGAATTATTTAATTGGCGGCATTACTGGGTTTTTATTTTTTCTCCATAAAAAATGTTAGCAAAAAAGTAACGTAAAGTAAAATTTTCTAGAACTTCACGTGAAATAACGTCATTTTGACGTTACCGAAACTGACACCAACACCGTGCGCAACGTCATACAATTTTCATTTGTAACCAAACATGTATTATAATTGGGGTTGAGGATATTTATTGATTGTCCATGTACTCTCATACATTGTGAGTCTGTTTTCTTAAGCCGTGTATGATCTATAACTGGCGCATGTGTATCCACAGGGCCCGAGAGTCTATCTGTTTCATATTTGGATACTTTACTTGACAAAGACGTTAATGGTAATCTAACAACCAAGCTGTATGATAAACGTGATGACTTTAGCTTTTCAATCAGTAACTTCTCTTACTTATGAAGCAATATACCTTCATCGCCTGCATATTGAGTGTATATATCTCAGTTGATTCGATACGCAAGAGCATGCTCTGCGTATGATCAATTTCTAAAACGAGGTAAGCTATTGACAAACAAGTTGCTGAAACAAGAATATCAGAAGTTAAAAATCATCATTTCGTTAAGTTTTATGGTAGGTACAATGACCTTGTCAGCAAATACAATTTATCATTGAGTCAAATGCTGACTGTCGTTTTTCATATACATTGTAAAAACATTTTCATATACATTGTAAATTGTTAGTGTAGTATATTTACATTCGGTGAAATTTCCTTTATAAAATTCATCAGAAATCCAGGACGTTCAAATCTCTATAACACACGCTAAACCTTGTACCGCGCGTTAGAATACACAGAAGGAACTATATTTTCAATACTCTAGGAATACCAAAATGTATATTTTTTGACACAATTAAATTAAAATTATAACATTAATTAATAATAATTTTCTGTCTTGTATAATTTCCTATTCAAATAAAGACGATCTCAACAATTTTTGTTCTATCTTAATGTTACAGGTCCAAAAAGAATAAGACGCTGCTAGGGTTCATGAATTTATTATAATCTGATTGATGGAAAGATAAGCTCTAAAACTGAAAATATAAATATAAATACATGTAAAACTGCAAAGCAAATAATTACAAGCATAAACAAACATACATCACATGAAATATAATGGTATGACAAAATGTTTAATATTATGCTTTTCCTCATGATATACATTCTGAATAAAGGGCAATAACTCTTAATTTCAACTGAACAGATTCATAGGCTTTACAGATAAAACATAAAAATAGAAGTAAAAATGGATTTTGGTAATTAAACTTGGTAAATCAAAAATATTTGTCAAACATACTTTACAGCCAATAGCTTCATTAACCAGTTCAAAGTAATAAAAAATATCTAAAATAAATAATACCTGTTCTTACCAAAGACAATGTGTCTGGAGGCTTTTAAATGATTCAGATTTTATTTACATCAAATGGGAAACCAGCACCCAGTCATCAAAATAATATAAAACATTTCAAGGTGCTGCATACACACTTAAATGTAGTTTTCAACATTCAGATTATTTAAAACCAATCAGACTTATTTAAGCAAAGTTATTAACTTATTAAACTTTTGATAAACTTTATATTTACTTTAAGTGTCATAGTCAAAAGTATAGAGAATTAATTAAACAACAAAATTAGTAAAATAGTAAGAGAAATCTAACCTGCTGCAATCAGGACCAAGGTCTGGGTAGAATATGAGAAGCATGAACTGTATGAAAATCTACCACCTGACTGACCGGTAAAGCTATACACAATGACCTAACTGACCTAACCAATAGCAGGAAAGGGCAAGGCCTCAATTACCATAATAATGCATCACATGACACTACCAAACTGGACAAAACACTACACACAACTCAAATCACAACACAAGCACATGGCCAGGTAAACATTGAAATCACATTAAATCATATAACTAAACACATTTAA
Source organism: Saccostrea glomerata (assembly GCA_003671525.1). Taxonomy (NCBI): domain Eukaryota; kingdom Metazoa; phylum Mollusca; class Bivalvia; order Ostreida; family Ostreidae; genus Saccostrea; species Saccostrea glomerata. The sequence goes on from PRKT01000245.1 coordinate 11,205, forward strand.
TATTCTGATAAATTTTATTAAATGTGACCTTACTACATTAATTTCTTGGGAGCTCTTTACTGTTTGGGTAAAGCTGTTTCCTACGTTCTTCAACAGAGTTTGGAACCTATTCCCAATCGTTTTTAGCTCTCACCAGAGCTGAAAGCTCAAGTGAGCTTTTCTGATCACATTTTGTCTGGCGTCTGTCTGTCCGTCTGTCTGTCTGTCTGTCTGTAAACTTTTCACATTTTCGACTTCTCCTCTAACACCACTGGGCCAATTTCAACCAAACTTGGCACACAGTATCCTTGGGTGAAGGGGATTCAAGTTTGTTCAAATGAGGGGCCACGGCCTTATTCAAGGGGAGATAATTCAGAAATAGTGAAAATTTGGTGGTATGTTTTGAATATCTTCTCAAGAACCGTGATGCCAGGAAAGATGAGAGTTATAGGGAAGCATCCTCAGGTAATGTAGATTTAAGTTTTGTTCAAATCATGATCCCCGGGGTATTGGCGGGGCCACAATGGCCGATCAAAGTTTTACATAGAAATATGTAAGGGAATTCTTTAAAAATCTTCTTCTCAAGAATTGCAAAGGCATGAATGGTCATATTTATATGGAAGCATATGGAAGGTAGTGTAGATTCAAGTTTGTTAAAACTTGACCCCCGGGAGTAGGGTGGGGCCACTTAATAATTAGTTTCCACCCATTTTCATGACTACATTGTGTAGCCCTTAGATAGCCTCAACGTACCCTATCAAGGTGAACATTTATCCATGTATTTTCTAGGGGTTTTTTTATTATTCGCTTCCCATGGCAATCGACGAAATACCTATTACATGCATTGTTGTAATGGACTAACACTTTCCTTTAAGTTATTATTAACCGGAGGGAACATACCTCGGGTCCTACGTAACTGTGATGGTTAATATAATTAGAAGAAATATATCTCTAATTCTCAGTGTTTTTTTAGACTCTCGAGCATTTTGACGGTCATTTGTGAGGTACGTGTTTTAAGTCTCTTGTAAAGTATTTGGTCTTTTTTTCATTCATTCCTTTTTAAGACATAACCTTATAATCATGAATTATAACAGAAATAACATACTTAGGATTAAATTAATATTCATTTTAATTTTAAGAATAAGGAGCTTAATAATAATAATATTCATTTCAGAAATGAGCTGCAATATAACACAGAAAATGTATTTCGCAGGGATTTTCTATTAATGGTTACATTTTTTTTCCTTTAAAGCAGTTTGTGATTATGCAATTCTCTACGGTTATACTATGTATTGGTTTCCTTGCTGTCGGTAAGAATTTGAACTTTAAATTTAAATTATTCAACTGCAAAAAACAAAACAAAAAAAAAAAAAACATAAAACTTTTTGATAATAATTTTGACATTTTAATTTAGTATTTTGTAAAAATTTATATGGGGTATGTTTTATATCTAAGAAATATTTTTTTTATTACGTAAGCTTATACTTAGTTAAAACAAAGCATTTGCGAACTGTTAGAGGGTGGCATGAATAAATGCAATGTTTTTATATGAAGTAGTGAAATGATATGGAAATCATGAAAGTTTACTGATTCGATACGCAAAAGCAGCTCTACAGATGAACAATTTCCCAAAATGAGGGAAGTTATTGACAAGTTGATGAAACAAGAATTTCAGCAGTCATTTCGAAAGTTCTATGGTCGATACAATGGTCTTGTTAGCAAATACAGTCTATCATTGGGTCAAATGCTGATTGACGTTTTAAATTCTAATTTTAGGCTATTATTTACTAACTGAATTACAGAAGTATTTTTTCCGTTATTTCTCGATCATAACAAGGAGCACGCGCCAGATGTGGCCGGTTAGAAGGGGATGCTTACTCCTCAATGGCACCTAATCTCATCTCTAATATTTCAGAGGTCCGTCCGTGTTTGCTATGCTTAAAGGGGGAGGAAATAAGCACCTCCTTCAAATTTACCTGGTCTTAGAACCTCTGTCAATCATCTGAAATTAAGCCTGGGATTGGATACTTTTATTTGATTGACATTTAGTTTGCTGCTGTTGTGTATATCTTGTGTACCTTGTCTGGAGATCGTACCGATCATTGAATTAACTTTCAGGCTTTTGATGCCTACCGCACTGTATGCCAACGTGATAAAGAAGCAATCAAATCATTCTTTTCTTTTTTTAATTCATAAGAATATGCCATAAATATAATCAATCTATTTAATAATTAAATGAATGACAAGAAAACATGGCTATATAATATATTTTATAAATTTGATTTTAAAAGGGAGGATTTCATATCACGATTACAATCAATTTTAATTTCCGTGTCAAAACATGAGTTAACGTACATTTATTCCTCCATTAATTAACAAAATAAACCGACCTGCGTTTGAAGCTAGTATCATGGAATTAAATAAAATTATTTTTTTAAAACAAGTATGACAACATTCTAACATTGTTCTTGAGTCAAGCGAATTTCTATTTATAAGACAAACCTGTACGTGTCGCTTTTCTTCGAGACATGCATTATGGTGACGAAGTTACGTTTAAGAAGAGAAATTACTCGGAATATAACATCTTGCTTTGTATTTAATGTTTGAAATTAATAATGAATCCCGAAAGAAAGAAAAACGATGCAGATGATTCTTTTCCCGTTTCATAGCTGTCGGGTAATCAACCCCGGTCCTAAGCCCTTGCCATTTTTACCGACCATGCGTGATGGAAAAATCAAGTAGGGTTTACCTTAAAAAGATATTTATTTAGACAATAATATTTCTACTTCATCATTTTATTCTCAAAACATCGTTTCTAAGTTTCATTGTTATTTACCGAGAGACTGTTTTTTGATTCACTTTCTTCTTTCGTTTTGCGTAGACGTGTAATTTGAATTACTTCCCTTTTTGTCGCCAGATTACAACGACAGATTTTGGTGCTAAATGTATTTTCTTTATAACACTTCATTAAAACACTGTATATAAAACCTGTCGAATTATTAAAAATATTAATTATTTTAAAAGAAATAAAGAAGGATTCTGTCTGCAACAAAAAATGCTATATTTCGCATTTCAATCCATAGCTAAACATGGGAAAAAAACGACCTCGGTTTACAAACTCGTTGGAAAACGCATACAGGTAATACACTCGGGGGCTCAGGTAACATCCTGTGTATATAGGTAGTATACACAAGCCAGCGTCGTTCCCGCGGGGCTTCTCAGCCGTTTCGATTAAGCTCCACCCCACACTAAACTTACCTGAGGAAAACCGTACGGTTAAAAACCTCGGCCTTTAAAACTTTGTATTGTTCTTTATACTTCTGAGCTTGAATATTTTTTGTTATTCTCATATATTTCAATTCAACAATACATGTATTTGATAAGTAGACTTATTTTATTTTCGTAATTACAGTGAGAACTTGTATCAATTTTTGTTTTTAAATAATTCATTAAATGCATGGATTCAGGCCCTTACCATGCTCATCTATAAATTAAGTATTTTAGTTTTTTTTCGTTTTCTTTATATAATACTTGTAATTTCGTTTCTTTCTTTAATAATTTCATTTTCTTTATATAATAATTTCGTTTTTCTTTATCAATCAATTTCGTTTTCCTTTATTCAATAATTTCGTTTTTCTTTATTTCATAATTTCGTTTTTTTAAATCTAATAATTTCGTTTTTCTTTATCTAATAATTTCGTATTCTTCATTTGATAATTTCGTTTTTTTAATTTAATAATTTCGTTTTCTTTATTTAATAATTTCGTTTTCCTTTATCTAAAATTTTCGTTTTTCTTTATCTAATAACAATTTTGTTTTTCTTTATCTATTAATTTCGTTTTCTTTATTTAATAATGTCGTTTTCAATATTTATTTTTGGTTTGCACTATTCTGTTGGGCTTCCAGAAGTATCTGTAAAAATCGAATACTAGTACTTAATTTTTGAATTTCTTTAAAAATAATTTTACCCCCATGCATTTCAATAATATCAAATAAGACCGTTATATTTTACATGAGTGTTTTAAGAAATCGCAGAATTCTGAAGTCATATTCATTTATTACTTTATAATTTAAAATCTCAACTCAGTGATTAACTATTAAATTTTTCTAACCATCAAAGAAAAAGAAAATGTAAGAAAAAAATTGCATACCAGTACCTATGTGGGAAAGTTATTAAAATTGAAATTTTGAACGATTTAAAAAAAAAAATTACTTGGTTTTTACCAGTATGTGTTAAAAAGAAATAATGAATCAATTTAGGCCATCTACTGACCAGGATTAGATTTCATATTGTAGCCCTCTCCGTTTTTTTTTTATTGATATTTTCTAGAGAGGGCCACAATTCCACAGCGTCTTCGAAATGGTAAAATTTTAAATACGGACGACTGCAGACAAGATAAATTGTTTTTACATTTAACTTACTTCTAAAAAGACGAGATTTTTAATTACCGTTTACAACATCGTCCGTTAAACGCGAAAACCTGATTGTTTACCAGGCCCTCTCAAATTCTCGAGTGTTGCACATAGAATTGCCCTTGAAATTTAAAGCAAATGTCGGGGTTATTAAATGATTGTGTTGTATGGCATCACTAAACATAAAAAAAAAATAAAACTATTCCATGAGACTTTTTTTTCATATACAGCGATATTTGTGCCTAAGATAAAATAATTCCTTTATAGATCCGCTCCCCACAGATAATCTCAATGCTGTTTGGGTTGTTTTATGATTTATTATTTTATCTACATTTTTGGAGTTCAGGAAATAAACGTCTATTGAATACTCATTTACTGATGATTTAAGCCAAAATCTATGCAGGAGTGAATCACTCCCGCACTTGCACCATTACGGAGATCCTAAGGATCGAGTTGTAGCCATCTCGAAAAAAAAAAAAGGAGAGCGCCATTTTTTCAGCTATGATCAGGATAAATGCAATCTTTTATGCAAAGTGAGTGTGGGGAGCGCATGACATATCCGCAACCCTACTGTATAATTTTGTACTTGTCCGAAATATCTAGAGCGTCTTCCAGGCAGGTTTTTTTTTCATGATTCTGATATAATTGTCACAATATGAGTGAAAGATTTTCGAAAGGACGTGAAATAAAATTATATATTCATGTCAAATCAGGTAGTCTTATTATTCCAGGATTTCGCCAGGCTCTAGCAGCCTATGGCGGAGGGACCTGCACCATACCCCAGGCCGGTAGCCCAGGGGCCACGACTGTTTGTACTGGAACCGCAAACGGATTCTGTTTGATTGATACTTTCACCACTGCGGGTGCTCCTCAACTGAATGACAATTGATACAAACAACATCGATGTATCAAATGAAATATGGAGATAACGCACAGTGCTATTCAAGATCAAAAGTCCATTAAACAATACAAAGTTGGGAGCAGAGCAAACATGGACCTCCAAAACATCAGAGATGGGATCAGGTGTCATGGAGGAGTGAGCATTCTTTGCCGACCCGTCACACCCGCCGTGACCTTCTTGTCATGATCGTACAGAAAAATCCGTCAACAATTCAGTGTGTAATGTTTTAACAATAAGTATGAAAAACGTCCATCAGCATTTGACTTGATGATAGATTGTATTTGCTGACAATGTCATTGTTTCGATCATAGAAATTACGAAAATATGACTTAAAGGGAGACTGCTTACATTCTTGTTTCAACTTACCTCGTTTTAGAAATTGTTCATAAGTAGAGCAAGTTCTAGCATATCAAATCAACTAAGAGATATAAATCCCGTATGCAATTGATGAAGGTATATTGCTGTATAAGTAAAGGATGTTGACGATTGAAAAGTTAGTCATCGCGTTTATCACGTTTATCACAAAACATGGTTGTTAGATTACCATTAACTTCTTTTTTAGCTTGAATATCTAAATATGAAACAAATGTGTCAGACTCTGTTGTGTATTTTATTTAAAGCTATATACATCTTATCTACATAAAGACAAAAATATAAAAATTAACAGTACGTCATCGATACAGTTAAATGTCGAGTTGAAGGCCACAGCAAGTGTTTTCTTTTTTCACAGAGAAGAATTTGAACAAATTTTGCTTCATATAAAAATTAATACAAAAAAAAAATAGGTCTGCTAATAAATGGACGCAATTGGTACCGGCGGTCTCCAAAAAATCATAACAACTAGATGTTGGCAATCAGAAACTTGAGCATCTTTTTAATATCAGCTGTCGAGTACTTGTGAGTACAATCAAATAATTCAGCAAATGACCAATAGCAAGATTAAGTAAATTTTCGAGTTCCGTTTTTATTGGAAAAGCAGCTGTCAATGATATCAAAAAGCCTGGATCTTAATTTATCGTGGAAAATGTTTGTATATAGAGTTGAAAAGACGAACGTTTTTCTGAATTTGATTTTGATGAAATTTTGTGATTTAAAATGTTCCAAAGGTTCATTGTAATTTTTAAGTATCCTTATCTGATTTACACCACTTCTCGAATACACGAGTATTTTTGCACATTACTCCTGAAGTATTGACTGCTGTATATATTATAATAGTTAGGAGTAAATAAAGAGACTTGATAAAACATTTACTGGAACACGCTATTTGCATGTTTGAAAGGATTTTCATGAAGTTATTAAACGTCGAATTGAAGGTCACAGCAAATGCTTTCTTCTTCTTATGTGTAAATTGTTGAATAAATTCTGCTTCATAGGAATATAAAAACAGGTCAGCGTATAGAGGAGCACAATTAGTGCTCATTCTAATATCCAATGTGGTTATGAGTGGTCTTTTCAGGGCCTCATATTCTGTATCATTAATATTGAACACTTCCTCAAAAGTTTCTTTCCATAGTTTTTGTATGTCTTCTTCTTTTAATCAGACATTTCCTTTTTATCTCTTACTGGTAAATCATATGACTGAAATTTACCTGCTAGTGTTTTTGTTATTCGATACAAAGTCCTGCATATCTTGTTTAGAAGCTGCTTGTTCTGCTTCATTAGCTAGTTTTTCAGTGTTTGCCTCCTGTCTGCTCTTGCATTTGTCTTAACTTCTTTGTCTACAGTCCCCTTGTGTCTGCTTGGAGTTGATCTTTTTGTCCCTTTGATTTAGTGGACAGGATTTAATTTTTCTTTTCTTTACGTTGCTCTGCTATTTTCCATGTATTGTCCGAGACCCATTTCTCTTTTTTCCTCTTTTTTGAGCCATGCAAGTCTTTGCTGCACATTATCTAATAGTACCTCATTAAATGTTTCCAAATTAATTTCATGTGAGTTTTCCAAACTTGTTATGAACTTATTATTGAAAAGATCTCATAATTTCCGTGCCTTTTAGCTTTTGGATGTTAATAGGAGGCCGTGGTCTTTGATCTTTCTTCCTTGATTTCCTCAGCTTCAACTTGACTTTAGCCAATACTAATGAGTGGTCACTTCCCATGTCTGCACATTGTTTTGCAACCACATCCAGAAGGCTACTTCTCCATCTTTTGTAAATGATGACATGGTCAATTTGTTTTTGTATGACCATCTGGGGAGTACCATGCTCTCTAATGGATATCATTTCAACTTGACTTTAGCCAATACTAATGAGTGGTCACTTCCCATGTCTGCACATTGTTTTGCAACCACATCAAGAAGGCTACTTCTCCATCTTTTGTAAATGATGATATGGTCAATTTGTTTTTGTATGACCATCTGGGGAGTCCCATGCTCTCGTTTTTTGGAGAGGGGGAGGGGAGAGAATATCTAATAAAATCTTTACTTGGAAAAGGCAAATACTGAGGAAAATTTTTACGATGAGCATTTTGAATGATGAAATTACATGTATCAGGATGTCATGTTCGAAAGCAATCTGAGATAATTATGTTTTATTTCAGTTTGCTTAAAAAGATTGCTACAAATGTATTACATTTAAAAAAGATCTTTCCGTATCATAGATTGCATAGTATTTCATTAAAAACAAGATGTGTTTGTGAAACACTATGCGCCCGACGGAAACAAAGTTCGAAAAAACTATTTTTAGCTCACAGACAATGTCACAAGGTCATTGACTTGGTGTCATTTGAAAGAACCTAATTAGTGGAGTATGCATAATAAATATGAAGTCTCTATCTTCTTTGGTTCTGAGGTTATGGTGAAGGTTAAGACAAACAGACAGACAGGACAAAAACAATATGCACCCCCGATCTATCGATCCAGGCGCATAAAAATCATTTGTGTAGAGGAAGACGATGTCATTCTTATTTTGATTCAAATCAAACTTTAAATAGTTTTTTCATACACTAAAATGAACTATAGATGTATATAAACCTTTATTTTTCGTAAGTGCAGTTGTAGAAAACTATAATTTTACAACTGTAATTGAAAATTTCCGACATAAAAATTGCAACTGCATTTTGTGTTAAGTTTTACAAAACTTTTCTTTTTAATAGCTGTTGACCCTTCAGCGACATCGTCCACAAGTGCCCCAAGCAGTAATGCTGTCAACACTATTGCAACACTGCGACTTTTAGGTGCTGGCGCTTGGGCACTCTCACAGGGACTCGGTTCGGGCGGATCACAAAATGCACTCGGTATCGGCTCAGGCTCCGCACAAAGTGCCGAGGAGGCATTATGCCTACGACAAACCCTAAGCTAAAAGACCTTCTCCCTTAACAAATGACTTTTGTCGTCTTTTTTAAAACATTTTGTGAGAAAACAAATAAAGACAACGTTGTAGTCACTTAATTAAAGCCACCTCCTGTCATTTGCAACAACATGCATTTATAATGCATGTCACATCTAACATGGATGTGACTTGCATGTCACATATTTTGGCCTATTTTGTTTTGATGTGCCATCTTTTTGCTAACTTTTTCATATGATGTTTTGATTGTCTTGTCTTACAGATACTTTTTTCTAGCCAGTTTTGTGTTGACCCTTCAGCGACATCGTCCACAAGTGCCTCAAGCAGTAATGCTGTCAACACTATTGCAACACTGGGACTTTTAGGTGCTGGCGCTTGGGCACTCTCACAGGGACTCGGTTCAGGTGGATCACAAAATGCACTCGGAATCGGCTCAGGCTCCGCACAAAGTGCTGAGGAGGCATTATACCTACGACAAGCAATGAGCAAATAGAACTCTACTCCATGCAACTGATGTCTACCGTCCTTTTTACTTCATGTGAGAAAACAAAGAATGAACGTTGCAATCATCAATTCTATGCCCAAATCGAAGATAAATAATTACATGTAAAAGAAATTGGAATAGAATTTATAAATGTTCCTCTCTTAACTTTTTAATTACCAGACATTGGTGTACAGTGAGGGCCTTTGCAAAAACAGTTTTTTGGCTTCTTCTATGAAAATCTACTTTTCTCCCTTGACTAAGAGATGTTTTACGTGAATTTATGCTGACAGGGGCTACTATCACTGTACATATTGTCGTCCAAACGTACATATTGTCACCGGCAAGAAAGTGCCGACACAAGATTTTTTTCTTTCCTCCCGTGAAAATGAATGACAAATTAAATCACACATAAACACATTTTGTCGTCCATCCGTTATTATCGTCACCGACGAGAATATGTATCAAAACGCGTTTTTTTTTTTGTTTTTTTTTAAAGAATCCTGCTGTAGAATTTTTCCAAAATGAGCAATGAGCTCACTGAATGAGACCCCCGCCTCCTATATGGTTATAATGGCAAAATCCATGTTTTGCTGTGGTCAGGAAACCCAAAATATGTGTCAGATCAAAAATTAAAATAGGAGGAACACAATGGCAATATGTAATAAAGATTCCGTGAAAGTTTCATCAAATTTCACTCAGTGGTATAAGAGGAGTTGCAGATAAGAGATTGGTGCTGTCCTTTCTGACATATTTTATTTTTCAAATAAAATCTGCAAAATGGTCGTCATGTTGCAGATTATAGCGAGCGTAGCGACCGTCGCGAAGCGACGCTCGTACCTGGTAATTGCGAACTCTAACGACAATGCCTGGGCGAAGAGAAAATTCAGACTACTTCAGATAGAATTTTTTTTCTGCAGTAATTTGGACCCACAATGCATCGCTTCGTACACAACGCTAAAGGAACGTTCTCACGAGAATAAGAACAAAAGTTAAATGAAATAATAAACTTGTCTTGATTTGTCGCATATCTGGTGATTTTCTCTGATCTTTCTGTGGTGATATATCCCATATCATGTATGCGGCAATACTTTCCACGCCCCGTCATATATCACTACAGGAGGCAAAAATCAGGTCAATATTTATTTATTGAATTTTGACACTCTCAATGAATTTTACGTCATCAGACATGCGACAAGTTGCTTACATCATAGATTGCCTCGTACTATTGGTTATATCGTTTTCATGGGGCGTGGAAATCTCGGCGCTCCGCGCCCTCGATTTCCACGCCCCATGAAAACGATATAATCAATACTACTCGGCATCTATGATGTAACCTATACTTAATGAATTTGTTGCTGAAAAATAGTCAATAATTAAACAGTCATTCATTAAAATCAGCCCTGTTCAGGCTTCGGTTTGGTAAAGCAACATGCATACGACGTCATGTGACGTCAGAGTATTAGACGCACCGAATGCCACGTGCGGTTTGACGAGCCCGATCTAAATGAAACTGGATAAGTATCTCCGCTCGCCCTAACGGTCGCACCGTCAACATATTATTTGAAAAATAAAATATGTCAGAAAGGACAGTACCCCAAAGCGTAACAGACAGAAGGACGTACAGCTAGACGGACGGACATACCGATCAGTATATAATCTCTCGCTTTTCATGCGGAGGGTATAATGAAAATAACTGCAGTATCCGACAGATTGCACGGATGGACGATACTGTCTGCAGTCAGTGTGGGTTTACATTGCTACCATCGAAAATATAAACAGGAGGAAAGTATGTATCGTCTCAATCACCCGAACTCATGTTTTCGAACCTTTTATTTTTCGGTGTTCTGCAAATTATAAAACACAAGGAGTACAGAGTAGCTCTGGCGAGAAATAGCGAGACAACAGCGAGATAACAAAGGTAAATATTCACAGAAAATGTGGATAGGAAGTTATTAGCACGTGAAGACTCGGTAAACAGAAGTATTATGTTACGTTTCAGTTTTCACCACCTTATACATGTGTCAATAGGAATTCAGTTTAATCTCTCTTGAATTTCTCAGAACTTAAAGTAGAGGTATTGTGAGCAATGAGCTCACTAAATGATACCCCGCCTCCCATATTATAATGGCAGTGTCCATGTTTTGCTTTGGGAAACCCAAAATAGGTGTCGGATCAACAAGTAAAATAGGAGGTGCACAATGCAGGGATGGGGTCAATTACATAGGAATGATAAATTAATTAAATTACAATTTCTTTCCAAAAACCTTCAATTAAATTACCATTACCATTACAGGGATTTTGAAATGTAATTAATTTAATTACAATTACTTTGCAAATGTAATTGAATTAAAAATTACATTCAAGAATACACGTATAAAAGTAAATAGTCATGTACATTCCTTTACATTTATAACAGATTATTTTACAACATTTTTTTTACAATAATATTATTAAAATCTTCATACATTTTTCAAATAATGTGTCCCCTAACATTATATCCATTAGATTCGAAGATTTTTTCCGCCATGCTGAAGATTCTTTCCACTGTAGTATTTGTGAGAGGAATACATAAATACATGTAGATACTGACTAGTAGAAAGTTTACTCATGGTTTTACCTTAAAGCAATATGAGCTGCATTTTTGGAAAAAATGTTTTGCTCTGCAAATTTTTTATTATGATTAATTTGTATGTAATTTTAACCCTTATGATTAATAAAACCAAAATAAAAATTCAAATTGTTTCATAAGATATATTTATGTGCAATTGAATATGTAGCAATATATCAGAAATCAATTGTTATAATATACAGGACGACAAAAATGCGTAAGGAAAGAACACCACATCTGAACTGTGCCAAGGATGACCGTTTTTTGTTTTGTTTTGTTTTGTTTTTTTTGTTTTTGTTTTTTTTTTTTGAAATATTAGCTGCAACATACGGTTCGGTTTCACGATTAACTGTAAAGGAAATATATGTCCTTAATTTTGGTGATGATTATATTTTCACTTTCCAGTCATTTTCAGCATATTGACGAAGTTTTTGGTACGTGTGTTCTGTTTCTACTATTTGCTGGTCTTGAAAAAGACTGCTACTGTTGAGACTGTCAAAAATACTTTTGACCTCTGAACACCACACACCCTGCATATTATAATCCCACATGAAAACTTTTTTCGTTAATCTAGCATTTTCCAACTGAAGAATTCGGTTCCAAAGGCGGAATATATTCAGTCCTATAGCTTTTCGCTTCCGATTATGATTTTTTTTCCCTTTAGAAACATTTTTTCTTTATTGTGCATATCTTTCCATAAACAAGTAAGTTCTTCATTCCAATAACGTTTAGTTTGTCGCAATTTTTTTCCGAGTTCGTTTTGACCAGTCTTTGTGTGGTATTTTCCTCTCCATTTCTTTGACTGTTATTTCACAAAATTTTGAATAGATATCATCAATTTCCTTCTGTATTTCTCTACAAAGTTCAATATTTCTAATCATTTCTAGTAAGGAAGCTTTCACAAGGTCTGAACACATAAGTCGGGGGGATGGTTTTTAATTTAAAATGTTTCCGTGAATTATCACTTAAATTGTTCTCAGACTGTTTATACGTAGGATGCATTTGTATAAGTATATCACTTGCTTCAAACCTGTAATGATAGTCATATACCAAAAATGCATGATCTGGACATTTCCATTTAGTTCCTAGAGTAGATTGTATGTCTTTTTCTTATACATTACTTCCGACACTACATGTATTTGGAATTCCGTACAATGTGGTTAAACATTTAAAACACAAAATTTACTATCATTTAGGAATTCCACGAATGAGTCTCCATGTCTGTTGTTAATATTATCAATTACACACCTGTTGCGGACATTGTCGAATTCACAGCTTAAATCTTTGGAATGCCTAATTCGTGAATTTAAATATGTAATAGCATCCATGTCATAATTCAGATAAATCTGCGCCAAAACATGCGATTATTAACTTCTAACACAAGCTAAAGATATGGCAAACAAAAGGATTATAAGCCATTGGACTTTTTATTTTTCATACGGATTAATTAATTAAAAAATCAAAATATGAATTTATTTGCAAACTTTACAAAGATTTATTTGATTTAAAAGTTTGTTTTTTTTTAATGAAAAGGGGCATTATATTTAAACAGCAATTTACTTAAATGGGGATCTTCCTTAAGAAATTTTACTATTAAAATTTTTGGTCCAAAAGATCTGTTAACCTTTCATAAATAATGTTTATGAGATTGAGAGGTAGGGGAATATTTTTCATTTATTTAAATACTAGTATATATATAATTTAAATTTTCGAGTTTAACATGCCCATGCATTTACTAATTACTGGGATATTCCTCGGTGATCGATGACGCTACAGATAATCATGTTGGGTTAATGAGTTCGGGCCCCTAACCTGTGATAACGGAATAGGAATGTTACATTGAAACGGGCCCAATGAAAGCACTTGCCTTGTGTTATCGTTTCTACATGCTATTGAAGAGGATAATAAAGGTTCAATGTCCCGTCCGTTTCTCAATTCTCTTAAGACTCTTCGACCTGACAGGTTGTTCCCTTTAGAGGTAAATATCAGGGTTTTTTCTCTTTCTCTACGTTTCTCTCTTCACCTTTCCCCATAAAAGTTTTGTGTTAAAACTATATTTGGCGTATCTGAGCTTTTGAAAAAAACGAGATTATGTATAGATTAAGATGATATTTGCTTTCTACGTTCAAATTAAATTTTTCACCGATTTTGAACTTAAATATCCCTACGTTTTTAAAAGTTAAATTGACTTTTGACCTATCTATGAAAAGCGATTGATTTAAATTGTGTAATTTACATGCAAGTCCTATATTTTTATAAAGTAACAAAACAAATAGAAAGATTTAATAATTTTTAGTTCGTCTGAACTTATCAAAAATACGCCATCTATAACTAAAGGTTTTTACAAGGATTAATTATTTTCCAAATAATAAAACATGTGGATTACGTACGCTTCATTAAAAATGGTTTACTGTTAAATTTTAGCATATATAAACAGTACTTCCTTTGGTAGCTGTCCCCAGTTTATGATATTAACTAGCCTCCCATATGAATATAATGCGAGTGTCCATGTTTTGTTGCGGGAAACCCAAAATATGTGTCAGATCAAAAAGTAAAATAGGAGGTGCACAATGGCAATATGTAATAAAGATCCTGTGAAAGTTTCGTCAAATTTCATTCATTGGTGTGAGAGGAATTGCGGATAAGAGATGGGTACCCCAAAGCGTAAGAGACAGACGGATGTACAGACGGTCGTACAGACTGACGGATGGACGGACATACCGATTACTATATACCCTCTCGCTTATCAAGCGGGGGGTATAAATATGTGTTCTGATTTTGGTACCTTTAAAACACTCTACCCTCCTTTTTCTTTTCGAATTATCGTTGCGTTGCTTTTTTACAGACTCGATATCATGTTTCATTGTAAGCTTCTCTTGTGCCTGAGCTTCATTGCTGTAGGTAGGTACAATCATTTTGTTTTTATTCATATCAATCGATTGGAAATATATATAGAACTGTTAAACAATACTGTAGAAGGAATGTTATTAAAAAACGAATTAAATCGATGTTGAATTCCTGAAAGAAGACACATTGATAAAAGATGTTTTCAAGAAGGATCTGGTCTTTATTGTATTTACGCATTAGAATATGTCGTTTGACATCATTTAAATTAAACGCTTTTTTATGTAGATAATTTAATTTCAATTAAATTTGAGCAACTTATGACGCAATTCGTGCTATGTACAGATTATCAAAATGTTTTTTTTAATCCTTCATTAAAAACAATTTTCTTTCTTTCTTGAACTATTTCAGGCCTTCGTCATGCCTTAGCAGGCTATGGTGGACAATCTTGTACCGTCCCGACGTCCGGTAACCCTGGGGCCTCTACCGTGTGTACAGGATCAGCCAATGGCTTTTGTTTGGTGGATACACTTACCACCGCAGGAGCCCCGAGTCTCAATTCCATCTCTCTCACGGGCGTATGTATCTGTTACCAGGGATACAGTGGGGCTGCGTGTGGAAGTTAGTATTTTTTGTTCCTTTTTTTTAAGCTTATTTCAAAAATGTTCATTGCAGAAAAAAATATTGAAATGGGTAATTAAGAGACAAAGAGAGAGACCAAGGTTTATAACTGACAAATAATTTTATCTTTGAAGCTGTTGATCCTTCAACCTCCTCAACCAGTACCAATGCTTTCAACGCCATTGGAGCTCTGGCAGTAGGAGGTGTCGGTGCTTATATACTTGCTAATGGATTGGGATCTGGTGGAAGACAGAACGCTCTAGGCCTAGAGGCAGGGTCTCCTCAGGCCGTACAGGAGGCCTATTATATACAACAGGCCTTAGGTGGACCAGGCACAGGGTTGGGAGGTTTAGGTGGAGTTGGGCAACAGGGCTTGGGAGGCGGATTAGGCACGGGTTTGGGGAATTTGGGTGGCTTTGGGAAATAGATTTTGTTGCAGAAAGCATAAGTAATTTTAAATGGAGATTCTTTAATACTTGGTATGTTTTCTTACTTTAGAATAATGGGCAACAAATTTGATAAATACGGAAAATTGGTTTTCCACGTTATAAATTATGATTGTTACTTTGAATCCTTCCCCCAAATATGGCAAACCGTTTTCTCGTGTAAGATATTTAATATAATTTGTCTAATTTTTTTTTTTTAGAAGTTTTTTAAAAAGTTTTTTTAATACCATTACTATTTGTAAATATAAACATTTGGCTTTCCTCAGAAACATTGTGATTGTTATGTATTATTTATGTGTATGTTGTATGATTTATTTTTATATTTACTAGATTTGTCGAAAAAAGACACAAAATCAAGTAAAACTTTGTTCCAAGAAAGTCATACAAACAACGATAATCAACTGACGATTCTTAAAACTCCGAGTAGTAAGGAATAAAAAGCAAGGCCTTCCACGGAACTTTTTAAAGTCTTTAAATCAATTTCGTGAAAATCGACTTTGCTTTTTCATTTTGTTATGTATTTCTTCATTCTTCAATCATTTATTTTTTTAGAGAGAGAGAAAGTTGATTTGATTGATGCATTCCAGATAAAACATATTTACTGGAAAAAATTTCATCACTATGATGACCATATTTCAATCGCTCATAAGTTGTTTGTTCTTTTTACTGTTTTCTAATTAAATTGTTAAAAAAATTTCCGATGTGGCTTTTACCAAGATATCTTTAGAAGATATAAAGTATGTTTGTTCGAATAAAAAACTAAAATGCCATATGATAGTTGCAAAACAGAGCTATCTGTTTGAGAAAATTCAGACATTCAAAACCTGGTAATGAATTGAAATACATGTATAAATTAATATCATGCATTGATATGTCTTTAAAAAAAAATTAACAAAAGATTAAAATCAAAAATATATTTTTACAACGAGATTAACATTCATGTGAAATGATTTTCATTAATGGTTCGCCGTTAAAACTGAAATAGATGACTTTATCTATTCCTATTGGTGAAAGAATGATTTGTATTCATTAAATCGAAACTTCTCATCTGCAAACACCCATATTTCCCGTAGAAGATTTTTGCTGTTTATTGCATTGAAAGGTAAAAAGGTGGAAATAACATTCAGGGACCCAGCTTAAAAATCTATACACAATACAAATCTTTAAACAGAGCATAAAACACGGGCACTTGAAAATTTCAGAGAAGGGTTCAGTTGCCTTAGAGTAATAAGCATCCCCTATTGATCTGTCACACCCGCGGTGTCTCATGTATTGATCAGCTATTCGGAACATTCCGTTGTCAAATTCAGTATAAAAGCAAAGATCAAACAACTGATATGAAGAAAGTCAGTCATTTTTGCTAACAAAGTCATTTTAACGATAATAGAATTGACAAAATGCCGACTTTAAAAGGGACTGTTTAAATTCCAGTAACATCAATTTATCAGTGAGTAGCATGCTTCACTTTCAACTTTGATCATACTCAGAGCAAGATCTTGAGTAATCGAAATTTCTGACGTTTCACTGGTTTTTTTCACGATTTTGATATTTTTAAAACGTCAGAACCGGTGCCATTATATAAACTGGCAATCTGCCGCCTCCACCTGGCTCCGGCGGCATTCTCGAGTTGATTGTCGTTATTTGCGAGCTGAATTAGATGCTGAATCCACAGATTATCAATGGTACAATTCCACTTAATACTCACCAACATCGTTTCTCTTGTTATTTTATAAAATATACAGTCCTGTGAAAATATTTTATCATACCGTCGAGTTTTGTTTTCATTTCATGCATTTTCAAATCTTGCAAGATCTATATCGAAATGAGAAGTGATGTTTTCTTTTCATCGATTGCTGAGTTCTAGAGGTGTTGTGCTATTGATAAATTGTAGTTTCCGCATTTCCTTAACCAAAAAAATACTAAAGTATACTATATTTTACCATTGTTAAATTAAAGTTCCAAAGTTTTTACTATGGTAAATCAAAGCTCCAAAGTTTTTACTGCAGTGAATCAAAGTTTTAAATTTTTTTGTAATTACTTTCACAACTTATATAGTTTAATTATGTTTTATTATTATTATTATTAAACTGTTTTAAGGGGGATGATACTGGGTTTGTTGGGGCTGGTTTTTGTTGTTCATCTTAATTTAAATATGCAAAGTAATTAATTTATATGCAATATTTACATTTAACAGTAAAAAAAAATGTTGACTCTAGTTAATGAAGCAAATATTTTGATTTTAAATGACGCAATTTTTATCTTATTGTATTTTTTCTCCATAGATAAGACTTAACATTTTCTGCACAACAAATTAATATTAAATGAATTTAAATAAATATTGCTTAATTATCGTTGCAAGAAACAATTTTTACAATTAAAATTAATTTCTTGTACATAATTCTTTTAAGGGACGGGTCGGGTTTTTAATAGGTTCTCTGAAGCTTTAATGATTCTTAACCTTGAAATTTCATAAAATGTACAGAATGGGAAGCAAAAACACAATTCCACGGGTTTTACAGTACTTAATCCAAGTTCCAAAGTTTTCACTATAGTAAATCAAAGTTCCAAAGTTTTCAACATCGTAAATCAAAGTTCCAAAGTTTTCACTATAGTATATCAAAGTTCCGAAAGTTCAATACAGTAAATCAAAGTTCCAAAGTTTTTAATAATTATATACTGAATCAAAGTTCCAAAGTTTTTACTAAAGTAAATCAAAGTTCCAAAGTTTTTACTAAAGGGTGCAGGTCCCTCCGCCATAGGCTGCTAGAGCCTGGCGAAATCCTGGAATAATAAGACTACCTGATTTGACATGAATATATAATTTTATTTCACGTCCTTTCGAAAATCTTTCACTCATATTGTGACAATTATATCAGAATCATGAAAAAAAACCTGCCTGGAAGACGCTCTAGATATTTCGGACAAGTACAAAATTATACAGTAGGGTTGCGGATATGTCATGCGCTCCCCACACTCACTTTGCATAAAAGATTGCATTCATCCTGATCATAGCTGAAAAAATGGCGCTCTCCTTTTTTTTTCGAGATGGCTACAACTCGATCCTTAGGATCTCCGTAATGGTGCAAGTGCGGGAGTGATTCACTCCTGCATAGATTTTGGCTTAAATCATCAGTAAATGAGTATTCAATAGACGTTTATTTCCTGAACTCCAAAAATGTAGATAAAATAATAAATCATAAAACAACCCAAACAGCATTGAGATTATCTGTGGGGAGCGGATCTATAAAGGAATTATTTTATCTTAGGCACAAATATCGCTGTATATGAAAAAAATGTCTCATGGAATAGTTTTATTTTTTTTTTATGTTTAGTGATGCCATACAACACAATCATTTAATAACCCCGACATTTGCTTTAAATTTCAAGGGCAATTCTATGTGCAACACTCGAGAATTTGAGAGGGCCTAGGTAACCCAGATAGCAAGACATAGTTGGGCCAACGTTGGCCCAATTTTTTTTCCAACGTCGGCCCACTGTTGGTAACCTTACGTTGGCCCACGGTAATTTTGCTCATCGGCCCAACGTTGGTCCAACATGTTGGCATATTGTTGGGCCAACGTAGGTATAATTGTATGACAACTAACAGCCAACCTTAATAACTGGTTGGTTAGGTTGGCCCAACGTTGGCCCTTTGTTGAAATGTCAGATGGCATATTGTTGGGCCAACGTAGTTATTAGTGTATGCCAACTAACAGCCAACCTTAACAACTGTTTGGTTAGGTTGGCCCAACGTTGGCCCTATGTTGAAATGTCAGATGGCATATTGTCGGGCCAATATAGTTTTTAGTGTATGCCAACTAACAGCCAACCTAAACAACTGGTTGGTTAGGTTGGCCCAATGTTGACCTTTTTTTTTTTACAATGTCAGATGGCAAATTGTTGGGCCAACGTAGTTATTACATAGAAACATTTGCAATTGGTGAAGTGATTCTTTACATAAACCTATTTTGTGACTATTTAAAATAATACACAATTCAATCTGCATTCATAATGCATACATGGACATGTTCAATGAAAACATTACTAATGATTCACTGTGATAATATTTTATATACATCAATTGAATCATAATTTACAAAATAAATTTTAAAATAGACAATAGAGGTAAATTGTAGCATTTTGACATATTGTTTACAGACGGACAGACAGACAGATACAGGGACGACAGACGCATTACTATCGCATAAGCTCTTCTGGTCTCTGATCAGTATAGAGCTAAAAATTAAACAAAGAAAGATACTCTGAAAAATTCGGAGGATTGTTTGATAAAATGTTGACATTTTGGCATTAATCGTTAAAAAAGATATTTCATCTCCGTTTTCTTATACCTACAATGCCCCAATCTTAGCTGCCACTTCCAGGGCCCGTGAGTTGCACGTTCTACCTTTACACCCTACAGTCCCCGTTACGCACATATGACAAATTACACTCCCCCCTACTACATACACACACAAAGCGTGCTATATCATGTGCCCCAACTCCGTTTCAAGGGGGTAATCAATGAACTTACCGACAACTAGAACTCCCAGGCACAAGAGAACCTCATAGTACTTCGCCATTTGCGAATCTGAAAAAAATAGAATCGACGAACATCATGACATAACATACTATACAGCACACTGCTTGAGAAAATTCGGACGTATAAAACTTGATCTGCCATTGTCCTAATTTTCTCGAGCTGTTCTGCGTCTTTAATATACTGGTTTTAATTTCTTGAGGACAAAGGCAACTTATTTCATTTGAACTTAAGCCAACAGAAATAAAATATATCTGATGGGTTCTAAAAAATTATATCATATAAAGATATAAATATGGAGTATACGTGTTTAGGTTCAGTGTCATATAAAAAATGAATAATTAGGGGAAAAGTTCCATTTTTCGTTCACATTGTTTTTAAAAGACACGGCATACATGTACAGCTGACCAGTTATATATAAAATCCCAATCAAGGGAAAATTCGAACCTGGCTGTTTCGCTTTAAATATGATGAAAATTCCGGTATATATATCATTTGAATCGTACAGAAGTTGATGTAGAATTGAGAAACGAAGAGAAAAAAGACAAAAAGAACATCCAAACATTTAATACAAATCTGTGAACAGAGCATGAGAACATGGACCCTGGAAATTCCAGTACTGAAATACATGTATTACATAGTACAATAGATCATCACATGTATTTGTCCTTTGTTATATATTCGATGTTGCCAAAATGAAAAGAAATATAAAAGCGATATTACATATTTTTATTTGACAAAATAAAATACCCCCGGTAAGTCAAAAATATTTTAAATTTAAACCCCTTTTCAAGAAATATTTAGACGGAAGTTCCCTACCTTAATGCAGGGTTTATTTTTTCCTTCTTATGCAAAAACACACAACTCTCATACGATGGCATTATCACATTGATGTATCCGATGTAAAAACGGTTTTATGCAAGTAATATATTTGAACCTGGCTACAGAGGCAGCAAAAGATATTTTAGACAGACTTTTTCATTTTTCTAGTCATGACAAAGAAGCAACAATGTGTAAATTTTCCCCTTTCATTTTATCATGGTGATAAAGATTTTATGGTAGAAGATATTCACCTAAGAATAAATTGTCCTGTGCTCAGGAGATGGAATACGGCCGTGTTAATGTTACGCAGGGTTCTATGACCAATACACGATCAATCACAGTTACGGAAACGAATGGGAATCGACAGGAGACCACGGTTTCTTGGCGCTACTGTAACACGAAAATGTTCTCGTTACGTTACTACTGTGGTGGATAATATCGGAAGGAATATATTTCCATACAAACACCTCAGCAAAATTCAATGCTAATTAATAAGCTAGTTTCTTATTGGTGAAGAGAAGCGAAGATGATTTTGTGAAAAAAATAAAACCAAGAGGACCACGAGCCACAGCGCCAGGAATGGGGACAATAATATAGAAAAGTAATTTATTAAATTACAATTATAGTTGTCCAAAACGGGTAAAAAATTGACCAAACTTGATAAAAATTGGTTGGGTATGCCTCAAAATACACTTGTAACTTGCATTACCTTACTTTTTTTATATTAGTTTTTCTCTAAAAAATATTAACAGAATATATATACCCAGTAATTAAATCCAATTTTAATATACCATAATTTACAAGTTTGTTAAGTTTTCGTTTTGTTTTATTTTCTTATTATTTTTATTTGTTTGTTTGTTTGTTGTTGTTGTTTTATATTTTCGCAGGCTGTCCTCCTTTCTTTGAAAAACGAATGTAATTTTTTCAAACCATTCTTAAATACAATTCCATGATAGAATTAAATCAAACATGTATGGTGGAAAGAAAGATATATGTGGTTGGTTAAAAAGCTATTTAGAGAATAGAACGCAAAGAGTGATATACAAAACATGGTATCCCCTACTGAATCCCTTTATGCAGGTGTTCCCCAACGCTCTGTATTAGGTCCTTTGTTATTTTAATTTATGTGAATGATGTAGCTGATAAGATGTCAAGCTTCTGTTGACTTTTTGCTGACGATAACAGTTTGCAGTATGCATGTAAATGTGTCAAATCTGTAGAAAGTCATCTAAATAATGATCTTTTATCTCTTGAAGAGTGGTCAAAAAATGGTTGCTAAAATTTAATCCCTCTAAAACTAAGGTTGTATTTTTGCAGTAGCTATGGTCTTCCAAATTAATGCCAAGTTCACTTTTGTGATCTTGAGAAGTAAGGGTTCCAACAGTCTCAGCATGTTTCAGATATCAAAGTTTAACTGTATATCTAATAAAATGTTTCATGTCAGTGTGTTTGAAGGTGCCTCACATACAAATTAAGAGGCCAAAGGATTGAAATATCCATTATCTCAAACTATTAATTTGACTGCAAGGGGAAACAAAACTTCAAGCCATCTCATCTAAGGATTTCAAACAAGAAGATTGAAATAAATAAAAAGTTACTGGGTCCTCCATGTGACTTTAACATAATTCCATGGTTTTAGAGATATTGGTGTTCAAATCCCTCTTAAGAACTTATGAGAATGCAGCATATTTTTTAAAGGTCACCTTAACATTTATCTGTTTCCATTTTCATCTTATAAGTCATGCAGTACCATAGCCTTTAACTTTCTGGATAAACATTAATTATTTACAGTAGATTAAATACAACACCATCTCTATATATGCATATTCATATTTTATTCATAATTCCTGCCCTCTCTCCAAGGCCAAGGTCACTTGAAGAAACAATGACATTCTGCTTCTATAGTGACTGTGTCCTTGTCAGACTGAGCTTGAGTCAAGAACAATACCTAAAAAAATGTGTTGAGCAATTGATAATCTTAAGTCAACATTGAACATCTTACATAAGCTCTCTTAAAATCTCTGGTTTGTTGATCGTACCAAATAGAGGTAGGGGAATTTGTACTCAAGGTACTGTAAGATGTTCAATGTTGACTTAAGATTATCAATTGCTCAACATATTTTTTTAGGTACTGTGGTGATTGTCTAAGTCCCAGGACCTTATATAAGGTTACAGTGATAGTTCTGGATGTTCTGATACTGGGTTATCATCTGTTGCGTGGGAGTTGAGAGCAGAGAGTGGAAATATAAATATTGTTAGGTTTGACAAAATATGCATAATGATGACAATGAAAGCTTAAATGGATAAAATAACAGGTCACATTAACTCAAATTGTGTATATATTTAGTTGCTTTATAAGAATTAAGGGAGAGCCCCAGATTTGATAAGGGAAGTAATTTTTTGACATTATTTTCCTATAATAGTATTATGCCCTTAGCAGTCTCCCAACTTTCAAACAGTTATCACAGAGAAAAAAATTAGAGATGGAAATATATACAATTCACCATGTTCAGCGGGTCTGATATTCCTTGGATATTTCCGGAAATATTAGTGTGTTTAAGAACAGTTTTAAAGTTTAGTTTCAAAATGGGCTTATTTGATTGGTTGGTTCATAATGTTTATTTATTGACAGAGAAGTCAGCGCCATCTTTGAAAGCGAACACATTGAGCGAAAACAGAACACAACACTAAAAAGGTAAATGAAATATTGCTATGCATTGGAAAGGTAAATGTTTTAAATAGCAACAGCTTTATACAATACAATGCTTTAGTGCATTTTTAACAAGTGGACTGCTCTCATAAATTACACGATAGCTTATAAGTTAAAAGTACGATACTGTACATGATTATGTTAGGTCTAACTTACTTTCTCCAGTCACTGCCAATGGGAAAAGCATTGGTTGGGCAAATGCCAAGACCATAACTTTTATATCGCAAGTACTTTTGGACAGTCCCCCCACCGATATCCAACCTTGGGGCTTGTTGGACTTTTTTTTTTTCACAAATTATTTCACACTTTTTTTTTATCATGTGACGTGTACCTAGATAGAACGTTCTGTCGTTAAAATGATATTGCCCTACGGACCTGGTGAGGGCTTGTACCGAGACACAGTTAGATCATTCTAACTAATGTGTACCATACTGATAGGGAAAAAATCACGAAAACTCCAATATAATAAACAAAAAATATCTCACTATACATTATGAGAGAGAGAGGTATGCCACTTCCGTTTGTTTACGTTGTACGCCCACTGGTTTAATTGTTGGTTCACACTGTCTCCACTAGTCAAAAAAATCTTACGTTTTCCAGGCTTGTTAGAATTTTGAAATTTTACGTGTCAGGAAAAGACAGAACCGGGGCCAGTACAAAAACTGGAAATTTCGCCGTCTTCAACTAAAGTTTATTTTTGATACTTGCGAACCGAACTAAATGCCAAAATCATAATTTATCAAAAGCACAATGCCACTAGGATTTACGGCCACTAGTAGTAGTACTCACCAATATCGATGAAAAGAATTCACTCCACATTTCATAGCAGGACATGCAAGATTTTAAAATGCACGAAATGAAGAGAAATCTCGACAGTGTGATAAATCCTTTTCAACGGTTTGTTTATTTTATAAATGAACCATAAAAAGTATATTGGTAAGTTCTTTAAGTATTGTACTATTGTTAACTTATGACTTTGAAATCTAATGAGGTTTGCAAGACATCTAAAATCAACTGTTGGAGGTGGCGATTACCCAGTTTTCGTAATGGCGCTGGTTCTGATGTTTTCTTAGCACGTAAAATTTCGAAATCATGAAAAAGCCTGGAAAATGCCAGATATTTCAGACTATGTCTCTACCTATATTTCTGTCATAGTCATGCTATCGGATTGACTCTGCATCTGAATTCCACAATTTCTCCTTAAACAGCATTCCAGTCAAAGTGTTGGAAAAAATCCTTCGGAAAATGCAACGGAAGTGCATAGATGATAGAGAATATATTACCTATTAATATTATGATAACACCCGAGAGAATTTGGCATGATGTAATAATCTCCCTGTCCACAAGCACCTGTGTTTTATATTGAAGAACACTCACCGTTTTTCCTTGTTGAGCTTTTATGTGACTTTAAGATCAAATACAAGAACTGTATCATGAAATTGCAATTCAAAAACAAGAATTTAAAATTGTAATTGAAGAAGTAAACATATGCATTTCATTTGTATGTAGCGTAATTGTGTTTATCTTTTTTGTCCTCAGGATGGCAGCATTATCCTTCCAAACATATATTGACAAAGAGAATTCAAGTAGCTTCAAGTCCAAAAAGGTTACAGGTGTAAAGAAAGGACTTGGTATAATTTTCTTTCAATGAATTATTTTGAAATTAAAACTAAGAGTAAATGGATTTTTAAAGAAAAGGGGTTCTTTCCATGACCAGCCTATGTAAAATCAATATTTACTGGTATTAAATCACTAGTAGGGATGAGTATTGACAAAAAATTCAATCTTGATATATACATAGGATCTCGCATGATTTGTAGTTGGGTATGATTTTTATCCAACAAGTTGTGTGTTTTATTTCTTGTTTGTATATGTTTTGTAGGATAAAAACACACTCGTAGTTGTATAAAAATCATAAGCAACTACAAATCATGGGAGATTCTTTTTATCATGTTTATCCCATGTTTTACATTTTGTTTTATACATCACAATCAATGTTTTTTATAGGACTTCACTTTATTTTACTTCATTATGCTAACGCAAAATCCATTTTTATGTCACAACTGTGGAATACATATAGGATCTCACATTATTTGTAGTTGGATAAAAATCATATCCAACTACAAATCATGGGAGATTCTTTTTATCCCATGTTTTTTACACAACAAATAATGTTTTACTTCATCGCTCTATCGCAAAACCCATTGTGACGTCACAACTGTGTGATGCGAAAACGATATCACATGAGCTATATTAACGGGATAAAGGGTTAAACATGGGATAAAAAACAATATCACATAAGCATACATGGGATAAAGGGGTAAACATGGGATGAATAAATTTGTATCACTGTTATTTTTATATGGAATTTTTAAGTTAAAATTTCAAATAAATTTCCATAATGTTTCTTACAAATATATCCTATAAAACATAATTTTACTTTTTTCAATTTTATTTAGATAATATAAAGCATGTTTGGTGGCCATAGTTGACCTTTTTTCAACATTTTATTTTTTAAATTCCTGAAATTTTTATTTAATAGTTCTAACAAAAGAACATGATAAAAGAGTTATATTATTGAACTGAAAGTTATGTACAAAATACAGGTATTTTTATTTCCATATTATGATACTTATCATGCAATTAAAAATCAGATGAAAATCAAATCAGAAAATATACTGATGAAATTGTTCATCCCTATTCACAAGTACAAAAATCAGCATAATTTTTATATTTACATGATTAATAAGCTTGACAGCAAGCACAGTCAATAAAAGAATCTCTGATCTTCAACTACAATATAATATCGTAAAAGTTCATTAGTGGAACCTTCCCGGTAAACTAAATTGAAAATAGGCTAACAACTATAATAAACATGACAAATGTGAAGACCAACTTTTCTATCATTAACCTCTGTTATCATGTTTATAATCATGATAATATACCAATATTGTCCATTATAAAAATCGATTGTTGTTTTTTCATTTATTAATCATTATGTAAAAGGCTAACAAATTTTCAATTATAATAATAAAAGGGTTGGATTGTTAATTTAAAAGTGTATGCAAAAAACCCCTCTCTTTCAGGTATGAAAGTAGGAAAAGGACTAGATGAAAACTTCGTCACTCCTCGTAAGGCATTGGGTGACATCAACAAAGAAAACCAGGGGGTGAAAGCCCTTGGCCTGAAACAGGGCAGTGTAAATCCCCTAAAGCCACTGAAACTTGTAGACAGTACAAATCTAGTCACACCCAGGAAGGCTTTAGGTAGCATTAACAAGGACCCCAGGGCCGCTAGTATCAAAACACCCAGTCTCAAACAACTCTGTAACCCTGGATCAGCCAAACCAGAAAACTTAAAGGTGAGATGTGCATTGACTTATGCATAGATATTATGTATTGCTGCAATACACAGGGGACTACAATGATCTGTCTCTCCGTACATCAAAAGCCTCTCAAGTCCCAATGCCCTTCTGAGTAGAAATATGGTTATACATGTATTTTGATAAGTTTATAAATTGCATGTATAATTGAAATTTTTAGAGAAAATTTAAGTTCTTTCTTTGTTAATGGTTTCTCAATGAAACATAAGTTATGAATTTCTTTAACTTTATAAAGACCCCTATTTATAAGCCCTGAATAAATTGCAATCTTTAGACAGGCTTGTTTGGGTTGACGAATTTTTTAAGGACATTAAGTAAATTAAATAGTTCTACCAATAAAATAATAATCGTTACTTTGACAAATCATTTAAAGCACATTATAAATATAAAACCTTTTTCTAGTATAATTAAATATTGAGAGTACAGGCATGGTAACAACAATTCGGATAACCAGTAGCTTGACTGTACTGATGTACATAAATATTAATCACCGAGTCGGACATGTTTACCTTGTTTTAATCCTTGGCACATATACAAGTTTTTAAGTCCAAACAATGACACAATTCCGTGTTTTCACGTGTAATCTATAACATACTACCTTCTTTTATCGCGCTTATAAATGACCAGTCCTGACTGCAACTCGTTAATTTTTAGCACAGAGGTTCTAACAAGATTCTTATCAGATATTCCCGAAGTTGACAATCTAATTAAAATTATACCATTTGATCCGCTCCACTAGATCACTACACATGTGGCGATCAAGTGGAGTGGATCAATGAATCTTAATTCTGATGACTTGATCAGGCTTAAAGAGTTAAAAATATTTTCACAGAGAGAGGGAGGATTAAATAATGATCCCATAAGCTTTGCAGCAATCAATTTTAACTTGTGGAAAGTTTGAAGTGGAATGCCACACCAACTTTTTATTTCAATGGTTTCAGCATTAAAAGGCCGATATTAGCTTTGAAATATTTTATATGAATTTTTTTGTATTTTTTCAAAGAAAATGAAAAAAATTATTTATATCCAAATAAGTTGTTTTCGAGTTAAAAGTTTGCTGTAAATGAATACATCATATGAATATCTAATAAAATATGTAAAGAAAGGCTGGTACATAAGTATGGAATGCCATATACGACAGCCAACTGCATACTGCCAACTGTCAGCTGGTTACTGCCAACTGCCACACATATTTGAATAAATTTTATATTTCTATTGATATTTATATGAATTTTCAAAAAAAAAAAGAGAAAAAAATGCACGGATCCAGGACATTTTTTCTAAAGGGGTCACCCTGGTAAATTTGAATTAAATAAAATGACCAACATGTTTTATCTCATGTAATATTCAATATATGCGGTTGATAAAGTATATTGTTTATTTTTTTAATTTGTTTTCCTATTTGAAATAGGTGATTGCATAAGTCGCTGACTAACAAAAGAGGCAATGTAGCAGTAATGTACACTTTTAAATGTAGCGGTAATATTATCTTTTTTGCAGCGCCTAATGAGTATGTAGTGGTAATGACAATTTTTAAAATGTAGTTGTAGTGATACGCACCCCCTAAAACCGGTGGGTTTTTTTTTCTTTTTAGAAGTCCAGTAAGCCACAGATTGACCTTGGGAAAAAACAGAAAACTGCTGGTCCCCAGCTCAAGTTAAATAAACAGCCAAATGTCCCTACCCGTCACCAGGTGGAGGAAATAGAACACATGTACATCCCACCCCCGGATAATGAAGGTATGAGTGATATAGTCACTTGATATTATTAACCATCTTATATTGCATGAACTTTCTATTAATCTACTCAATTTTGGAGTTACACCTATGCAAATTTAAAAGAAGTTTTGGTGGAAGATTAAGAAGTAAAGAAGTAATTTTTTATTTTAATCTGTTTTTATGCTCCTTTAATCAATGATTTTAGGGCAAATAGGTTTTAATGGGTATGTCTCTTTGTTTTGCCACAAAAGCTGTAACCTTTTCTATAACTTTTGAATGATTGTCAATAGAGGTTTCATGTTTCACATTTGTATTTCTTATGATAGAACTTTCTTTGGATATCAGCATATTTCACCTCTTGACTTTGGGGTTTGATCCAATCTTCCTGAATTTTACCAAAATTTAATCTTTCGAACAGTTATTCCTAGGGCTTTTATACTTAAGAAGTGTATTCCTTTAAGTTTTGCCATGACCTTTCCTTGCAACAAATATCTTCATGCATTTTTTTTATAATCAAAGATTCCAGGGTACATATAGTTTTTGCCCTGTCTGTCTGTAAATTTGATAGCAAAAATCTTACCTTTTATACCCATAAGTTTTTATTTGGATGGAGCGATGGCTTTCAAATATTTGTGTGTGTGTATTCCTTGTGACAAGAGCCTTCTTTTACATATTCGAACATATTTTACCTTAAAGAGTTCTACCCACTTATAAAACTTTAGCCTAGGTCTAAACTTTTGAATAAAATTTTCATAAGGGATAGGACTTTTATATTTTATGGGTATATTCCAGGCATATTCCTTTTGTTTGATCAAACAATTTTGAACTTGAAGTTTGACCTATTATAAAGAAAAATTTAAACTTGACCATAACTTTTGAGTGGTTGCTTCTAGGACTTATATGTTTCACATATATTTCTTGTGACTTGCCCTTTCCATGGCTATCATTGATTTTGACCCTATGACCTTCGAGTTTGGCCCACTTTTAAAAAGATTTAACTTGGGCCATAGCTTGTGAACAGTTGTTTCTTGTTTGGCTTTCGTATTTCACAGGTATATTTATATATTAACAGAGGACGATTTTGAAGACATCATGCCAAAATCTGAGAGAATCAGCACCTACATAACCAAATTAATTAGCTGGAGGCCTCCATGTTTTGGAAATCATCCTTTCTCAGATGAGGAAGAGGATAGATATGATGAAGATATGATGAAGAAGAGGGAAGACATAGCCCAGAGACTGGGACAGAATCTACCAAATAATGATCTCATCGAACCAGGTGAGCTTCATTGAATACTGAACAAGGAATCACTCTTTTACAATATTGTATTTTTATTACCAATTTCCTTGTATCTTTTTGTTTGAGATACAGACAAATTAAAGAGATGTAGACAGAGACTGGAAGGTTTGATTAAATCTCATGACTTCATTGTGCAAAAGTCTGCAAAATTTGAAGAAAATGAAACTTGTCTATAATCCAATTTCTCAGTGGAAAATGAATTATTGAGCATAATTTGGGTGGATTATCTTCACTAAAAGTAAAGTAAGACATTATTTTATTGTTTCTTTGAATTTTTTTTTCAAAAGATTTTATGAAGTTAAAATTTCACATTAGATAATATAAAGAGAATACCAAAATAACCATCCCCTTTTTTCAATTTTCTAAGCACCCGGGGCAGTTAATAGGGATTATACGGTATTTGATCTTTTCAAATTACATGTACTATGGGTACAAAAATGATTTGAAATAAGATGGGTTAAAAAATTATTAGAAACTTTATTCCATGTAAAAACATTTGTACAAGTATGATACAATGATGAAATACAAAATTAAAAATAAAACATAAAATGAATGAATGAAATGCAGTGAAAATGAATTTTAAAAAAGTACAACTGTGAAACTGGTGTGAAAACTCAATGTAGTTGTAAAAAAAAACTGAATCAAGAATGCAGTATCACCAAAATTTATCAGTTGTTCAGAAAATTTTCTTTGAAAATGAAAACTAAAAACTAAAATGGTTTTCATAATGAGCAGCACATACTACCCTTGCTTTTTTTTTTAAAAACAATT
This sequence comes from Saccostrea glomerata, assembly GCA_003671525.1. Lineage (NCBI taxonomy): Eukaryota > Metazoa > Mollusca > Bivalvia > Ostreida > Ostreidae > Saccostrea > Saccostrea glomerata. The sequence goes on from PRKT01000245.1 coordinate 42,024, forward strand.
TTAACACATCTCTCAACTTTATGAAAAGTTCAGTTAGGAAACATGCATAAACAGTCAATAAAATCCTAAATCTGCTCTAAAAAATAAACTCAGTCATGTGATTCTTGCTGGATTCAATATGCAAATATAACAGGTCAAGTGTTTAGTACAGGTGAGAGGTCATGGAGTTGAAGAGTACCCATGCTAGTCACAATGTCCACTGAATCGTCCAGACCAGGAAATGACTCCACTCCTGCAGAAATAGAGGCCAGGGTTGGTAAAGGGATTTCCTCAAGGGGTTCCACAGAAAGGAATTCCTCCTCAGATATAACTATGAAAATAAAATGATGGAATGAATTACTTCTATTGAGTTAAATTTTGTTAGAATGTCTTGGTTGTCAACAACCTGATGATTGAAACCTCAGATTTAAACCCACTCTTTTCCCTTCTCCTAGTAATTTTAACAAAATTTAGATGTTCCCAATCCCCTACTGCTTCTCAAATGTTTGTTAAAATATATTCTATTAAACTACTGATTTCGAATTTTTCTTTAAAATTATGGATAATTTCTACGATTATATTTTATCATAAATTTATAGTTTTGGTTATTTTCAGATAAAAATTTTTCTACATATATCATTATATACAGTATATAATTTTTACTAAATATCAATCCGAAATGCTTTTGCAACAATGAAGTCATGAGATTTAATCAAACCTTCCAGTCTCTGTCTACATCTCTTTAATTTGTCTGTATCTCAAACAAAAAGATACAAGGAAATTGGTAATAAAAATACAATATTGTAAAAGAGTGATTCCTTGTTCAGTATTCAATGAAGCTCACCTGGTTCGATGAGATCATTATTTGGTAGATTCTGTCCCAGTCTCTGGGCTATGTCTTCCCTCTTCTTCATCATATCTTCATCATATCTATCCTCTTCCTCAGCCACGTATATTTCATCCACAGGTCTCCAATTTCACTATGATGATCCTGAACTAATGAACAAACACAGCTGATGATATTTTCAACCCTTACTATTCTTTTTTCCCCTTCTATTTCTGGCCCCTAACTGTATATACACAAACAAAACAATCAGATGTGGAAAAACTAGTATATACTAAAACACAGGTTAATACAAGCCATGTGCCAAGAATTTTCCTGTGGAAAATAATCTTTTATCAGACAGTAGGGTCTCAGTGATAACCTCTGGGTCTTAGCTGCCTTACATGTAAATATATCTCAGTGTCACTCGATGTGCTTTTCTTATCATTTCTAGCGTACATCCATGAGGAGGCCTTGCCAAAGAATTAATTCATGCTAAATGAGCTTGCTACCTGTCTTTTAACACTCCAAGGCATTTTTAAGGGTCAAAACACACAAATAACTCGTGACACAAATTTTATGCATACCTGTCTTAATTTTTTTCTCTATCCATATCATTTATATAAGCTAGACCTCAATTCTGGATGCAAAAATAATTTCTGCAGATTTCATAATTTTTTTTCTCTTAAAAATTCTTTAAAAATATCAGCTAAAACATTGGTGTGTATAGTGTTCAAAAAGATTGCTGACAGAGGTTCAATTTGAACTCCTATGTTTATAAGGGTGACTTCATATTACAATCGGATATCATTTGAAATTTCACAAGCCTGAGACACCAGTCTATTTAAATGTGATTGTATCTGCAGTACAATCAGCCCCCAGACTGCTGACAAAGGTCGAGGTCAAACACATCAGAGCATGTGCACATTTAGAAATCCTAAAAGCATTTATTTCTGTGTAATATGAGCCACTGATTATTAAGAAAACCTGGTTAAATCGAGGGAAATGGAAAAAAATAACAGGCTAATAAAACATTGGGAATGGAAAAACAAAATGCATTGCATTCTATAACACATTCCAAATTTAATTTGTGCAAATAATTTCATATAAAGAAAGTAAATGTTTTTATTTCTTACAGATCATTAACTCAAACAAATTTATGTGGCAAAAACAGGTGAAGGAAATGGTAAGGGCAGCCAAAAAAATTACCATCAGAAAAAGAAGGCTACAAAAGTAAACTTATAATATCTTCATTAAAATTCTAGGCTAGTTAATGCAGTGTAAATTAAGTTCAGGGCTTAAAAAATAAAGGGCCTTGCAGCAAGAGTATATTATAAAATTATAAAGCAAATGATCTGTTATGCCATAATGTTGGTTCCATTTTGCTTCCTTCTAACATTTCTTTGATCTCTTTTGTTTTTTTTACTTTGCATCTATGCATGCAGTGTTGTTTTAATTAAGGCCATAGGAACAAGAAATGTTTGTAAAACACTTATGCCCCCCTCCCCCACAAATTGGAATTTTTGTAAGTCCAAGGGGCATAACTCTGTCAAAAATGGTGCGATCATACGTTAGAGGGAACCGGTGTTTTACTAGTGATTGCATGGTGATGAAAAAGAATTTACTGTTAGAAAAAAAACAAGCATTGGAGGTAAAACAATTTTGTATTTCTATTGTGATTGCATTCAAATGTAAAAAAAGAACGAAATACCCATGTATCAAGACAGTAGCTCTACAGCTATGTACCTATAGCAAAAAATGAGAAACGTAGCACTTAAACTTTAAAATGCTAAGGCTAAAGGCAACAGCAAAAGCAGAGGTCCATGGTGCCACAATGCACACCGGAATAGCTGATTAGCTATTATTCAATAATTACATGCACTTCATTTGCAGATTCTTTTTCTACTATATTCCCATGTTAAACTTGATCACATTAGCTTCATATTTTTTAGCCCATTGGTTATTGAGAAGATTTTTAAAAGATGCCATTAATTTTTCACTATTTGTTATTATCTACCCTTGAAAAAAGGAATGGACCTTCAATTCGAAATTGAATCTCCTATACCCAAATTAACTTTGTGGCAAATTTGGTTGAAGTTTAGTTGAATTTAGAAAAGTAGAAAAATTTCATTTCAAAGAATTATTATTTTTTCCTAAATGTTCAATAGAGCCCGACCCTCAGAAGGGCTATGAGTTTCACTATTTTGGAAGAGGAATCAGTGTTCATCATAATCATGCACTCAGTTTGTCTGCTTACCCTGTGGCCAAGAGCAGAAGACTTTCACAGGATGAATGAATTCTCACTAAATGTATAATACTATTAGGTACTGTGAAATGTATAGTTTTATTTCCCTTCTATATGCCAAAATTGGCTGAAATTGGTTCAGCAGTTCCAAGAACAGACAAGAAGAGGCTGAATGTATTCAAAAGTTTACAACTGGAGCATGAAAACTAACCAAAACAAAAAGCCACCTGAGTGACCCGGGTGATCTAACTGTTTCTTTTAAAAACGTGTTGAAAATCATTATATTGGTTTTGTGACATAAAGGTTACCATAAGGTAAACATGCAATTGTTCATGGTCTTATAGTGAACATGGTTAAGGGAAAACATTAACATTATAATTCCTCAGACATTATATCTCCCACTCATGTTCAACTCAGTGTACATATCTGCAGTTATTGAAAAAGTAAAAAAAACTACAAGATTCATTATCGTTAATAATATTGTACAGGTAGTTTGCCTTAGGAACCACAACTCTTTCAGTTTGTTGTATGATGCTTCAGATCATATATCAATATGATGACACATCAAAGTTAAAATTCTGTGATCATCAATTAATTACTGTCCTAAAAATACACCAGGAAAGAGAACTAGTCAATGTAAAAATGAAAACACTTATAAACCTTTAATATGAAAAAAATTCAAGGAAAACAGATAACAAGTGTGTTGTATTGTCAGACATGCCGCCTCACCTGAAGATTGAGCTGATTTCCTCACATGTTTCTGTTATAAAACAAAGCCTCCCCTTGTCTTGTGCAGCGTTATTGACAATCAGCACCAGACACCATCATCAAATTTAGAATTCAATGCTGACAGAGTGGAATTAACTAAAATATATGGATAACAATTTTTTTTTATTCAAATGCTCCACAATATCATTACATATAATATTTTGTTAAAATGCCATTAGACCATTCCAAATGTTTTCTATGTTTAGCATCCATGGACTGATGAGGTTTGAGGTTATGAAATAAAAAAAAAAGTTCAATTTTAGCGATCTTAGCACCCTCACTAATAATGCCAAAATTAAATCCGCGCTAAAAATTCTGCTTATACGGTACTTTAAAGATGCAGCAGCAAGTTTAACCTGATTAGCACTAATGGAGAGAACAAAGAAAAACCCTTGATATTTGGATGACTGCAGAGGCCATTTTAGTAGCCTCTTGTTAGTCCAAGCTTTGTAAATTCTCATTTCTAAATTGCCATTGATTGGTTCCAATGAATTTTTATTGTAAGATTTCTACCCATTGTGCTGCATTAGACTATTGATGGGAAGCAATCTGATTGTGGACATGCATAAACAACAGGTATACATCAGAAGAAACAGCACACTATATAACAAGCAACAGGCTGACATTTAATTTTAGTTTATTAAAGGGATAAATGTGTTTGCAAGTCTACTTGCTTGACAAAATCATCTGGCACGTGATTTACATTGACACCTTATGCCTTTCATCCTTTCAGTTTTCCAAATTGAGTTTAAAATGTTTTTTACATGCTCGGCTAGATTTGTGCACATATTTGTGATGAAATTTACACCTGCTTGAAAGTTATACCCTTTAAAAAAGGGTAATTATTACTAAGGAAAACCAATTGATGCAGAAGGCCCGCCTTTTAAATGGCAGCTTTTGTGCATAATCCGATGAAATTTGACTCAATATGGTTTTGGATGGAAAACCGACAGATCAGTTTCAAAAACTCCATTATAGGTTTATTAATTGAGCATGGTCCCAACCCGTGATGAGTGGGTATTCAGATTTAAATTGTATCCTGTTATATGCTAGATGAATAGCATGGAGAGACAGATTGCAGAAGAAATGCCTGTTAGCCTGATTTAGATTGGGATTATTTTCCTCTTTCAATTTATTCTCCCGAGTCCCTTTATTAGGATGTGCAGTCCGTAGCAATAGAATTTCATTTCTGTAGGAGTTTGCAGTGACTTTTTGAAGAAGACAAAATAATGCCAGTATTGATTTACACCTCAAAAACTTACAAGTTTTGTGCAGAAGTTTATTATTTTTATTAAGCAGAATACTAATGACAATTAAAATTTTGTTTTACCCTCAGGGTATAATAATAATAATAATAATAATAAATACTTTATTTAGAGAAGGTAACCTGGTTAGTGCATGCACTATTCTTCCCCAGGGCCTTCTATATATGTCAAATACAAAAATATACAGAATACAATTCATCATATATAATAGTAATATGTTTAAGGAATTACAATCACAAGATTATGAATATAGTGTCCATATATAGTTAATTAACAATCACAATACAATATACATTATCGGAACCTTATCGTGCTCAAATAATTGTCCGGCAGCTGATGATATAATTTTCTATATTACGCTTAAATGTTCGTAGAGATTGGGAGAGTTTAATGTGTTGGGGAAGTTTATTCCAGAGATGTACACCTGAATACTGAAAAGATGTCTTGAATAAGTTTGTACGAAATTTTGGCAATCTTAGATCATAATTACTTTCAGATCGAAGGTTATAAGAAGATGAAGAATGAAATTCAAATAAATTACAAGGAAGAGCAGAAAAGAGTAATATTATATTACATGTATGATATGACAAGTTTTTTTTTCAACTCAGATATGATCCAACATGTCGAAGGAAAATCGAACCGTGTTGAATCCTGGTGAGAAAGTTCAACCGGAAATAGATAAGGAGGAAGCCAGTCGCCTGGTGTACCGTCTTTACAGACTCACGGTCATCCGAGTAGAAGAACTGAACAGCTATGACGACAAAAACTTCCACATCCACGTAGACACGTCCACTTCCGGTGACGTCAAACTGTCCGAAGATGGATATGTTCTAAAAATCCTCAACTCTCTCGATTCCCGATTTCCAGAAGCGATTGGTATGAAAATTGAAATACGGAATGTCTTATTTTATGGATGGACTTTGCAACACTTCCTTTTATTATATAGATAATAGTGTATATATAATCACCACAGGTACTTAAATTGTGGAGAGCCCCCCTTCCCATACCCCCGAATATACATATAAGGGTTAATGGATATTTTCATATGCTTCTTTCCTGAATTTTATTATTTTACACAAATTTTCAATTTTATTCCACAAAGGAAAAAAAACACGTGGATTTAACGTTTCGTGAAAAAAGTATCCCCAGAAAGACATCTGTAGTTGAATGTTAGTAAATAAATTAAAATTCCTGTCATGCAAAATTTGGTAAAAATAAAATAAAGGCAAGTCATAATTAACCTCTTTCAACGAGTATTATATGAATCTTGCAGATGCTCAGAATCGTCTAATTTTACATGTGGCAAAGCATGGAATCCGTACGTCTTGTCCAGTTCCCAATCTATGCAACGAATTATGGTCTTGGGAACAACTAGACAGTTCAGGTAATGTGTGGACTTCAAGCGATTTCAATTTTATACCTTTGAGCCAGTAGTTTAATATTCTTTGGACAGTGATAAAATCGTTTTGAGCTTTTCTGTCTTTCACAAACTGTGCGGGCTATATAACTTTGAAATCATTCATTGTTCATAGCGATTGGAATGAATTCAAACGTTAGTTTGGGTGTGTGTAGTCCGTATATATGTTATGATCTTTACTCCAATCACTAAGGAAACTTTTTCCATACTTTTTTCTTGTTGTATAATGAATATTTCATTGAAAGGATTTCCACATTTTTATCTCTGACTTATGTTCAAGGCATGTGAAAATCATTTTTTTTTAACAGATTCAAAGTACATCGTTCGTCTGTTTACCTTCGTTCCGGGTCGAGTATTTGTTGGCATCAGATACACTGCATCACTAGTTCACAGTGTCGGTAAATTGGCGGGAAAATTAGATGCAGCGTGTTTGGTGTGTATTCTCATTTAGTCTATATTTTACATTAACTTACATAGTGTAATGTCATTCAATTCATATGGAAACTATAGGAGAAAGCGATTGCTAAAAAATAATTTAAAAATATACTTTATCATCATCATTTTAAAAAATTGAATCTTGGAAACAGTTGGGGAAAAATTATCGCGAATGTACAACTTTTTACAGGAATATAATGACAAAGCCTTTACTGATCATAAAAGGATTTGGAGTTTGACAGAAGTTCCAAAGCTTACCAAGTTCCTTACTTGCTTAAAGGAGGAGGAGAAGCGACAGTCGGTATTGTCTGTAATAAAACAGTTCAACGATTCAGTTGTTTCCAGTTACAGTAAACTCAAAACAGGTATTGTCTACAGGGTAATTTTCACCTAGCTCTTATTATTGTACAATCACACCGGTAAACAATTTTCCCCGATTTAAATCTTCAAAATACAGTTTTGTTAAAAGGACTTAATTCTTTCTGTTATAAATCGCCCATTTGTGACGAAGATGAAAGGAGCGAAAATAAAGCAGAGAGTGAAATTTTAAATGTTATCTTTATTACATGTATAATGAATTCCCCACCCCCGCCCCCTAACAGGAAATGGACCAAAAATGGATTCAAATTCTCACAAAGACAATGGCCCTGCGTGTCGAATATAGGTCCACACTGTAACTTGAAGTCTATATGAGTGAAAAAAAAAACTTGATTTGGACGTAAAACAATATACTGAGTATCATTCTTTAGTTAGCGCTTTTTATCGATAAAGCTTCGATTACCTTTCATTTTCTCTGAAAGCGTCTTTTGGAGGGAAGCCTTCAAGGGGGTATATTATACTCAGTAGAGTTTATTTCACTGTGAAACTAGGAACTTTTCTTTATACATTGGCGATATTTTGCTGAAAAGGGTTTGATTCTGTAAAAGGACTGATGAGTTCATTAATTGTGGAATATCAATATGCAAGCGAAAGAGCATCCTCACAATGTCAAGGGCTTGTGATTTCTCGAACTCCACACGTTACACGTTGTGTGGAGTTCGAGGATGGCGAAAGAGAAATTTCCAATATTTAAAAACTATAGTTCTTTTCATATTTGTGCATATTGAAATAAAATCATTCTTTACAGGAGTTATTCATGGCGATTTGAGTGACCACAATATTCTTATTACAACGTCTACGTCATCAGCAGACGACTACGAGGTGGCTGGCTTTCTGGACTTTGGCGATGCTACAGATGCATATTATGTGTTTGAAATCGCCATACTAATGTGCTACATCTTGCTTGGTGCTGGTGAAAAGGATGATCCAATCGAGTTAGCAGGCCACGCACTTGCAGGTTACCTGTCCGAATTTCCTCTCCCCGCAATGGACTTATCAGTTCTTAAGATATGTATTTCGGCGCGACTGGTCCAATCTCTTGTGATGGGGGCATATACTGCTTCAGTTCAAAGCGGCAATACTGATTATGTGTTGAATACACAAAACAAAGGATGGATGCTTCTACATGAGTTTAATGCCAAATCTGATTCAGGAGTGTTCGATTTGTGGGAAAGAATTCTTCTTAAGTATGGCTTAAAACTTGGTTTCAGATAATGTTAATGTTTACTGAGAGTATTCAAAGTGCATGTTCCCGGTTTTTTGCTTAATCTTAAAGGACAGATCAGCAGTATAAGCCTATAGATTAAGGTTTTCCAGAATCATGCAAGTGATTGTACATGTGCTGTGTTTGCATTTTAAAAATAATAAAATAAATCTTTATATTTTTTGTGTTCAAAATGTTTCAATGTAAAATGCAATCAATAAGAAATATTCATGCTATTAAATATGATCTATACTCATGGAATAAGAAGGAGTTTTGTGAGACAGTAAAAGATCACATAGAGCCCCCCTCCCCCTACCCCTTACCTGGAAACTGGCTTTCGAGCAGGATGTTATAGATTTCCGTCAAAGCCAAACGTAATGAAATGCTAACCGCAATTAAAATGATGAGGAAGGACGCATTGTCACACGTTTTCTTTCTATTTTTCCCCTGCTGTCGCTCTTGCAATAGATAATCATTCCCCCCACCTACCCATCAAAGAAAAGAGCTCAGATTTCAAAAAAGTCTAGTCGCGTGTATTCAAATTAAAAAAACTAAATGGCAACCAGTTCCACTGAATAATAAGAAATATAAATTTGGATTTTTAAAATCTCTTTTTCCTCAGTAACTGCTCAAACAATAATAGTTCCTTTTTTGCATATGGTCAAACTGGTTTCTGAAAAGAAAGAAATGAACAGTGTAAGCGATTAAACTTGTAGATCTAATTTAAGCCATGGAACCAAAATGGAGTTATTTCATTTTAAACGGATTTTTTAATTCAATTTATTTCAACTACGTATGCATATTTATTGATAAGTAATATGTTTTACGGTGTGACCGTTGGGGCGAGCGCAGTTGTACCATCAAAAACACTTGAGATCAGCCACTTCGAACGTCAAGCCGCACGAGATATATCGACACGTCACACGACGTCACAAAGCTCGTCGGAGCTTACGGAGACAGCCGAGCGTCTGTTTGAAACTATAGAACTAGTGCAATTTTTGTCGAAAAACATTGCAGAGTTATTTCTTGTTTCTTTGAAAGATTTCTACAAACTGAAAGTCTGATATATGCTTTACGTTATTATTTATTTATATATTCGGCAATATTCGCGCAAAGGACATTGGGTAGTGCAGGAATTCTGGGAATGTTGCACAGAGAAATTTGGCTGACGTATGTACAGATTTCAATCCGAATTTCCTCTGTTCTTACACGTTAGTCTATTGAGCTCGCTTCGCGAGCGTCGCTTCGCGACGCTCGCTGCGCTCGCTATAAGTGTGTCTTCAAGTTCCTTGATTTTTAATATCCAAAATAAATAGATGCTGTTGCCATGGAATTAAAAATCGGGTCAATGTTTCTTTATTTTTGCAAGACACCTAGGAGATCTATATGTAAAACGGAGATAACGAACAGTATTCAGGCCCAAGTTCATTGGAACAAGACAAATCAGACGCTAAGCAAACTAGGAACCAAAAACATTAGAGGTGGGTGGGATTGGGTGCCATTGAGGAGTGAGCATCCTTGTCAAGATCAGAGAAAAAATCCTGAAAATCCACAGACAGTTAAAGATGTGTGTAAATAATGGATTAACAATTATAGTATGAAAGACGACAGAAGCATTTGAATTAATGACAGCCATTGGCGGGTTTTATTTGCTGACAAGTTCATTTTATCGACCGAAATAGTGACTTAAAAAACATACATGTACATATTCATGTACTGCGTTTTTCTCTGTAATGTGCTCTTTGTATTCATCTCTCTCTCTCTCTCTCTCTCTCTCTCTCTCTCTCTCTCTCTCTCTCTCTCTCTCTCTCTCTCTCTCTCTCTCTCTCTCCGAAATAATGCAAATGAAACCAATATTAGTGATTAAGTTTTTAAAATTTTCTCACATACAGCTTGCCTAATAATGGACCCTATATGCCTTTTTTAAAAGCAAGCTTCTTAGATGTCGTTACAATTAATATTTGTTCGGGTTCGGCATGCCAAAAATATTCCCGCGATTTCTGCTGGCTGTCGAAGTGCTGCTGTCGTGCGGACAGTGCTGTTGAATGGTTCTGGTAAATGATTTTGTTATAACCTATAATATGGCTATAGTTGCTGATATGATTTTATAATAGACATTATATTGAATCTTCATTTATTACGTATTTACAATATTTTTCTTTATCGTTATTTAATAGTTTAACATTAATACATAAAGATTTGTATAACGAGTTGTCCTTCTTTTGATATCATCGCAGGAAATTAAAAGATTTAATTAATAACACATGACATTTGAAAACTGAGATTGTATCTATAATCAGTATAGTTAAAAAGGTCTGGTGATAAGTTAGTTTACAGATGACCCCAGGGGTCCGTTTTGTCACCATTCCAGGAAAAGAAGAGGAACAGTTTTATAAAGATCAAGGTGCAGTTTTAATTCACAATAAAACTCTTGCCCTGTATAATGTATTTTCTAAAATTAAGAAATGATGTAAGAAACTATAAATCATCCATTTTGAATTAATGAAATTTCATGCAGTAAAAACATACACAAATCGTTTTTCCAATCAATCTAAATAAAATTAGATGCTAAGATCCGCTCTCATACTCGCTACACTAACATCTAGCAACATCCCGTAGAGGGTCACGTCAGAGGTCAAATTGACAGAACAACTCTAGACTTATTTGCTTCAACAAATATATGATGATTTTGCAGGCGACGGTTTGTTTGGTTGACAGAATATGACCCCGGATTGGATCCAAGAAGTTATCTTGAATCCCCAGCCATGTAAATTTAATGAATTTCTTATACGCGGATATAACAAATTATGGATATAGCGAAGTAATTTCACAGGTCCCAGTGACTTTGTTATATGAATTGAATTGTTATAACCAAGTTTTACTGTACTTTCAGACCTATGATCGTTAAACTTTATCAGTTGATGCATTTTGGGTCTTCGGAAAATGTCAATCAATAAGTAGGTCACAATGACCTACTTTTGACATTTTATGGCTATATTTAAGTATCTTAGGTACTTATTGGCTTAGAATCATCAAACTTTGTCAGTTGATGCATCTTGGGTCTTTGGAAAATGTCAACCAAAGATTAGGTCATGATGACCTACTTTTGACATTTTATGGCTATATTTAAGTATCTCTAAGGTACTTATTGGCTCAGAGAATGTCAATCAAAAAGTAGGTCTCTGTGTCCTAGTTTTGAATTTTATGGCTACATTTAAGTATCCCGGGTACTTACTGGTCAAGAATTGTTAAACTTTGTCAGTTGAGGAATCTTGGGTTTTCAGAGAATGTTGTCCAAAAAGTAGGTCACAATGACCTACTTTTAATTATTCAGGCAGAAAAGCTGAAACTTATGTGGAAGCATCCTGGGTTAATGTAGATTCTAAATTGTTCAAACCATGACCATCAGGGGTTGGGCGGGGCCACAATAGGGAATCAAAGTTTTACATAGAAATATAAAGGAAAAATCTTTAAAAATCTTCTAAAGAACCACTGGGTCAGAAAAGCTGAAACTTATATGGAAGCATCCTTGGTTAGTGTAGATTCTAAATTGTAAAAATCATGACCCTCGGGGATAGGGTGGGGCCGCAATAGGGAATCAAATTTTTACATTAAAATATATAGAAAATACCTTTAAAAATCTTTCTTCTGAAGAACCCCTGAAGCATAAAAGCTTACATTTATGTTGAAGAATCCTGGGGTAGTGTAGATTATAAATTATTAAGGCAAAGCTGGGGGGGGCAAAATAGATATAAAAAGAGGGAAAATCTGGTAAAGAACTGCATCACCAAAGTTACTCAGGTGAGTGATGTGGCCCATGGGCTTCTTGTTCAAAATGGTAAATTTCAGTTTAACCCCTGACTTTATATATCTTTAAATAGCTTTAAAGCTTTATTTTTTTTATATCTCTCTTATAGTGTATAGTGTTTTATTTTGTGGGTCGATTATTTTGGGGTTTTCACGATTTTTTCCTAGGGTACACATGATGAATATATATATGTGTAATAATAAATATAATTTGTGATAAAAATGTCCAACAAGGGGTTTTACGTGTGGTACTTTTTAAATTTTAATTCATGTTTGTTTTTTTTTTTATTTCATAACCTCAAACCTCATCAGTCCATGGATGCTAAACATAGAAAACATTTGGAATGGTCTAATGGCATTTTAACAAAATATTATATGTAATGATATTGTGGAGCATTTGAATAAAAAAAAATTGTTATCCATATATTTTAGTTAATTCCACTCTGTCAGCATTGAATTCTAAATTTGATGATGGTGTCTGGTGCTGATTGTCAATAACGCTGCACAAGACAAGGGGAGGCTTTGTTTTATGACAGAAACATGTGAGGAAATCAGCTCAATCTTCAGGTGAGGCGGCATGTCTGACAATACAACACACTTGTTATCTGTTTTCCTTGAATTTTTTTCATATTAAAGGTTTATAAGTGTTTTCATTTTTACATTGACTAGTTCTCTTTCCCGGTGTATTTTTAGGACAGTAATTAATTGATGATCACAGAATTTTAACTTTGATGTGTCATCATATTGATATATGATCTGAAGCATCATACAACAAACTGAAAGAGTTGTGGTTCCTAAGGCAAACTACCTGTACAATATTATTTACGATAATGAATCTTGTAGGGATGGGTATCGCCAAGAATTTCGTATCGCGATATATCACGATTTTTTTCCCACAATATCACGATAAAATCATGATATTTTTAAAAGCAGTTTTTACATTGATTTTTTATGAAAAGTCATTATTTTTTTTAAAAATTGCTTGAAAAACAAAATTTTATTTTCTTGAAATATTTATGTATATAAAATCAACTATGTTTGGACGGTAAGATGCCGTTCTTTTCACGCTTTACAACATTTTTATACTTTCTGTAATTGTAATTTGAGAAGATTAAACAAATAAATGAATAATTTCTGGACTTTATAATATGTACTTAAATACCGGTATTTAGGTCTCCGTATCACGATACGTATCACGCAACAAAAATTCGCGATTTACCGGTATACCGATGAAATCGCACATCCCTAGAATCTTGTAGTTTTTTTTACTTTTTCAATAACTGCAGATATGTACACTGAGTTGAACATGAGTGGGAGATATAATGTCTGAGGAATTATAATGTTAACATTTTCCCTTAACCATGTTCAGTATAAGACCATGAACAATTGCATGTTTACCTTATGGTAACCTTTATGTCACAAAACCAATATAATGATTTTCAACACGTTTTTAAAAGAAACAGTTAGATCACCCGGGTCACTCAGGTGGCTTTTTGTTTTGGTTAGTTTTCATGCTCCAGTTGTAAACTTTTGAATACATTCAGCCTCTTCTTGTCCGTTCTTGGAACTGCTGAACCAATTTCAGCCAATTTTGGCATATAGAAGGGAAATAAAACTATACATTTCACAGTACCTAATAGTATTATACATTTAGTGAGAATTCATTCATCCTGTGAAAGTCTTCTGCTCTTGGCCACAGGGTAAGCAGACAAACTGAGTGCATGATTATGATGAACACTGATTCCTCTTCCAAAATAGTGAAACTCATAGCCCTTCTGAGGGTCGGGCTCTATTGAACATTTAGGAAAAAATAATAATTCTTTGAAATGAAATTTTTCTACTTTTCTAAATTCAACTAAACTTCAACCAAATTTGCCACAAAGTAAATTTGGGTATAGGAGATTCAATTTCGAATTGAAGGTCCATTCCTTTTTTCAAGGGTATAGATAATAACAAATAGTGAAAAATTAATGGCATCTTTTAAAAATCTTCTCAATAACCAATGGGCTAAAAAATATGAAGCTAATGTGATCAAGTTTAACATGGGAATATAGTAGAAAAAGAATCTGCAGATGAAGTACATGTAATTATTGAATAATAGCTAATCAGCTATTCCGGTGTGCATTGTGGCACCATGGACCTCTGCTTTTGCTGTTGCCTTTAGCCTTAGCATTTTAAAGTTTAAGTGCTACGTTTCTCATTTTTTGCTATAGGTACATAGCTGTAGAGCTACTGTCTTGATACATGGGTATTTCGTTCTTTTTTACATTTGAATGCAATCACAATAGAAATACAAAATTGTTTTACCTCCAATGCTTGTTTTTTTTCTAACAGTAAATTCTTTTTCATCACCATGCAATCACTAGTAAAACACCGGTTCCCTCTAATCAGGCGCGGATCCAGGATTTGGAGTTAGGGGGGGCGCCAAAATAGGCAAGGGGTCTGGGGGCCGCCTTGAGGCCCCCAGTGGGTCCAGGGCAAAGCCCTGGTGGGGGCCCAGGGGGCGAAGCCCCCGGAAGCTCCT